>VYXC01003885.1:740518-1017388 GCA_013397175.1 Platysteira castanea
TTTTTTTCTTTTTTAAACCTGTCCATCTGGGAAAAGCCAGCATTTTGTACTCCTGTGTCTGTACAGTTATGCTATGTGTTTAGATATAGATGCATATATATAGTTATATATATTTCTTTTATCTAGATGGTTGGTTTGTTTTATGTTATTAAAGACATCATCCAGTATCTGGAATAACAGTGATCTTTTCATATGTCATATATTGAGTCTTAATATCCAGAATTTCAGCAGTTGGCTGGTACCTTCTGTATATATGATTGAGATAGAAAATGTAGGCTTCTAGTGGGCTTCACAGCTATTCACAATTGCATCTTTTGACTCCAGGCTTCTCCCAGCTTTATTTTATTTCCAGCTGCAATCACTACTAGAATTCTTCTGTCCCATCCTTGCCCCTCAGCAGGTTTCTCTTTCCCTGGCACTTCCACACTCCTTTTCCCTAAGCCCCACTTGTGCTGGCTCCCATCTCAGCTCATCTCTGTGCCAGCGAGCTGCTGTTGCAGCACTGCAGGCTCAGTTCTTGTGCCATTCACTGTAGCAGCTCCTGGTCAAGGGGATGAACAACCAGAAGTGAAATCTGTCTCATCTGCTTCAACTTGAAGGTGAAGCACCCTCCATGGCCCTCTGGGACCAGTGCAGGCTTCCTTCAATGGATGCATGGCCAGCACATAAAGAAGGGTATGAGAGCTCCCTTCATTTGCAGTCAGGAGAAAAGAGTGCTGCAGGCCTCCCCAAAAGGATGCCTGTCTGTAAGACTCTTGCCTGCCAAATCTTTTTTTGTTTTAAAAATGCTGCTAACTTGACTGCATTTTCAGGAGAATAGCAAACACACGGGTTCAGATCAAGGAGCGTGGTTAGATTACTTAACAAAACTTTATTTAGCTTAGATAGAGCTAAAACTCTGTATACTAAGCTGTGTGCAGTGAAATGCTGTAGTAATTGGTGGGAAGGGGGAGGAGTATGGCAAAGCATGAAAATATTCATAGCTTTCAAAAATCAACCCTGGAAGCAGAGATACGGTAAGGATGGTGAGGAACGTGTTGTGTTTTGATGTATGTATGATGGAAACCTGCAGTTAAATACAGTCTCTGTTAAACATGAAAGAAAGCAGCACGGACCTTTCCTGCTTGTGCCCCCTCCTACTTCCCCCCCACCCCCCCTTTCTGAGAAGCAAATATTTGAATATTGATGGGGTATGGCAGTAACTGGCCCAACCATAGTGATATGACTGACAAAAGAAAGAAGATGATTCTGTGGCACTTTCAGGCCATCTCTTGTTTCCTGTTTCCATGAATATCTCAGATTCTGGAAGAGTGGTAATGTAGAATTAGCTTTTCCCAAATAATGAATAACTATAACAGAAATTTCCTGTTAATTTCGACAGCTGACTCCTTTTTAAGGAATCTGCATTTATAGCTTTGGAATATTGAGTTATTAAAGTTGGAAAAGTCCCCTAAGATCACCAAGTCCAATATTTGACTGAATACCACCTTGTCAGATAGACCATATACTACTAAGTGACATGTCCAGTTGTTTCTTGAGCACTTCCAGGGATGGTGACTCTACCACTTCCTTATGGAGTCCATTTCAATGCTTTCTTCATTTTAATACCATATTGCTAGAAGTACGACTATGGTGATTTATTACCTCTGATGGTTTTGCAGTATAAAGAAATATGATTCACAAGCACACTTCTGAATTACTTGGGAATATTAATTGAATACGAAAGTTACCAGTAGTATCCTTTATAGAACAAAACTTAGTGAAGGCATTTGGCTTTGAGTTAGCTGGCCATGGTACTGAATTGTTGCCATCACTCTATTTCCTCTCACTGGATTAGAAAACTGTACCCGTTACTAGAAAAATATTGCAGCACATACAGTGATTGTTGTGTTTTCATACATGTTTGAAAGTGTATTGAAATTGAATACTGCAATCATTCAGTTTTATTGGCAGAAGCAGGTTTTATCTTTTATTGCATAAGTATCCACAGATCACAGAGTATGTGCTGTGACCTTTTGGGGTTATTTATCTTCTTTCTTGTATGCACTAGAGCTTGTGTGCTTTAATCTGTGTTTGCTGAGAAGCAGCCAAATTGCCCCTTCTGTAGCAGTCTATCTTTTGTGTGTTCATGTGTTTGTGTAATCCATGTTCTGATTGATGTATTAAAGGTTTTGTAGAAAAAATATGAGTCATCTGTATCAGTATTTGCTTATGAATCACATTCTGTATATTTATTAAATATATGTTAAGACCTTGTGGACACTCAGATGCTATATATAAGAGTATATACTTAATTGTTTAAATGTGCATCTTAGGGGTGGGTGAGATATGGTACTTTCTTCCTGTATATGTTCCCACAGTTTGTTTATCTGAAGCTTTCAGATTCAACCATACAAAGCACTGACAAGTTGATAGAGATTAAATAAATCTGACTTATTCAATTTTCTTGTGTGTGTAAGTAAGTCTGAAGGACTGAGGAATAAAAAGCAAGTCGCTTGGGGTAGATGAAGAGTCTTTTCAAACACTGGAATAAATAACTGTTTCTGATATGAGAGCTGATTATGGACCAGAGCATTGAATGACAAAAACCCCATTGACCTCAGCATCACTAGGGCTTGCATGAATGAAGTCAAGGCCAAGACCTGATGACAAATAAAGTGGGTCCAAATTGTGCTTTCAGATCTTCAGTAGTGGTGTAAAATCTGAAGCTCACAATTAAAAAATTCCACGTGAGACAGACTTCTTTTCATAATTACATTATTAGCTGTTTTAAAACTGCGTTGTGCTTAAGGTTGCACACTCTGCTGTCTCTCCCCGTAACACTAGTGGCAAAAAATTGACAATTTTATTCTGAGTTTGTGAAACATTTGCCTAGGCATTTTTGAAGCCAGTATTGCTGGTATATAGCTGTCTAGGTCAGGAAGGAAAGATAGCAAGATAGACCAGGTGGAAAAAATCACTTAGAACAATGATAAAATAGTTGATGCTGAATTATTTCAAAGTGTAGTCCAGTTGTTAGTTAAGATTTTGCATTAAACTTTTCCAAGAGGCAAAATGTTTTATTCTTTGTTAAAATGTAATAAAAATGTATAGTTTAAGAACTATTGAAATTAGGCACATTATTTACTGTACAAGTATGCATATGTGTATCATTTTCCCTCCTTCTCCTTATTTACAGTGGATTTATAGAGTTTTCCTTATTGGTATAGTATGTTATGCTAGAAGCCTCAGGTAGAGTCACAGCCCTTTTTTATCATGCTGCACAAATAAATTCATATTTATAATGAGATCAGACTAAACTCGGTAGACTAAAATATTGATACAAAAACCTGAGAACAACATTACTTTTTGCCTAGAATCTTTGTGTCTCTGATCCCTCATAGCATGTTCCTTTTTTTGCCCATGGCTTTCTCAACCTCTCATTTTGTGCAGATTGTGTGAGGATGTACTCACGCTAAGTGCAGACTGTGAAAACAGTGTAGAGTTTTGGGCCCATATATTGATGTGGGCAAGGAGGTATTTTAGAAAGATGTTATTTTAAGGGAAGGAAACAGATAATAAGATGCCTAAGAAAAGTGACCTTTTGAGAAGTCTGAACGAATCATGCTTTATTTACTGCATAAGAAGCAAATTTTCATAAATGTAAAAGACTGATGCTAGGTGAGAAGCAATAATACACTTTCTATTCATAAGGGATAGGACAAGAATTCTGATGTACAGCTAAAAAAATGTGGGTTAGATACTGAAAAAAAAGAAGACAAACAGAAAACAGATAAAGAATGGGTAGAATACTTTTGAGCAGCAGGAATTGTGAGCTCTGGAGTAGATTGCTTGGAGATTCTGAGGAAAATATTGGAAAACTCTCTGTCTGGATTATGTTGGAATGGGGCTTGGGCTATCTGACCTCTTCAGGTCCTTCTCTGTGGCCTTTTTTTCCCATTGGTGATTTTCCTGTTGTTGTTGTGGTGTTGTTTTTTGGTAAGGACTTGCATTCCTACGATAGTCTGACATTCCCATTTTTATTTACTATAACATTTTGCAGGCCAGTAAGCCCTGGTGTCCAATGGATATGTGTAGTTTGGTATTTATGATCTCCAAATTAAAATAATCTTTGTACAGTTCCTGTTTCTGTATGCTGGAGGAGTAGCTGTATGCCTAATGAAATGGTTTCCTACAAAGCAATCAAGAAACAATTTTGTTTCAGAGGCCAGTTCTGCTTCTTCCCTTAATCTCTTTTCAGATGCACCCTTGGAGTACAGGTGGTGTTAAGAAGGAGATGAATATCTGGAAAATGGCAATTTAGGGGCATGAGATGCATTTACATTCAGTCTGGGAATATACTTGCCACCTGTGAGTCAGCAGTGTCAAACAACTATGCGGCAGAAAAGAAAATGATAAAAAGGACAGAAGTGACAAAATGAGTGCAAATTATGTAATCAATGTTTCTCTTTTTATCAAAATAGTTATTTCAAACCTAAATGAGCTTTTGCCAGCTAGTGGTAACGTTTTGAAGTATTAGAGTAATAAGCATTCATTGTTTTATTTTAGTATTGATATAGTGTTAATTTTCAGTAATGCTGTGTTAATATCTAGGTGACATTTATCACAGCTACTAAGTAGTAGAACTACTGAAAAAGGTTAATTTTTTTTTTTAAGATATGCATGAAAAGAAAAGCCTTTTTGTTATATGAAATGAGATCATATTGAGGAAATGTGTTGTTGCTACCAGATGGAGACGCCTTGTTTCCATGTAGAAGGGTTGGATGACTTACAAAAAATGGGGAATCTCTTTCTAATGTTGCTGTGTGATCCTGTGTGGTTTATTATTACTGATTTACTTATCTTGGCACTGATTCATATGTCCTAGCAATTTTAAGGTCTTAAAGGATCATTACGTCCTATGGGTTAAACTCTGTATAGTATAGGCTTCTTCTGAATTTACACAGCTACTTTTCTATTAGGCTGGTACTTATCATGGAGTGCAGCTTCTGGAAGTGTTTGGTCTTCATTTACAGATGTGGAAGATGCATTGCATTCTAACTTCATCAGTAGTTAATGGTCCTCATTGCTGAAAAATGTAATTAAGCTCTATTTCTAATATTAATTTGTCTGGCTTCAGTTTCCAGGCATTGCCTCTGGTTTCTTCTTCAGAGCTCCAATGCTTTATTCTCAGTGTGATGTTTATGCTCTCTAATGAAGTCACCTTTCAATAGTCTACCTCTAAACTAATCAGACATCTCTTTAACTCTTGCTGTAAGGCATTTTCTTTAGTCCTTTGTTGTTACTGTATCGATATGAATTGTTTTGGTTGTATTTTTATTAAAAGGTTTAAAAGAGGACTGCACATACACCATTAACATCTGCCTGGCCAGTGCAATACAACATACTAAAATCAATACTCTTTGTTGTTTTCCTGTTGATTTATCAAAAGATTGCTCTGTACTTCATTTCTGTCATCATCCTAGGAGATCAGATTCATCTACTAGCTCACTAGGAATTTTTTGTAGATGTTACTCTTCAAAACATACACAGAGATCTAAGGACTAGGTTAGATTACTTTATGCCCAGCTATAAACTTTAGATTATTTCCCTGGTCCCTCTGACAGTGGTGGCTTGTATTAACAGCAATCCTTTGTCTTCTGGATTATTAGTGAACTGTTAAATAGCAAAGGGCCAAGAACTGTTCTTGATGAGTCCTAGTTAGGTACAATTTTATGTTAAATAATGTCTTTCTAAAATTTAATTTTATTATGTTTGCAAAGGACTTGATTTTTAAATCAAAATAATGGATAAACCATTTGTCTCTGAAAATGCCAGATTCATTTTGTTAGCACTCCTTTCACATTTAGTATTAGATTCACCATTTTTTAGCTGTTGACTTTTTCATCTGTAGACTGTAGCAGAGCCACTAAGATGATCAGAGGGCTGGAACACCTCTCATATGAAGACAGGATGAGAGAGTTGGGGCTGTTCAGCCTGGATCAGAGAAGGGTCCACTGAGACTTTACCTTTCAGTATCTAAAGAGGACTGGAGAGGGACTTTTTATGAGGGCCTAAAGTGATAGGACATGGGGGAATGGCCTTAAGCTGAAGGAGAGCAAGTTTAGATTAGATATTAGAAAGAAATTCTTTACCGTGAGGGTGGTAGGGTTGCTTAGAGAGATTGTGGGCTCCTCAGCCCTGGAAGTGTTAAAGACCAGGCTGGATGGGGCTCTGAGTAACCTGCTCTTGTGAAAGGTGTCCCTGACCAAAGGTGCTCTTTAAGGTCCCTCCTTCCAACCCAAATCATTCTACAGTTCTATGGGTTCCTGTGTACGTATATTAATTTTAATGCTGGCAGATATGTATTTGGATATATTAATGTAAATAGTTAAGGATGTAGTAACTTAATATCTGAAACTGGTTTCTCAAAACTAAGTGTCTTTTAACGCTAAGAGCAAAATTTCCTTTGACTTCCATGAGGCCCATACTGTATATACCTGGGCTTATGTGTGTGAAGTCTGTATATCTGGAGACTCTAAATAGCATATATATCCACTTTTGTTTCAACTTAATAATTTAATTTATTGAACAATTTATTCAAATACTAATCTAGAAAAACAATAGATCTCTGCCTGTCATGCTGGCCAACTAATTGTGTCTTAAGAAATATTTTGCCTTGTTCAGTATTTGAATGCGATATCTGAAATAGGGAGACTTTGGAAAAATGTTTGGCTTTCCTTTCTGTGCTGAAAGCTACCTTGTCAGTCCTCCTGTGGTTAGAGAACAAATGCATGTAGGTGTGAGCAAGAGCAACTGGGTTGTGTTAGCAATGGCCAAAAGAAGGGCATTCCCAGTGGGATCTGGAACTTACTGTCAGTGCCTAGTTGGGTGCTACAGTCCATAAAAAGTGGGACTTGGCAGGTTGATTCCAGGCAAAGTCATGCCTGTACTGACACTAGGGTTCAGTTTTTGCAAGGGGTAGTTTGGTGTTCCCAGTGGAGCTGTTGGGGAGATGGATGACACCAGGGATGCTGCCCGCCCTTCATGGGAGGCGAAGGAAGTGTAGCGAGAGTCACTTCTGTGCTTCTCTTGTTGAACTGAACCTGACTACTGCTATGAGTTCCTTGTACAGAAGGTAGATATTTAAGTCATGCCAGTCTCCTTTAAATGTCTTTGCTTGCAGAAAACAGGTAGAATAGGAAAAAACCCCACAAACCTAATTTCTTCCCTTGGTGTTGCAATTTTGGCCGTGCTTGTCCTTGGGATGACACTGGTTGCATTTGCATCTGCAGCTCAGCTTGCGCACTCTGTATTTTGTGCTCTTCCTAACATTTGGACATAAGTAGTGTGCTAGTAACGTAGAGCAGCACATGAATATTAAGAATTTGGAAGCAGAAGTGAACATCAGTATAAAATGAAAGCCACCAGAAACATTTGGCTTGCAGTTTTTTTGTTTTATTTATCACTTTTTGTTGGCCCCACTATTAAGTGTATTGAAATGTGTTACCAAGTTTAGCATTTGATTTATCTGAAAGACTGTTAGCCTTAGGACTCAGCTGTAGCTTGCTGCTGGACATGTTTTCTCTAAATGGCTGTGTTTAGGTCATTCTTACGTATACTGGAAAAGCCCTGGGAATGAGAACTCTTCCCTATTGTCTCAGAGTAACTTTTACTCTGTGTTTCTCCTCCCACCCCATGATAAGTTACCCTGGGTTGTTTTCTTGTGGTAGGGTTTCTTTTTAGGCTTTTTGGTTTTGGGGTTGTTTTTTAAAAATTATCTTTTATTTATTTAAAAACTTCTGTGACATTATGATCTATAATATCTGGAGGATAACAAAAAAGAGCCTTTTCCAGTTGAGAATAAAACTCTGATTCCTGTAATGAGATGCCATTCATACACTTTCACAGAAAGCTCTGTTAGCCAGTTGATTATAAACTCTGACTGTAGAATTGTGTTTAAATCTTATTTCTCAGGTAATTGTGATGGCAAACCAACTTCCAAAGCTCAGGCTTTCTGCATAGTATGCACAAAATATCAGAGCATAATATTTATTATGTTTGTAGGCCCAGAGGGGGAAGAAAGGTGCCAAGTAAATGTAGTGAAGGCTATCTAAATTATTTCAACGGTTGAAGGATGAGGGAACATTTTAATCTTAGAGGCTGTGGGAGTTGGGGAGGAGTGTTTCTGGGAGGAGAGTAAGTATAGACTGAGATTTGTAGTGATTCAGAGTTTGTTAGTAAAACGCATGTGGAGAAGTTGTTAATTTTGGGCTGATAGGTCATCTCTGGCAGTTCTTTACAATCTAACAAAGTTGTTTCCTGCTAATTTTACATGTTCCAATTATGTTTGAAGGAAATTTAATTGGAGTCAGTTTAGAAATTGCATCCAGTAAGGAAGAGTTATAGAATACAGAGTTTTAAAATTGCTATGTAACAGCAGAAAATAAATCAGGGAATGTGACTCTAGGGCAGTTTCAAGTGATATACCAAGGTAGGCAGTCTGGTCACAGGTGTGGTGACCTCTTTCCAGGCTCTGCTAGATGCTGTATGTGTGAAATCCTATGTGCCTTTTCTGGGCATCAGGAGTCATGTGTCTATTTTTTTTTTTTTTTACAATTTGAAAATTCCTCTGGAATTCAGCTGACTAAATTGGTTACACTGCCTTGGTGCCAGGAAGGCTCTCAGGGTTGTACAGGTGGTTGGTGTGTTTGAGAGGTGATACAGAAGGAGACCCAGGCTGACTGTTGGATGACTTACGTGTTTATGGGAGGAGATTTTTAGAGGAAACAAAACATTATTTGCAGCAGGTCTCTTTGTAAATCTTCTAAAAATTGTTTGTCAGAAGAGTTGTATCTCTCATATGGTTTCAGCAGTCTGGGTGCTAAGGTGATCTGTCCTGTTTAGAAAGGAAAGCACAAACCAGCTTTGTAGAGGTCTGACAGAGGTGCGGGATACCAATTCTGTGCTGAGTAGGAGTTGATTTACTTTTATTAATGTAAAGGAAAGCTTCTTTAAATGCACTGCTTGAATTCTCTGTCTTGGTTTTTGATTTTTACAAGACTGGTTAAAAATTGATGACAGTAGGTTATTTAAACTCCCTTGGCTTAATGCCTTTTCCAGCAGTTACCACCCTTTAGCCAGAAGGCATAGGAGTGTGTCTTTGCCTCCCTAGCCTGCTACAGTGCGCTGCTGCTTTTGGCTGGGTAGTTAATTTTCTTTACAGTGTTGGTATGGGGCTGTGTTTTGGATTTCTGCTGAACACAAGACTGATAATATGGAGGTGTTCTTGGTATTGCTGAGCAATGCTTATGCAGAGTCGAGGCCTTTTCTGACCCTTTACAAATTCCAAAGGGATAAGTCCATACCATTTGCCCTCATGCTCAGTATATGAATTGGGTGGAAGGAGGAGGTAGAAGGTTGTTTGGAGTGATGGGGTTTGTTTTCCCAAGTCACCATTACGTGTGATGAGGCCCTGCTCTCCCGGAGATGCCTGATCATGGGAAGCAGTGAATTACTTCTTGGTTTTGCTATCTTGTGTGCATGGCTTTTGCTTTCCCTATTAAACTTTCTTTATCTCAACCCACAGTTCTCTTTTACTCTTCCAGCTCTCTCCCTGATCCTGCTGGTGGGGCAGTGAGCAAGAGACTGTGTGGGGCTTGGCTGCTGGCTGGGGCTAAACCACGACAAATGCTGAAGATGAGTTCACTTAAATCAGAGGCGAACAACCCAAGTGCTGTGATAAACCGGCTCTTGGTATAACAGGAGTTTGTGTGCCCCTAGAGGATGGTGACTTCAGTCTGGGCAGTCTTGCCTCTTGCAGAAGGTAAATGTCACCAGCTGGCCCATCTGTAGTCCTCTCAAACTATAGGAAGTTGGTAGCAGGTTCGTCTGAAGCTGTGGTTCACAGTTCCTTCCTCTGAATGGCACATGGTGAGGATGGGGAACAGTCTATCACAATATGCTCTTTGGAATATGGTTTGAAATTACTGAGCCATCATTTAAATCTCCCTGAAACCAAGTGTAGAGCTTCATAGTTATGCAATTTTCTCTTTATATAAGTTCTTTGCTTTCTCATTTCCCCTTCCTCCTTGTAAACAAAATAGAGAATGATGAACACAATTGAAAGAAGTGTGCTTTGGGAAATGGAAAGCGGGAGAAGTAGACAGAAATCTATTTTAAACCCATGTTTTATAATGGAAACAATGGAGTAAAATGTTAACTTGTTTTTGCAAAACATTGTCTTAAGTTGGCTGCTTACCCAAGAGCTGAATGAGGAACTACCCTTTCTAGACAATGTCATCTAATAAGACAGACTTATATGATATACTGATTTTAGCTGATAAATTGGATAAGCAATTATACTTTTATTTCAGGATTTAAATAGGATTTATATCTCATATATTAAGAAGACATTTGTTTTGATGCTGTGCAATGCAGTGATTTACATGGTATGCTTCCTTCGTTGCTACTTCTTTTACCTGTTCTCTGCTGAGATACAAACCCTCAGGTTTTACTTCTACTCATTTAAAAACATGAGACATTAAAAAATGCATGTGCATACATCATAGCTAAGAGTGAAGGCTCTTAGGCTTATATTTCTTACACTTTTTTAGTCATATGTTTTAAAGGAGCAGGCAGGAGAAAAGAGATTGAAATGAAAATTGAGAAGCAGTCAGCTAAAATCATTTTAATGAGAAAATTAAAATTCATAAACATACTGTTTAACAGAATTTTTATTTAATACAAATCTCTTAAGCGTAGTTTAAATATTAAGATTAGGTAAATAAATGTGAGACTAAAAGGTAACATATTTTGAAAATGTGGATGAGACTATAGTGAATGTTTTAACTGTGGAGAAAGATAAAGCTGGCATCCTACCTGGCCACAGGGCCAGGGTGAATGGGGCTTTAAGCAACCTGATCTGAGTGTCATCTCTGCCCATGGCAGGAGGATTGGAACTAGGTGATCTTTAAGGTCCCTCCTGACCCAAACCAATCTGTGAGTCTAGGTTAAATGAAAAAAAAAAAAGGAATATAATTTTTGTTGTACATTGGAACTCCTAAGAAAGTGTTTGAAGCAAAGATTAAAAGTGCTGGGAGATAAGAGCATTAGTATACCTGAGGGAAGGCAAGACAGGAGGGGCCAAAGAAACAAGGATTAGCTACACTAATGTTAATTCAGTTGTATCTAATGCTGGGAGTGTACCAAAGGAAAGTTAACTCTGGAGAGCTTGTATGCTAGGGGAAACCTTTACTACTTAAGGCAGTAGTAAAGGAGAACTTGAACAAGGACATTAGAGATGAGCTAGAGAACATCCAGATTTAACCAGGTACATCTCATCTCAACATAAGGATTGTATAGAACAGAGGAAGATACCTTTGCCTCTTTGCTGATGGGATTGAATCTTCAGCTCAAGCTGCAAAGCTGGTAGGATTTTTTAATTACTTTATTTTTAGTCATTAGATGCATCGAAAACCTCCCACCTCTCTTGCCTCTGTCGTTAATTTGAACATTTTACTGCATCTAGGATGTTTTAACCGTTTACTGCTTTCCATTCTAACACCCTAAATTTTGTGCACATTTTGTCTCTACCTGCTACAGTTGAATTACATAGTAAGTAATAAATTTGAGAGCTTTCAAAGCTTGGCTTTAGCAAATTAGGTCTTATCTTCGTCAACTCTAAGAATGCCCTACCTATCTGTGGTCAAGGTGTGTTAAACGTTTCTTGTATCTGGCTCTGTGTAAAGTTGTGAATTTTTTGACCTCAGCAATATTTCCCTGCCAAGTGGCTGCCCATTAAATTATGAAATGCCATGTGGCAAATTTCTCTGAGGAGCTGCATGGCCTCACTTCCAACTATATTAGTTCTTTTTAATGTGAAAACATTAGAAGCTTTGATACTAAATAACCAGTTTAATTTGCTCATTGCTGCATCTCTAGATAGGTGGCATTGCTTTTCTTTTGACCGGTACATTATAGGACGTGTAAGACCTGGTGATTACTTATTATCAGAAGGAATTCAGTCTAGCTATTTGTAGATGAATCCTGAAATGTTTGGTTTCTGAATGTGGACTTTTTTCCTGGTATTTGCACTGTGGTGTGGTAGTGAAGGATCTTTATTCTTGTGCCTAAGGAGCTTTCTGTCTTGACTTCCATTTCGTAATGGATATTTGTACTTATTTTATTTCTATTTAGCTATTCAAACTGATGCCGAGGTACTGAATATATATATCTGATACTTCTGAGTGGCATTATTTCTGCAGTGATGGGAACATAATTCAAAACATTCTCATATAGTGGGCCTTGAGCGTATGCCTGTTTGCCTCCATGTTTCTAAATGAAGAGTGGGCTTAGAGAATGTATAAAAAAATGTTTCTGCAATTCTGGTGAAAAAGAAGCTAGTATAAAGTTAGTCAACACTGATTATTGCAAGATGACAGTGAAAGTTCACCTTTGGTTGTGTTTTTTCCAAATATAAATGAAAAGTTACATGTTTTAACTGTGTAAGGGTATGATAGCAATAATTATTCCTTACGTTAGCTGAACTACCAACAAGAACCAGTGCATATTAGGAAAAGGTAAATGCTAATCAATGCAGGACCTAACTCCATTCCCAGAGCTAAATTTCTAAGGTTTTTTTTTTGAAATGTAAAATAAGTGAGTATGAATTATTCTCTTCTATGATGTGTGTGTGAAATAAATAAAAACCCACACTTTTTCATGTTAAGTGTTTCGTGTTATGTTCCAAGATGGAGGAATAAGAGGATGAGGTCTCCTCTACAAAGAGGATGAGTACATTCACAGTAAGGCGTGAGCTACATAAATGGCAGGTCACAGATTTTTTACTGAAAGTAGCACAGGGCTCTCATGTGACAGTTTTTACATTGTTTACTTCATAAATCTTCCTAAACACAGAAGTGAACTATGATTTTGTTTTCCTCCTATAAACTTGAGTAAGATACAGCAGAAGAAAACATTTTCAAATAAGTTATTGCATTTGCTTTTATCAAGGTAATATTTACAGGTGTTGTCTTAAGTGTTTGTGGAATTTGGAATGTATAGCAGGAGTAGGGCAGTAAACATGATTTTATATATAAATATGTGTTAAAATATATGCACATTTTCATAGAAATCAAACTAAAAAAAATTGATGAGCTGAGATAATGTTTCAATTATTTTTATTAATACAATTATTAAGTGTTTTGCAAAACTTTAGCTATTAAAGTTATTATTATTTGCAAAAATTTAGCTATTAATTGCCAGAAGATGAACAGATCATAAAATTTCTAGATGAAATGCAGAATTAGAATAAAATTTATGTTCTGTACCTGCAGAGCACTCCAACTGTCTTGACATACAGATGCAGTTATCTTCAGAAGATATTTGAATTAACTTGTGCTGCATTACTGGACTTGAAGGGAGGTTATTTTGGGTAAAACTCAGCACCTTGTCTTGTTTCAGGTTAAAAGATATTTCTGCTTCTATTTGGCTTTTCTTTTTTTCTACTAATTCCCATCTACTGAAATTTCCCTCCTTATTTTCTGAAAATTGAGCTTGTTTAAAGTGCTGTGAGTACTCTGAATTACTTTTTTTCGAATCTTTTCTCCTTGAACATTGATGTATAAAAAACTGAAAACATCTCTACACCAAGATTTAGTACTTCCAAGTTAATTATTTTCCTAAAAGGACAAATGAGGTATTTTTTACTCTCTGTTCAGGAGTTGATGAATTATGAAGGAAATGAGAACACAGTCATACAGTAAGCAGTGGGTGGTGTTTGGTGTGAACATTTACTCACTTGTGCTCTGGGTGTGAATGTGGAGGGACAGTGCCCTCTGCTCTCTGGTCTGATTGCCTGCTGAAGAGCAGAAACCACCTTGTTGTGTCCCCCTGGTGCTCAGCATAGCACCAGCTGTGTGAGAATAAACCACACCTCATTTGGTTTGTCTAAACCTGTGGGTGCTTCCTGGTTCTAGAAGAGGGTACTGTGTGAGCCTCTTGCTAGAACCATTAGGTGTCACAAGAGATGGACTGAGCCAGTATTTAGGAACTCCTACACCATTTCAGAAGTTCCCTGGAAACATTGCTGTCTTAGGTTTATAGAAATTGTCCTGATTCTTTCTTTTCCCATTTAAGGGTTCTTGGAAGCCCTGGAGAGTAAGAGATCACTGATAGTCCTTCAGTGGAAAAGCAGCACAGACCTTTGGTCAGGATGATGATGTCTGTTTAGCCGAACATTGAATTGTGGGTGAATGTTGCAGTCCAGTTCTGGCCTGCACCTTCCCTGAAGACAGCTTTGTCCATAGAAAGAATCAGGAACAATATTTTTGGTAGATATTCATGGATGTTTTATTTCTCTGACCACATGGCAGCCAGGAGAGACAGACTAACCACATGGCCAGCAGGCCAGGCACAAACTCTTTTCCAACTGTCCCCCAAGACCCAGGAATCATGGGACAACCCCAGTCCCTGGGGCGGGGAAAACACCTATAACCAATAACAAACAGGAGAACACCAGGGAGCTTAGAGACCCCGTAGACCATGCTTCAACTCAGGGCCCATCCCCCGGGGGGGGCACCCCACAGGTGAAGGCCAGCCATGTAGTCTGGTCAACCTCCATCCATGCCTTTGGTGGCAGATTCAAACAGGCGCTGGGGTCACTGGGTCAGGCTGGCTTGGGGAGAGTGCCGTGTTGCCAGATCATGCCCTGCTCGGCAGCAGGAGGGGCTCAGCATTTTGCCCAGTGCTTTTGTATGAAGTTGGTCCTGTTGGCCCTGCCCCAGATTGCCTGCCTTCACATCATCATTCTGTGGCAGGAGGTCTGACACATGCAGCCAGTTCCTGCACAGGGTCTGGAGACTTGGGCTAGAAAGCAGAGACAGGCGTGGAAAAAAAAGCCATAGCTCCTGTTTTGGGATCTGACAGCAGCAGCAGGTACGTGCCTTGTCCGGGAACATGTCTGTGCCTCTGCCTCCTCTGCAGCACTGTGTACCCATGTCATGCCTTATCACCACACAGACCAAATGAGCTCCATTATGACATTAAAAAAATACACAAGTTGCCCTGGGTTGACTTTACCCAGTATGAAGTGAAACCTTATGGAAATGCTTATTCCCTTTCACCATTAGATGGAGCAAGGAGCTATTCTCCCCCTCTATGCCTCAGAGCTGGGAAGTTTTTGCTTAAGCTCTTCCTGGGAGCCGAAGAAACCTCATGACTTCCAAGGGCTGTATGTTTGCTTCAGTTCAGAAAAATAAAATGCCTAGTGCGAGTCCCAGTGTGTTTTACCATCTATTTCAAGTTGGAAAACTAAGTATGTGGTAAATTAATATCATCTACAGTAAAGCAGCTTTTATGTACAAGCTCAACCTTTCATGCATGATTTCTACTTGAACCCTCTTAACTTGCCTGGAGAGTTAAGCCAAAACAGTCAAAGGGATGCATCAAATACTTCCTTTTAAGAAACGACTTTCTGCCAACAGGAGGTGAGTATAACTTATGCTGAAAACTTGAGTTATTAACCCGCTACATTGAGAAATGTAGTTCTTGTGATGTACAAATCATTTTCCATTGGTGCATCTTTACATGCTGTGAAGCTTCATTTGATACCTTGTTTTGTGTCATAGATTCTTTAAAAAATGTACTTCTTTCTCCATTAGCTCTTGCTGTTCTTTGTTTCGGTTTTTGTTAGGAGGGAGGGAACGAACATGGAAAGCAGCAGGATGAAAACCTGCTTGTGCCCAGCTGTGGTTGAAGTTCTATGTGTCTTTCTGTACGTCCAAGCATGTCCCACTGTGTTGAGTTTATTTTGAAAGAACAGTGGCTGATCAAAATGGTATTTCTTTCTGGCTGTTCCCCCCTGAAGCTGAGTTGCATCTGGTACACACGGTTTTTTATGCTTTCAGTTTGGGACTGAGATCCAGGTTTGATACCTGGCTCCTGGCTAAGCTTTTCCATTTTTGGCACCTTACAGTGTGTGGTTAGTTCCTTCCACTGCTTGTTCTTTCCTGTTTATGTGTTTGTTAGGTTTTCCTATTCTGAGCAAGTATTTAATAATTTGATTCTGCAAATAGTTATTCTTTGCTAAGCCAATGACATTTGGAGTCTCATACCTATAGCACATCCTGGAAAAGGACTGCTGTAAAACTGACTGGGGGAATTCAGAAATAAATAATGGTCCAAAGTAAATCTTGCTGCATGCAGCTTGTCATACTCTGTTTGCAAGTGCATAGTCACACTGTATTGTAATAATTTGCTAGCATATTTTTCTATTCATATTATGCAACATTTATTGAGATGATGTTACCTCAGTTATTCTTCTTTTTTCATAATGTAAAAGAGTTATGCCTTTTAGCAGCTCCTTGGACACAATTTTGAGATGACGTGCCTTAATTTATAAGTCACTATTCATGGCTATCTAGGTAATTCAGTAAGAAAGGATATAATTACTTACATGGATTTTTTGAGTATAGAGATGAGTTGTCTGCTCTTTGCAGTCTTAATGGTGGTTGAACCTCTTTATGATTGCCAGACATCTGTCACAAGGTGAGATCTTGCTCTTTGGAGGGGACAAAGCTGTTTGGCAAGCTTGCTGCTAATGCATGAAGCTCTGTGAGTTTGTACAAAGCAATATCAGGAGAGAGGTTTTTTGGAGAATGAGACAAAGATATTGTGATGGTATTTTGTACATAGTTCAGTGCTTGGACAGAATCTAGTCCATTATTGCACTGATTGTAAGTACTGTAGAGAGATCACTGCAGGCTTACCAAAAGTAATGTGATCTATGGATAGCTCTTTTAAATAGAAGCTTCCATTGCAAACTTGGATTTTAAGTGACTTATAATTCTGCAAAAATTATTAGAGCCTTAACTCCTCCAGTTTTTTATAAAACCAAACATTTAAAGAACATTCAGGTTATTTGCTTATTCATAGGGAAGAGTCAGTTGCCTATGATTCACTGCAGTGAATATTCAATCTAGTCTTTCTCTCCCTCTCTTTGTCTTCTTTTGCGGTCCGGCGTGTTTTATTTCATTTAAAAATCTTCATGGATGACCTCTACATCTGTAGCTGGCCTCTCATAAGTAGCAGTAACACCTGTGTGGTGAAGCAAGCAGAATATTGTAATATTGTTATGTGAAGCAGTTCATAAAGACTTACTGAATGTGTTTTTGATCTGGTATTTTGACAAATAAAAAGTATTATTCACTACTGAAAACTGAAGGAAGTACAACATTGAACTAGATTAGCATGCGTCACTATTTTAGTAATCTTTTTTCTTCTGTAGTAAGAACTGTACAGGAATTCCTTTAGTAGGTGAACTGAAAAATCTGATTTTCTACAGTTTAAAGCTAGAATTTTTTTTTTTTCTCCTGTTTGTGAATACTGAATACATTTCATGCTGTGGAAACAAAAATCCTGCTCCATGCACAGTTTGGTGCAGTGGCCAAGACACTCATTAAGGAACTCCAAATTCCCATTTGTTCCCTAACGTTCTAAAGCAGAAATATGATAAGCAGTTATTGAGTAGGTTTTTAGGAGTAAGTGGGGTGAATTTTATTAATTTTTTTCTTTGTTTGGCTTGGTTTTCTGTTTGTTTGGTTTGGTTTTGGAATCACACTTTAGGAGAAGGGGAGAATATTTGGATGAAAAATATTTGGACATCTTGATCCGGATTCTCATTAAAGTTTTTAGAGTTACTGAAAGTACATATTTCTTTGAAAGTCTCAATAGTTAAATGACCTTTCTATCCTTAAAAATAACTGTGTTCCCAAGGTAGCTGATAACTCTTTACCCTGTGGGAATATGCTTGAGAATACCAAAATTACTTGTCATATTATCTCTGCTTAATATGCAAGCAATCATTTTAACACTTTTGTATTTTACTTATAGAGACAGTCCATTCATATTTTTGTTTATATGTAATTATTTATGGAATAAATACACTGCTGCATCAGAAGCTGCGTATGCTACGTGTGCATGCTGCGCACCTACTGAACTGAAAGAAGAGGAAATTTTAAAGACTTGCATATTTACAGTAATGCAAAGGTTCTTATGAAAGGGATAACCTGTTATGAAACATTATCAGAGCATTGGTTATAAGTAGCAGTGAGCTGGGGAGCTGTGTTACTGTTGAAGTAAGGGCTTCTGACATGAAGTGTGCTTGCTGAAGGCTCCCAGCAGCCACAGCCTTTTGCAGTCTGTGGCATGAGGCTTTCCACTGGCTATGGGCATGGGAGGAAGAACAGTTTCCAGTGAAGCCAAATAAGCTTCGTTTTATCCATAGGAGGAGGTGTTCAGGTGGCAGAGAACAGTTTTTTTAACAGTCAGAGGACAGACAATGGATATAGTGTTTATTTTGATTTAGAGTTTAGGTAAAAGGTAATCTTATTAGTGCTTGTGACTGAACAGTAAAAATGATTGTGAAATGTTCAGTGTTTCAATCAGCATTTTCTAGCTGCATTAAAACTTCACATTATTTTTAGATTGTGCATTTCTCTGTATATTTCCTGTATTAAAAATTGGGAAAAAAATATTAATCCTCTCATTTCCTCATTAGTTCTACACAAACATGCCCCCTACCCTCACCCTGTAAGAATCTCCATAGGGCCAAAGGCCTTCATCCACAAGTAGCAGAACTTTCAGGCACTTGTGTTTTGGGTGCTGGTGGCCCTCTGAGCCATTGCTAATGGGTTGAACACAGGGTGGATCTCAACATCAAGAAGCTGAACATGTGCTTTTTGCTTTCAAAATTTGATGTGAATGAGAGGAAACAGGAGCTATTCTTTTGTGCTGCTGTTGGAATGAATTAAAAAAACCAAAACCAACCTGCAAAACCAGGATTTTTTAAATCTGTTTTCAAAGAAGCAAAAAGGAGGGGTTTTGTTTTTTCTTTGGGTTGTTTGTTGTTTTTTTAAAAAAATTAAAACATTATTGTGCAGAGAGGGCAAGAAACCTTCCAAGCAGCTGAAATTGCTAGTGTGTGCGATTTTTCAACTCGCTCATCAATGTGCTAGAGAAGAACTGAGTGTTTAGGTGGGGGGAGAAGGAAACTCTTGACATTGAAATTGGAAAAGTTGTTAATGTAGTGACAGAAGTGACCTGCAGTGTACTCCTTTCACAATAGTTTCTGTAGCTAAGGGATGAGGTCCGTAGAAGAAGCAATAGATTTTTAGCATGAATGGACATAGCCATCCACTATAGATCTAAAAGAGGTTTTTATTGCTGGCCCCAAGAGTAAGTCCTGGAGTACTACTGCAAATTGCTCTAGGGGTGCCTAATCAAAGAAATCCTTCTGAACCACAAAGTGTTTGGAGACACTGGGAGGTTTTTTGATTGCTGTTGTTGTTTTCTTTCGAAGCACTTTAAATGTGGTTTTAACTTTGCAAAACCACCACGAGCACCTTCCAGACCCGAAGTAGTTGTGCTCTTTAGGACGAGATAATCTCAGACAGTGAAAAGGCGAGAGGGCCTCTCATGAGAGGAAGGATTTGAATGGCTGAGCCAGAGCTGGCATGAGGCCCTGGCGCTGGCAGGGCTGGCTCAGCCCTGTGCCCTGTGCTGGGGCATTTGCCACACGGCGAGAGAGCAGGAGCTGGCGTGCTGCCAGCCAAGGTTCTTTGCAGAGAACAACAAGCCTTGTGAGCAAACCAGGAGCACCACAGAGGAGGTTTTTTATTTTTCCTTTACCTTGTTGAACCTTTACCTCTGTTGAACTTGCTCTGTGTCTCGCCCAGCTACTGAGATGCAAACTTGGCAATGTGCTGCTCTTAAAAGGAAAGCACAAGGAAGGCAACAGGGCTGGTTATATTTTGCATGTTACATTAATTTGTTTAGAATATTGCCTTCTGAAGGTCTGGGCAGATGTACAAGGCTGCATTAACAACGTGTGAACAAAATGTACACAGATTATGTAGCATTCCTTCATCCACTTGCAGCAAAAGCAGTCTGAAGAGAATGAGACAGTGAGGAAATGATGATGGAGCTCAGGGTGAGAGCAGAGAAGCTATCAGTGAGGTCAGCTGGTGCCCATGCTTTTTGTTTAAAATGTCTGCATCCTCTGGGATGGTTTTGCTTTGCTCTGATGGGCATATATGTTGTGTTTTTGCACACAGAAGCACATGTTGTAGCTTTTGGATCTTTTTCATGATGGTTCATAAGACAGGGTGGACTTTAGGGGTCCTCCCTGAGGTTTCTAAATGCTCCCTTAGGAATTTGTATTCAGTTAGGAATTTGAAGATTTCTGTTCAAGCTGTCTTACTTTTTCATGATGTGAGGTTCACTGTCTTTAAGTGTGTTTCTAGTAATGTAGTGCTTTATTTTCTACCTGAAACTTGCTGTGGTGGTTCCTTTTAAGGGTGACAATGTGTGGGTGTTCCCTTTAAGGACATTTGAAGGTTTGTAAAAAGTGCAAGTTATCTTAAGAATATTATAATTTCTTAAGAAAGAAATTGAGTAAGCCTTGGCTTACACAGTCGTTCTTATTGTGAAAGCCCTCATATTGTCTTCCTTATCCCACCTGCAGTTGTATAGCCAGCCTTGTTATTTCTCATTACTCAGCTTGATGAGTTCTACTGCCATTATTTATGCAGCTCAGGACTGGCAGTCTTCCACTGCCATTAAGAGGGTGATTTGCAGATCTGCAAGCACAAAACTTTTTGCTTTGAGGACAGCCTTGCATTCGGTTTACAGCTGGTTACTGGTAAGACAAGGAGGATCTTGATCTTGTGATGTTGAAAGGTGAAAATCAGTGATGCTGGTGTTTGTGCCAGAACTGTAGTTCACAAGCCTGGCATAGCTACAGCTGAGGAGATGTACTGAGGAAGCAAGACCAGCCCTATGTGGTGAGCTGTCAATGTAGCTCTGACAAGAGTAATACTGTTTTCTTTAATTCTTTGGTTTTGTCTTGGTTTTTGTTTGTTGCAGTCTTTTTGTTTAGTTGTTTGGGTTTTTTCTGTGGCATTTTTGTCTAAGAAACATCAGTGATCTTTTGGATAGGAAACAAAAGTTATATCATATGAACTGCATGATCAGGCCTGATTCCCATATAGTTCAGAAATGGGAAATAACTGTCTTTTTATGAATTTGTTCACGTCTCAGACATGAAATAAATGAAGTACTTTTTCCCAGTTAAAAGACTTGGGAAATAAAAAGAAAAAAAAAAAAAAGTGGCCACGATATCCTTTTTTGTAATCCATGATCTTAAGCTTTAAAGATAAATGCCAAATTATCACTAGATCTATAATAATGCTGCAATAACTCTGAACTGAAAATACTTTTGATTCTTAATTTCTGCTGTTCTTTCCACCAAAGTTTTATTGCCTTACAAAATTAATGACTCCTATTTTCTTCTTTTCATTTGGTGCATCCCTATAGTATTCATTTGGTTCATTAGTAAATCAGCTCAACTGCTGAATCATTTCCTAGAATCATAGGAAAAATACCTAAGCTGAGGTTTAAAAACATACATTGTCTCTCAAGTAAAACAAAAAAAAACCCTAACCCCAAGAAAACAACTTAAAAGCCACGTTTCACTTTTATCCTTTTTGTAAGGCTTGCCAGATGTCCTGCAGACCTTACTTAAACATGCTAAGAATAAAATGCATACTGATATACCTGGGGTACTAAATAATTGCTTCATGTTGTTACAGCTGTTTATTTAATCAATACTTTTGTCTCTCAGATTTTCTTGATATTATTTTGATGGATGCTTGCTAGATTCCAATGTCAGCCAGCAGGTATTTTCACCAGAAGAATGGACCAGTTGAAAACTTTTTTGGTGAGAGGGAAAAAAAAAACCCAAATAACTGACTCCAGCCAATGCCAGCTGGCTTCATCAAAGACTGTTACTCAAAATGCCAAATCTAGTTTTCTGCCATCGTTGTGAGCTATTCCTTCTGTGTAGCAGATTTCACCCTAACTGTTCCAATTTAAAGTCACTGGTCGTCACTACTAAAATACAAATGACTGCTGTAATCATGAGTATTTATTTTCTTCGATTTGTAGTTTGTGGGGCAGTTTGGTAGGCATAATGGATTCACAGAATCATCACAATTTTTTTTTCCTGGATCCTTCTTCTAAGGCATCTTTTACAGACCTCCCCCCACCCCTGCCCCATCCAAAAAACAAAAGTTAAAAAAGTTTAAGCAGGTATGTTAGATAATATACTTTTATTTCTCTGAGTTATTCCTTACAATCAATGGTCTTCCCTTATGAAAGTAGGCTGTATAACAAAGAATCCTCTACAGGAATGCATTTTAATCTACTGTTAATGAATACTGTTATATAGAAACATAGGAATACAAATTTGTTAGTTCCTTCCTTAGGTAATTATGGAGATTGAGCCTTCTAATCTAGTTTCCTGTTACATTAATATAATACCTGTTTCCTCTGGAAATTTACCCTTTAGATGACTGTTTTAAAATATCAGTTAGTGCAGTCTTTTATTTCACGTTACTATACTCGCCCTCTTGAAAATGACACTCATTGTTCGTATCTAGACCATTACTGTAGGTGCAGCAGTGTTGTCATTAAGTAGAAATCAAACTTGTTTTTTTTCATGAGTTGTGCATATACAAATAGGGTCCTGCTTCCCTGCTCAAGCAGGGTCATCCCAGAGTACATGGCACAGGATTGCATCCAGACAGTGCTTGAATATCTCCAGTGAGGGAGACTCCACAACCTCTCTGGGCAGCCTGTTCCAGTGCTTGGTCACTTACACAGTAAAGAAGTTGTTCCTCATATTCATGTGGAATTTCCTCTGTTCTAGTTTCTACCCACTGCGTCTTGTCCTATTGCCTGGCACCATCACGAAGAGCCTGGCTCCATCCTCTTGGCATGCCCCCTTCAGATACTTATATACATTGATAAGGTCCTGTTCCTTTGTCGTATTTAATGCGCAGGATTGTATGTTTTACTGTATTTTGATGTTGCACAAGGATTGTTAGAAAATACAAAAAAGAAAGTTATTTTCACAGGGAAAAGATTTTAAACCTGTAAGTTTATATTATAAAGCCCAAGAAGTATGTGAAATTTTCAAGAGAAGTACATGTGATGAAAGACTAATCAAAAGCTGAGGGGTTTCAAAGGAAGCTTCTTAAATAGTGTAGGACTGTGGAAAATAATGGTATAAAAGCATTTCAAAAAAGGAGTAAATTTAGGAGGCGTTCAGAGAAAAACATTGATTAGAAGTTCCTTATATGAAATGGAGGACCTCAAGTAAAGCAATAATTTATTAAAAATTTAAATACGCATACCAATCAGTTGCTATTGGAACATTATCTGAGTTGGGGTCTTGTGAGATATGAAATGTTAGGTTCAAGTTTTGCTGTCTTCTGAAATGTGGCATATCTCTAATGATGGGACACCAGTCAGTTGTGGTAAAAGGGCAGAGCAGAAGGCTGCTGGTGTTTTGGAATGCAAATGTATTAACCAAATAATGCTCCCATCAGGGGAATATGCTTGCTTTCTTTTGGAGGTCCCAAGAATTTTGCTTAGCAAAGAATGTTAAGCAAAGAACAAGAATTTGTCGTTACTGTTAAAAGTATTTGGAAACTTTATTTTTCAATCCTCCTTCCTAGTTGCTTGCCTAGATTCATCATCTTGATTACCTATCTGTCGCTCTCGCAGTCTGTGAGTAAATACAAATAATGTAGTTAACTGCAGTGCTTCCCAGGTAGTGAGTTATTTTTCTGTTCTTGATCCGTGGCTTTTTTATTTCCAATGCTACCATCTAGCCTGTGTTTATAAATCTGCTCCTCTTGCCCATCCTCCTGTGCTGTAGCTTGGGCTCTTTTCTTTTGACTGCCACTCATGCCATTTGCATCTTCCTCATGATTGGTTTACATCGGCAGAGGAAGGACAAGGAGTATTCCATAACACAGTGATAAATTAGAATATTATTTAAGCTTAGTAAAAGCAAACATCCTGGGAACAGGAAGATGCATCAAAATGATTGTTTCATATATTTTTTTAGCATCACTTTGATTAATGCCTTCATCCTCAGCAGTACTCCAGCATACTCCTGGAAAAGCTGGCAGCCCATGAGTTGGACAGGTATACTTTTTGTTGGGTTAAGAACTGGCTGGATGGCTGGCTCCAATGAGTCATGGTCAATGCTGCTGCATCCAGTTGGCATCTGGTCACTTGTGGTGTCCCCCAGGGATCAGTGTTGGGCCCATTCCTGCTTAATGTCTTTCCTGATGATCTGGATGAGAGGATCAAGCTTAGCATTAGCAAATTCCTGGATGATACCAAGTTAGGTCAGAGTGTCAATCTACTGGAGGGTAGGAAGACTATGCAGAGGGAGCTGGACAAGCAGGATAGATAGTCCAAGACCAACAGTGTGAGGTTCAACAAGACCAAGTGCTGGGTCCTACCCTTTGGCCACAGCAACCCCCTGCAGTGCTGCTGGCTGGATCAGAGTGGGTGGAAGGTGGCCCAGAAGAGAAGGACCTGTGGGTGCCAATCAACAGCTGAGCATGATCCAGGGTATACCCAGGTGGCCAAGAAGGCCAAGGCCATCCTGGCTTGAATCAGAAATAGTGTGGCCAGCAGGACTAGGAAAGTGATTCTTCCCCTGCACCGCACCCCAACTCCTGTGTTCAGTTCTGGGCCCCTCAGTTCAGGGAGGACACTGAGGTGCTGGAGCGAGTCCAGAGAAAGGCAATGAAGCTGGTGAAGGGTCTGGAGCACGATACTATGAGGAGCAGCTGAGGGAGTAGAAGTGTTTAGCCTGCAGAAAAGGAGGCTTGGGGGAGACCTTATAACTCTCTATGAGTACCTGAAAGGAGCTTTTAGCCAGGTGGGCTTTGGCCTCTTCTCCCGGGCAACCAGTGACAGGACAAAAGGACATAGTCTTAAGCTGCGCCAGGGGAGGTTTATGAAGAATTTCTTCACTGAAAGGGTAATTAGATGCTAGAATGGACTGCCCAGGGAGGTGGTGGAGTCACCGTCCCTGGAGGTGTTTAAGGAAAGGCTGGGTTTGGCACTCGGTGCCATGGTCTGGCTGACACAGGGTGGTGTTGGGTCATAGGTCAGACTTGATCTCAGAGGTCTTTTCCAACCGCATTGATTCTATGATTCTGTGAAAAACATAAATTATTGTAACAGTAGAAGAAGTCTTAAGAGATTTGCAGCTCTCCCTCTTGCATAGTATGTTATTCCTCAGTATTTGTGAGAAATTAAACTGTTAAGTATTTTCAATGAAGTGTTTGTGTATAAATACTTGATCATATGTGGTAACAGGCTTTGGTCTAAAACATTCCGATGGTTTAGGAACTGCCAAGCTTCAAGTGAGCAGTTAGGGCTCTGCGAAAGATGGGAGGGATGGTAATTAGAAAATAAAATTAAGATTATATTTTAATAATAGCTTATTTGCAGTTTTGTTTGGTGAACTACTTGCAACATGGTTGGCACTGCTTAATGAAAGACAAGAATAGGAATGAAAAAGACTTGTTGAGGTGAGAGTGCCTGTATTACATTGTGCTACTGCAGGGGTTTATATGAGGAGACTGAAACTGGGGTGAGTTATAGGAGTATATTTGCACTGTGTTTAAGACTGTACCACAACTTCCTCAGGTTATTGGAATGATTTCCATCTGCTGTGAAATATTTCAATTCTACCTGTGTTTTCCACAGAGTATACACTTCATAAAGTATAAGGGTGAGGCATCAAGAGACCTGAATTCATGTTAAGTACCGATTTCCTTTGTGATTGCTGAGATGCTCAACCATTTGAGCGTACTCTCCCTTTCTAGAAAAGAGAAAATAACTGAAGATACTTGATTGTTTCATAGTAAAATGAAAAAATGTTGGAGAGAAACAAATGCGCGTCTTAATGGGAACATTTTGAACATATTGGTAACATACTGCAGAAAACCTTGGCAGTTTTCTCCGTGTCAGCTAGTTATTATCTTTCATGTGTGCACTTTCAGCAAAAAGACCTACATTTTAATAGTGAACAATCATCCTTTTTCTTTCCTTGACTTGCTTTGTTGAGCAAAACTCTTGGGACCTCCAAAAGAAAGCAAGTATGTTCATGTGATGAGAACAGCATTTGGATAATACATTTACATGATCCTCCTGCAAATACCCAATGTTTGTTTTATGGTCTTTTATTCTTAGAAAAATGCATTAGTTTTTCATATATTTAGTTTGTATTATGTACTTATACGTCTATATTGAAGTTATCGATTAAGACACCAGTGAAGAGTTAAAGCAGTGTTTAAAACCCTAGTCAGTGGTGCTTCTTTTTCTGCCAGAGATCAGTCCCACTGCTCAGACTTTGAATCCGCCTGGAAGTCAATCTGTAGTTCTCTGGAGGTTTTATATGCCAGTTCAGGGTGAAAAGGGTTTGAGATCATTTCTTTTGAATTCTGCTTTGTTTTTTGTGCAGCACTGGAGTCTCACTGATTGCTTGGCAATGATGTCTTCTTTTTTTTTTCCCCTTGGAGGTTTTTTTTTTGGTTAGCGGGGTTTTGTTTTGTTTTTTTTTTCCTAAGTTATGGGACAGCTGCAGTGTGTAATTTCCCTACGCTCCAAAGAAACCAGAAGTCTGAAAAAATATTAGTGTAACTTCTTATTTTCTCACCTTTGCAGAGGAGGAAGCAAATAGCATTCACCTGCTCTAGAAAGAGAGGCTCAACCTTTCTTCTTCCTATGTAGCTGCAAGTAACAGTAACTAAGACAGGAAGCTTTTTCTTCAGCTTCTAAGAAGAAGATCTAGGAAGGAAGGAGCAACACCAAAGTGAGGTCCTTACTAGAAATGATGATTTTGAATTTCAATATAATTTTTTAGGTTGAAGGAACTAGGAGGCACCAACTTTGTTACTAATGGCAAAATGTTCTTTGAGCTCTGAATGCTGTTAAGAAACTTAAGAAAAGACCATAAGCTTTTGGGACTAGGGCTAAACCAACTTGCTGGGAGCCTGGTGCAGCTGGTGCTGTATCCTTTGTTCCTTAAGCCTATTTTGTTACAAAAGTGTTGAGGGGCCTCCAAAGACTGTGATGTAATGGGATGCTGTTGCCTTGCTTGACTCCGTCACTGGGTTTGTTTCCCGCAAGTTTTCGCAATTTTCTGTATTTTGTGGCAAGCCTGTCTCCAAGCTGTGCTGGGTCCTTGTAAAATAATTAGGTTTTGAAGTTAAAAGTGTGTGTATGAGTGTACGAAACACCTAAGAATAGGGTAATACTTTCTGTCTTGTCAGGGATTGATCTTTACCTTTGTTGTCCAAGGGTATTTGGAACGCCATCCAGATTTACCTCTGTTTCATTGCCCTTACTCAAAACTGGTCTCACAGATAAGGAAGTCAGTGAAGATAACGACTGTCTAGTCTGTGTTTAACTTTATGAATGCAGACTCTGGTGCCTAGATGACACAGTATCTGCCACATTTCATACTGAGGAAAGCTGAAATAGCTATCCCTCCTTTGTTTTCCAGATGCAGACTTTTTGTTGTTTGTTCGTTTTTTTTGTTAGTGGAAAACTTCATCTTCAGAATTCAATGCTATTATTTTTGCTTCTCCCAATAAGAAGAAGTATTAATAGATAATGTAGTGATTCAGGTATGACCAATCTTTCTTTGCATATAAAAATATAAACTTCATACAACATTGTGCCATCACTTGCTAAGAAGCTCAGGAGCTGGGCCTCTTGCAAAGGACTGTGTCTGTCCCAGGATCTCCTGTAGCTGGTCAGCTGGGAAGGAGCTGACTTCCCAAGGATATATCATGCTGTATCCCTCACGGCAGTTCTTCCGTGCTCCCTGACATAGGAATCCCCAGTTGCATCTGTATTTGCCACCTGCACTGCAGGTTTGGGGCAGTTCCAGCAGCTCATGATCACCTCTAAGAGTGTGTTTATATGGTGCTTATTCACCATAACTTGCATTTCAAAAAGTGAATCTGTGTAGTAGAGCTTGGAACTCACCAGTTTATGTTTCTCGACAAAAGCAGCTGAAAACACATCTGAAATGTATGTCTTACAGGTTTGGATTCTGCCCGAAAATCATTCTGCTTGGGTGTTAATTATACAGCACACCAATGCAACAGAGTTAAAACCTGAGCAAAATAGTGGAATCAGATATATTAAGAGAAAAATGACTCTCAAGGGCACTGCAATCCAGATGACAGTTTTTCTTGAAACATGAGTACAGAGGCTGTTGTGGTGATAATTGTGTGTTATCTGCCTTACTATCCAGTCACCTGTTATTAATAGTTTGGGGTTTTTTTTCTCTAGGAGTTTGCATTTGTGGCTTTTCTTCATACTTTTACTGACTTTTATGCATGATTTTTAAGGCATTTAGCAGCTTCAGCAAGCCACAGTGTGATTTGAAGAGATTTGTTGAGATGCCTAGGTTGTTAATCTGAATTTAATACAATATGAAAGAGAGTAACCATAAGAGTTGTAAATAGTCAAGAGAGATTATGTTGAAAAAGAGACTGCATTTTTTTGCCTACATGTAAAAAGTGTTTTCTGGGAAGCATTTTGTGAGGTTATTCAGGTAATTATTTTTAAGGCAGTCAGTTAGAAGGAACCAAATCTTTACTTACAGCTTTTTTTTTGCTTATGTAAGCAACTTCAAGCTTTACCTAATATATATATTTTTTTATACTTTTGAAAGCTATCTGTTGAAAAGTGCAAGGATTAAATAAAAAAAAAATCCAAAGAAAACAGCTCTGCAGAAGCATTACTGTCACTTCATATGACAGACCAAAACCACTAAAATGTATCAAGTGTGAAGTAATACCAAATCATAGATGATGCTGATGAAAGGCAGTTACCACTACGGTAAATTCCACCAATGCACAGGAGAATCTGACCAGAACTCTAGAATTGAGAATCCTTTTTCTTTTATGCAGACTCTTTTTCCTGGGCAGAAGAGAATAGGGGAAGAAAAAGAAAAGCCTGGGGACTGTAAAGTCCACAGAAAGCAAATGACTTTTTTTTTTTTTTTCTTTCTAAAAGCATCGTTCAGACAGTGGGAGTAAGAGGTATATAATGCCTTTGTACCTGGCAGCCATTTGATGAGCAGGCTATCATTATTTCTGTTAAACTCTTGCAAGTCCTTTACTGGAATCCGAATGTGTAATTTTGAGCCTTTGGCAGGAGAAGATGCCAGTTTCCCTTTTGCTTCCGAATTCAAACAATGACTGTGGGCATTCAGGAAGTTTTGCTGTATTACATAAGCGCTTTTGTTAGGCCTCCCACACAGACTCTCCATCGTTTCCAATTAGTTGAAAATACACTGGCATTGCCTATTCCAAACAAAGTCAAACCAGGGAAAACACCCAACAAGAAAAACCAAACAAAAACATCCCCCTAAAAACACCAACAAAACCCAAACAAAAAACCACTCAGAAACTGGAACAAGCATTTATAACTTTAAGTGGTAAGACGTGGACTGCGTGTTTTTTCTTCTTGTGTTGGTGTTTTCTGCATTCCTGTGTAGAGACATGCTTAAAAAATGCCATCAATCTGTGTGCACCAACCCAGTCTGAGTGTTTTCCTCCTTGCATAGAAGCAACTCTTGATGTAGAGAAGACTGAAGATACCTGTTGTTTAAGGATGACTTCTTTAGTGTTTTGGTGTGGGGACTTTTTGTTCTTTGTTCTCTCTTTGAGGCAGGCATGTCCTAGATGGGGTGATACTCATGTATTCTTTTTTTCTTTACACCTCAGTGCATCTGTGCATCTCTGGTATTTTTTTCTGTACTGCATATTCTGAACCCAAGAAATTGGGCATCGTCAGAAAACTCTGACGTACAAATTTGAACTTGCATTTCAGGTGCAACAGACAGATTGTTTCCATGTGGGGCATGAACAGTGATTTCTGTAACATAAGTAATTATGAGTAAGATACAAATTTGGAGGTCACCTTATCTTTCAGTGTGATGTCTGCTGGGTAACACCTCCCCACCCCCCATACACAGTTGATTGTGTAGTGACTCCTCACTGTTTGAAGTCACGAAAAGACCTTAAAAGGTCCTCTAACTTAGGAATTTAGGGTTATAAACAAACAGTGGTTTCAATACTTGCACCCTTAGGATGTATCTCTTTGATCCAATTTTTCTAAAAAGCACACTTGTGTGACTGAAAATATTCTCATTTCTGGAGTTCAGTCAGTGGTTCTGTAGGTTTTCCCAACTGTTTTCAGTAGCTGCTGTCTACATAAAGCCTGGCTTTGTGGACTAAGACAGAAGATATATGATACTTGATGGAAGGATTGTATGCTGAAGGTTTGCCTCTTTCTTATCAGTGGGAATGTGCCCAACTGGCTTAACTCTTCCCTCAAGCCCTAACAATGCACACTTGAAACTTGGCTTAACAGTGACAAAGTTGTATTGATGTTGACATTTGTCTCCATGTCAGCACTGAGATCCCTGTTGTATTCTAATGTGATAAGAGAGACATTTTTTAATATTTTCTTTAGACATCGTATGTGATTGTTCATTTGTAGCTGTTTCTCATGATGTGGTTGCAGTAATTTAAAAAAGCTTTAAGAATCCTTCCTTTTTTCCACATCTACTCTGAATATTGCTGCAAGATATTGACTTCTGTTCCTGTTACCTTAGTAAATATGTTTTGGAGAGGTTTTGATCAATCATAACTTACTGCTTGTCCTCCAGCTTCTCACTGTTTTGCAGATCTCTCACTTCTGCGGCTGTTTATTTTGAAAACTAGAAATAAAGACCACTGAAATTCCATTAGCAGTGTCCTACTTTGCTCTCCATTTTCCTCTTGATGTGTTTACTTCGTCTGAGGATGACTGGGAAAAGTAATTTTTGTAACATTTAACTCTTGCATTACTATTGCCCATCTTGCAACTCTTTTCCAGTGCACGTGCTGTCCTCCTGCCGTGCTGCCAGGCGGCGCTGGGCTCCAGCCTTACGGGAGCCACATCCTCTTTGTGCCTGCAGGATGTGTCATTCTCTTCCTTCTTTTTTTTTTTCTTTTTTTCCCCTTCCTTCTGGGTAATACTTAGAGCTCTATTTTATTTCCAGACTGATATTCAGAAAAGCATGCATAATTGAATGGTGCAGTCTAAAAGGTTAGAAGTGCAAAAGTTATTTTTAAGCATCTGTTTTCTGCTTCAGACTTAATGACATCTGAAGCATGTTTTTCAGGACAACTCTGTTAGGATGGTTTGTTGTGAGGAAAGGCTGATCATAAACTATTGAAAGTGATGATTCCTTTCACATAACGTTTTCTATTCAGCAGTGTAGTGAATTATGTAAAAGTTTATATAACATTGTATTAAAAAATTGCTAGTTTGTTATTTTTGCAGTTTTCTTCCCCTCTTGAAATTTAAGGAAGGGTTCTTCCTTGACTGGATTAGAGACACACAGGCAACCATTGCTTGGAGAACACTGAGGGGTACTGTAGAAATTAAAAAGAGAGATGTTCCCTTGTTTTAAAACAAAACCAAACCAAAACCCCCACAAACTGGTAAGAGATTTATTGTCAGACATAAAAAATGTGTCTGACTTACTTGATTTATTTATTGCTACAAAATACAAATAAATGTGAATTTCAGTTTTCAGATCTACATTTTCATAATTACTTTCTAGACTTTTGTTGAAGCTCCCCTAGATTTTGTTTCCCAAGGTAAAAGGCCGGGGAAAAAAGTAGTTCATGAAGGTCATAAACCTTAATATTTCAGGATGAAAGACAAACTATAGATTTTCAAAATAAAAAATCAGGTGTATATAGAAAAAAAAAAAAGGACACCTTTTGCTAATGTATTTAATTGAATTTATTCTGTTCTTTATATGTCTTATTTTGTTTTTATAATAATATTTTGTCCAGGGAGGGTAGGAGGATGTCTCTAACAGGGTGTGCATTTTAAGAAGAATATGTTTTTAATAAAGGCTACACAGCTGTGATTTAATGAATTTCATGATATTCTTCCATAGCAGAGTTTACATTAAAGCTGTCTGCTGGTGGTTTTCTCCAATTTTAACCCTCATTTACTGAGGAGTACAAGAAGGTTGTGACTGTGACAAAATTTCAACCAAAAAAAAAAGAAAAAGAAAAAAAAAGAAAAAAAAAAGGAAAAAAAAAAGAAAAAAAGAAAATACCTATTTATAAGGAGTACATCTTGAGAAATTATGATTTTTATTTTTGGACATGCCTTTTATGTCCAAGATTCAAAGAGAATCTTGTCTTCACTGAATAGGATAAGTACATGAAATATGTGTCAATAACTGCAGAGTTTAAGACTATATTTTCCCTACGAGTAGGCTTTTTGGGGTTTTTGCAGTTAAAAGTTCAGAAGAACCAACATATGAATAGTATCAATTGTATATAAGGGCAATATATAAGAGATTCATGGGATCAGTAAGGTTGGGAAGAGTCTCTAAGATCGTTGAGTCCAACCATATTCCTGAGTGCCACATCCACACATCTTTTGAACACTTCCAGCGATACTCTTGTTTCTTATCAAACTGTATAAAGCTTTTGCCCCTTACTAAAGATTTTCATGGAGAGGGACAGGCATGAGTGTTGAGGGATATATATTATAAAAGAGCCAATCAGTAATATTATCTTATAAAATAAGAATTGAATTTGCCTAGACTTTTCCACAGATAAGCAGAGTGCCCAATCATTTTTTTTCTCCAAATGGAAGTTTTATGTAAATATAAGTGACTCTTGCTGACAGTTGAGGACCTTTCATAGTTTGAGCTTTGCTTTAGATTGACAGGAGACAGCCCTAGCTTCTCTATGACCTCAGAGCTTTGCTCACATGAACACTTGGAGAAAGCTGATCTGGTAAAGGGTGAGTGGTTGGTTGCTGTTACTCTGTTCAGCCTTAGCAGGGTGCAGGTAAGGTGATGTTTTCTCGTGCTTTGCACAGACTACCTTGGCAGTGTCTCCCTATCTGTCCCTCTGCCACCCTTGGGCTCACACAGCCATCGTGCCATCAGTGTGGAGGAGGAAGAGGAGGAGGAGGAGCATACATGTGTTGGATGTAGTGAGCCGTGAGCTGGCCCGTGTGGTCACTGTTTTGGAGACTGTTGATAAGTAGTGTGGAAAGAGTCCAGCCTGGAGTTCCGGTGCCAGGCAACACCTGCACTGGGGTAGGAAAGCCCTCTTTTAATTTTTTCTTTTTTTTTTTAATGGCCAGGCTGCTTGGTGAAGTTTGGAAAATGAGACTCAGAAGACTGTGCTGGTTACCTGGTGGGGCATGCTGGCTGTTCTCAGATTTCTTCTGCTTCAGGGATCAAAGATAATGCACATTTCACTTGGCCAGCCTTCTTTTGTTAAAACCTTTTTATTTAGACTATGATTTCTAATTCAGTAAATGAAGCATTAATTCTGTAAGCTTTGTGTGTTAATGCATCATCTAGGAACAATGTGCACTGCTTTCACAGAGAAGTAGTTCTGCATTTTGTTTGTGTTTCTTCTAGGATGAGAATACTGGTGAGGAATAACATGTTATTTCTTTAATTCACTTGGATGTAAATTGCTTTGGAAGAGGGAGGATAGCAACAACCTGCAATTGCTGAAGAAAAAGGGAAAAAATGTGAAAGAAAAATATTTTTAACAAGAATTGAGGGTTTTAATGCATTTCTCTAAAAATAGATTAGATAAAGTATGTCATTCTGCTCTATTTCAGTCACATTGGTTTGTTTCATAGATTTGTTTTTAGTCTCAGTTCCTTCAGGCAGAGAAATTTAAGAAACATGAGATCATTGCATTTCTGAAGGTAGACTAGCACGAGGCTTGCAGAGCCTTGGAAACTCGGTTACCATAACGCCTGTATCCCCATGGGAAAGCTTTTGGATGGTTGAACTAAAATGGCCTGTGATGTGGAATTTTGTTTTTGACTCTCTTAAGAAGATAAAATGAAGGTAGAAGGAGGTGGTGGCATGTAACAATAGTCTAAACCTTAAACCAAAGCCGAAGAAAGAACAGCCCCACTAATTTCAGCATCCTTTTTGGAGGAAAAAAAAGTTTAATAAAGCTAGAGTAGCTACAAAAATTTTGTATTTGCTTTTGTAAATTACAGTCATAAAATCATAAACCAGCCCAGGTTGGAAAGGACCTTGAAAAATGATCTGGTCCAAACTTTCTTGGGAATGGGAGCCTAGATGAAATTATCTACCATCCTCTCTAATCTCATCTTGAAAACCTCCAGTTTTCAAGTGGGGTACCACATCCCTGGAGAGAGGCTGTTGCAGGGAATGAACATTCTCACTATAAAAAATGTGTATCTTATGCTGAGGTGAAACCACTCTTGGTGTAGTTTGTACCCTTTCCCCTTTGTCTTCTGCATGTGGATTGTTTGAAGAGAGAGCCTCCATCCTCTTTGTAGCTACCCATTACATACTGGAATACTGTTGTGAGGTTCTTCCTGAGCCTTCTTTTTCCCAGGGAGAAAAGGCTTAATTCCTTCTGTCTTCTGTCAAAGGACATGTTCTCTAACTCTTTGGCCATTTTTATGGCCTTTCTTTGGACCCTCTCTTGTCTGTCTGCATCTTTCTTGAATTGTGGGGATGAGAGCTGGGTATGATACTGCAGGTGTGGCCTGAGAAATGCAGAGCAGAGTGGGATGATCACATCCCTACCTTCACTAGTAAATCCCCCGCAGATCCAGCCCAGTATTCAATCCCTTGCTGCAGTGACACACTGCTTTCTCATGGTCAGCTCTTTGTCCACCAAGACCCCCAGGTCCCTCTGAGCACAGCTGCTCCCCAGCTGTATAAATCCTATCCTGTGCTGGGCTCTTTGGTTATAGTGTCCCAAGTGCAGGACCTTGCACTTGTCTGTTAAATGTCATACTGTTCTTGCTACTCCACTCTTCCAGTCTGTCCAGCTCACTGTAGGATGACTCTCCCTTCTGACGTGAGCAAACTTGGTGAGGGCATTTTCAATTCCGTCATCCCAATGATTTATGAAGGTGTTGAACAGTATTTACCCCTGAGGGATGACTTGTGACAGGCTGCCAGCCTGAGTAAAAACCCATGATCACCACCCTCTGAGTCTGACCTGTGAGTCTGTTTCCAACCCATCTTGCAGACAGCTCATCCCATCTGTGCCTTGCCAGTTTGTCCAGGAGAAGGCTGTGGGAAACAGCACTGAATGCTTTGCTGAAGTCCAGGTGAACAACATCCTGTTCTTCTCCCTATGTCAACAGAAGAGATTATTTTGTTGTAGAAGCTGATCAGGTCAATTGACGTGGTTTGCCCTCGGTAAATCCATGGTAGCTTTTCCCAATCACTTGCTTTATTAGGTTCATTACATCTACTTGTTTTTTGACCAAGCTGAAAGCCCTCAGGTTGAATACTGTTTACAGTAAAAGGGATTGAGAAAAGTTACCTTGGAAATTAGGCTGTGAAAGTTAAAATGATTCAGAGCTGGTAAGGTTCTTTAACCTTCTCTACAGTTCTTTCTTTCTTTTTTTAAAGTTCCTTTTTAAAAATAAAGGAAGCTTTCCAGGGTGTGCTTGATACATAAAATAGACTGGCTAGCCATGAAGTAATGCTGTGTGGCACCTACTGTGCAGAAAATAATGATGTTTCAATATATCATAGGAAAAAAACCCTAGATGTTAGAAGCAGAATATATTACATGTGTTCAGTAAAAAAAGGACTCGTTGATATTTAAAAAATATATATCAAAGTGATCGCAAAAAAATTTTCCTATTTATAATAACAAGCAGTTGTCTGGCATGCAAGATAATTTAGCATTTAAATCAGAGTACTTTTAGGAGAAGCACCTGCATAAGAAATAGCAGATTTAAAAAAAAAATCTTTTAAGGCAAAGAGAATCTACTTAAAAGATGAAAGAGTGAACCAAAGTAACTGTCCATAGTGGATAGAAGATCTTCTTACGTGTTTTCATCTTGCACAAATAAAATCCTTTTAACAGTTACTGTGCTTATTATGAATACAAGGATATATATTAATTAGTTATTATATCTCTTGGTTTTGTTCTCTGTTCTGTCCCAGGGAGTTAGCAAGAATACTTTTTATTGGCTAGATGAGGGACTAAATGAACACAAATTATTGTTCTCTTTTTTTTTGAGCAAGCTTGTTTTCCTGGCAGACTTGACTAAATTCCATATGGGAGTGAAACAAACCTCATTGTTTTCCATTTGATTGAGGTCTAACTCTTGTAGAATAATCAGTGGCATTTGAATAAAAGTCTTGTGCAGAGATGTTTGCTTTTCAGGCAAAGGAAAACTGCAAAGCCCTTTTCCAAATATCAGATGTGCTCAAGAAGCTGTGTAGTTTTCTTTAACGTCCAAAGTGAACCAGCTGTGTGTGTCTGAGGTACATGGTCATTAACTTTATGCAGCTGGGTTTGAAAATTGGTCTGGTGTCATAGGACTCTGTTGTGTCTTTTTGAGGAAGAAGCAAATTCTCTCCACAGCCATTTTCCACTTGGTTTTATGTTCCACTGGAAATTTTGATTTATTTTCATTAGGGGTTTCATAAAGATGCCACTAATAACAAATACAAATGTGTAGTTGAAAATGTGACCCTGATAACATTTTGTATTTTGTTACCAGCATTCAGAATGTCCTTTACAAATTTTTCTCAGGCTTGTCCTTATTTCATTTATGTGAGCTAGAGAAATTCATTGTTCTTTATAAACCTTTGGTAATTGAGTGGACAAAATATTTAGTATTCTGCTATTTCTCTTCCCAGAGACTTTCTCTAGTGAGAAACTATACTAGTAAGTGAAGCAACTGGGACTTGGAGAGAAGTCCCAGAATAGGTTAATTTGAATCCTGTGCTCTATTTCCTGGGATGTAATGGTTTTAGAAATCTGCTGAAGAATTGTTCCTGAAAAAATAAAAACAGTATATTCTCAGTCTTCAAACTGTGAAAAGCATCTAGGAGAGGAGATAGTGGTGCTGCATCACTATAAACCTCCAACAAAAAGACAAAGTAATTTTCTAATGATTTTCAAGAAGCTTTTGTGGCTACCTCTTTTCCTGGGAGTGATGGATAGGATCTCCGGGGTAAAGCAAGTGTCTTGAAAGATTATTTCAAAAGAATTATTTCAAAATTATTTCAAAAATCTTTCTGGTAGCATTAAGAAAAATGTTTGCTTCATGTGTTGTTTCATTTCCAGTTATAATGTTTTATGTTGTGTGACTAATATTGTAGTTACAGAAATAGGAAGAAAACAAGCTTGTTGGAAATTTTGTATTTTCTAGAGTTTAAAATGAGTGACCCTTGTTTTCCCTTCAAACTTCTGAAAAGGTTTGCAGTGACTCTTTCTGGGACAGAATTAATAATGGTTCTGCAACTTCAACAAAGATACAAAATAATGTGAACTAAGGTGATACATGGGATCAGATTTTAATTCTCCTCCTTGCTTTGTTCCAAAAAGCAGGTATTTAGTTCTTATATTTCTTTCGTGTGGTTAGTGACACCAAACTTGCAAAGCTTGATGTTGGTGATACTGGTTCCTTGAAGAGGTGAGGTGTGTGAGACCAAAATCTTTTGTATGCTACAGAGATTAAGTAGTGATTCTGTTCTTTTCAATAATGAGGAACTCTGTTAGTTCAGTCTTACTCTGATTTTTATTGAGCTTCATTTGATGGATTTTCCCCTGCTTGAACATGAAAAGTGATTTTGCATTTACATTGAATTTTGTTTTACATAATCCCTGTTGTGGCAGGTTCTCTTTTGATGCTATAAACCACATGGATTATGATGGATTATTACTTACTGCACAGTATTTTGGTGTATGCCAAAGCCCTGAACCACAGAGTTTATGTTTTTAGAAAATACCTGATATTACTGTAAGATTACTACTTGTGATTGTGGAGTGCTTTGGCTTTTTAATGGTACTCCTGTATTTACTCTTCTAAATCATTCTCTCTCTCCCATCATGTGCATGTGCTCTTCCAAATTAACTCAAGGGTACTTATGAGAACTTAATTATGAGATGAATGAACTTTGAAGCTAGCTACTACTCTTGTCTAGTAGCTAGTAGCACTGCAACACACGTGCCCAGGAGCAGCAGAGCAGCACTTCCCTGCGAGCATTTCACATGCAGGAGTGCCTTGTGGCTGGACCAGGGTTGCTGCATTTCCTTGGCTTTGAGGGGGCTCCAGCTCTCCTGTTTTCTATACCTCCTGGTCTCCGTTGCCCATCTGCACATACAAGGGCCTTACAGGGTAGGCAGTCAAGAAGGTTTTTCTTACCCGTGTCCAGCTGTTCAGGCTCCTTTCATGGCAAAGCACATCCTAACCTGGAGCTCAGGTGTATTAGCACCCACTCTGAGGTAATTTGTCTAGCTTTGCATAGTAATGGGTTGAGTGAGCTCTAAGCAAAGGATGATTTGTTTCGTTTTCTATGTCTAGTGCCTGTGCCCATCTCTCCCGTTAATGTAAAATGGAGTGCAGGAAGTTAGGATCAGCAAAGTAAATCCCAGCCCCTTCATTCATGTTTCTGTGCTCCTTTAGTGTTACCTTTCAAAGCAGTCAATCCTTACCTTCAGTGGTGTCAGAGAAATACAGATGCAGGCAAAGCCATAGAATAGAAATGGTTGTGGGACAAGGGACATGCAAGGTCCTTTCAGTGATTTGCAAAAAAATGGTTTTTCTCTCAAAAAAGCATGATACAAATCTTGCTTAAATTAACTGGGTTCACCAATTCTGTGTGGGTTCATTCTTTACTGGCTTTGGACTAACAAAACATTTCCTGGATCCTATCTTTTATGTTTTTAAGACTGAAATCATATCATGTAGCTGGGGCTGTAGGTTTTGGTATTGCTTGTTGTTTTTACATCTTTTGTGTTATAATAAGCTCTTTAATAATCTGAAAGATGGCAACTATCTACGTGTTGGATCTGGGTGTTGGATACTTGTGAAGTAAAAACGTGTGTAGTATTATTCTTAGCTTGGGATTTGCTGATGAGCCAGTAGCATAGAGTATGAAAAGAACCAGATCTATATAAAAAGGGGAGCAATGTGGGAAATATGCAAGGGGAGGAGAGCTGAGAGGATACCTGGTGAATGGACCCTGGCATGGACCTCAAGAAAACAACTACAGGTATCTGCTGTTCAGGTTTTTGCTGCCTATACCCATGGGAGCTGGCAGAGCAGCTGTTTGGCAGTCTGGGGGCATGGGGCTGGGTGGCAGTTCTGCACAGAAATAGAAAGGTGTAGTTGATGCTTTTCACTTTGGTGACATGCTCTGTGAAACTGCTCTCCAGCAGAAGTTTTAAAAGAGGATAAATACATCATGTGTCACTGGAAGCGGCAGTATGCTTTTAGTGTGAGCTGTTGAAGTTGTTTTCTGAGGAAGAGAAACTTGCTGGGCTACCTGGGCTTTCTCTTGCGGTCAGTTTATATATCAAATAGTATGTGCTGTTACCATGTCAGCACAGGCTGGTGTTGACTGAGATGAGCTGTCATGGGGTCATTGAGGGTGGAGAGGGAGCTCAGAAGGGCTCTAGTTCAACCTCTTTCTGAAAGTAAGATTGGTGCTGAATTTGAGACACTCTAGGCTCTGCTTCAGTTTAGGTCTTTGATAAACTTGTTCCAGTGCTTTTCCACCCTTATAATGATTTTGTGTGTGTGTGTGTGGGGCTGTAATGAATAGTGCTGTGGCACACCCGTGATGTTGGCAGTAGCAGGCAGTCCACAGTGACAGCAGAAGAGCATATGCAACTCCTATAGCTCCAGCTGTGTAGGACTAGGGGGCAGTTGACACTGTAAATTGCAAGATTTTTGCTGAGACCATGTTAAAGAGAAGTCTCACAAAATAAATGTCGATGTCTGTACAACTCTGAAGTAAAAGCTTGTCTTTGTAAACACAGACTTCACGTGCATAAAGATTTTGAGGTATCAGTGCCCTAGAAAAATCTCCCAAAATCTGTATGACTGATGTTGGTGCCAGTGCCTGGCTCAGCTCATGGGCTGTGGTTTGCTGCTGCCTGGCAAGGAGCAGAGTGAGCCAGGGCACCCTCAGTGCTGAGAGTTGATTTCGGACAGAAACCTGCATCTGGAGAAGTAGTAACATCTGCCATGTTTTGTTTCTCTAAATATAATTTCCAGAAGAAAAAAAAAAAATTAATTTAAATATGCATCTCAAAGGCTTGTGTAGAGAATCACAGCTGGCCTAGTGCCTTCAGGAGAAAAATGTATTGCCATTGGTTTCTGTACATTCATCTTCTGGTTGATTTCTTTTTTTAAAAAAAGACCTTAGTATGCAACCAGTTGTGTGAGTACTGTTCAAATGTTGCTGTCATCAGTATATTTGCATATCATCTTTATTTATACTGTGCGATTGCTGACAGCTTCAGTTTTTCTTTTGATAACTCCTTTGGGTTAACTAAGGCAACTTCTTCTAGCAAAGCTTTTCTTCTGTTTGATGGAGCTCTCACCCTCATTCATTTGGTCAGCTGTAGATAGCACAGGGCATGCAGGGCAGGCAGAGAGAGAAATCCCTGTTAGTGCTCTTTCCATTCCTCTTGCTGTTTCATTTTCTCTTGCAAAACAATGCTGCCTTTTAACTTCTTTGGTTTACCTCTTAGTACTTCCAAAGTGTAGCAAGTTTCACAGCTTTTTTTTCCCCCCTTAATGATACTCTTACCCTTTCTAGTCTATGGCAGCATGGCTACAACTCTTGATTTAGAGAACTCTTTATTCTCGATTTGTATTAACTATCCTCAGCCTTTTTTTCTGACAAGCTAACAAGGTTATATGTTGTGGTATGCTCATTGTAAAACATATTTTTCAGTTGCTTCAGTCATTCTTGTCCTGTTCTTCTGAACCCTTATCAATATGTGGGTACCCAGATTGGACATTGTTCTCTGATACTGGCTTGGGTGAGCTGCCACAACAACAGATGTCATATAGACTCTTTATTATTTCAGATTATATGAGATTCGAGTTTACAGATTCAAATTAAATTTTGTTTGTTTTCTTGAATGTTTCCTAGAAAATTTGTTTTGATTGTTAGCTCTTAATGATCAATAACTCTTGTTCATAGTTTTTTAGATTGGAGTTCATAATTAAGTACAGCCTTCCTAATTTTTATTTTTTAAATTTCTAGTAGATCTCTGCTTTTTCACTTGAGCCTTGTTGTTTATGGGAGTCAAATTACTGTCTTCAGTGAACCATACCACTGATTTTCTTGGCTTAATTATTTATTATCTGTTTTTGCATCATCAAATAATTCAATTTTTTCAAGTAATTCAATGAAAATACTGTAGATCATAACATGTTGTCAGTATAGTCAGTCAAAGGTGCTGTGTTGGTAATCATCACTGGAGACCTATTATTAAGTAGTTTCTAATCTTGCAAAAAATTATTTGAAATTAGGTTGACATAAAGTTTCACCTTAAATCTATACTGTATTAGTTATGTTCTCCTTGAGCAGCTAAAACTCCTTAGTGCTAGTTGCTTTAGCTACTAATTTTATGATATTATATTACTTTTTCAAAGTTAGAAAACACCCACCTAAATGTAGAAAAGTACTACTTTTAGACTTGTATTTTCTGTGTTACTATTATAGCTCCATCACTTATTAGTGGATCTACAGACTAGTGTTGTTTTTTGTAAAAGCCACTTCCCCAACCATGTTTGTAGCCTCATTAGCAGTAGGTTTCTTTTTTGGCCTCTTGAATATATTGCAACTTGAAATCTTGTATGTAACAGAAGGGCTTGTTGATGAAAAATCTGTTTATAGATGTCATGCTTGACTGAGCACATAATTTTTAAGTAAAATTGGTTGTTTTTAAAGGATGAAGAAAACCTTTTCTTTTCCATGTTCAACTCTAATACAAATCCCTTTTAATACCTTTTGAATGTCTTCTTTTTACTGCTATAGTTGGTAAATCAAACTTTTTTTTTATTTTGCTCTTTAAAAATAGCCTTTACTGGTGTTAGAATATAAGTAATTTTCCTTAAGACCTCCTACTTTCAGTATCCAGAGGTGCCATAACTTTTGAGAAGAGTAATAATTAAACTGCCCTGTTGTTTAGTATAGGTTTTTTTGTTTGCAATAACCATGAGATACATTGAACTTCTACTTTGTAATCAGTGTGGGTAATTTGTTTCAGACATGTTAATTACTGGGGAAAAGCCAGAGATAATTTAACAGTTTCTTACATCTTGTACACAGCTGATCCTCTGTAATTAGGCTTTACTCACTGACTTCACATGAACCTTCTTTTGAAAATTTGTACTAAAAATATGCAATTCCAGTCCTACTTTTGTATTATTCAGCCCCTCAGTATAGGCTTTTATGTAAAAAAAAAAAAAAAATTCTCTGTCTCAAGTCCTGTGTATGCCTTTAATGGTATTATCCTTTTTTGATAAGTATAACTGTGTTGCATGTTGAGAGAATGCAGTTGGGTAGGATTTTCCTTGCAGTAGCCTATGCTTTTTGCCTTCCTCCTTTGGCTTACACTATGAAAGGCATCTCAAAGAGAATGAAATGATTTCATAGTGACACAGTCCATTCAGAAGTGTTTTGAATTTGCTGTGAGACAGGTGGTGGAGCTGTGCAGTTAGAATCCAGAAAGATGGACGAGATGTAGACTGACCTTGCTTCCTTTGAGTTTTAGCTAGGAAAAAAAAAATGGTCCCAGGAATCAAATTTCAGAAATGGAAGACTTTGGGGTGATCCTTTGATTAGCACATTGTCAGCTCTCTAGCTGGAGCTGGGGTCTGGCTTTGTTGGTGGGGCATTACTTGCCTTTGTGTTTTGAGGGTATCTGCTGCCTCTTCCTCCCTGTGGGTCAGTCAGCTGAAGGACATGGATGTCTTCTTAAGAAAGCTTAAAGGACTCTGGATGTGTTTTGTGCAGACAACTGATCCCATCCACTGGCATGTAGAAAATTAATCTTTTCTTAATGTAAATAGTATCACTTGTTATCTAGTTTACAGGAAAGGGAGTGGAATAAAAAATGTCTATTGAATGTTCTCTAGGTTAATGTTTTCCTTTTGATGTCCTGACCTTTTGGCTTTAATTTCATTTTGCATTAATGATGTTCAGGGAGGATGTACTGAACGTACAGAATGGCTGAATTTGGTTGCCATTCTTATGACATTTTACCACATTAAAAGTCCATTTTCATTCTCTTAATCATCAGGTATCGAATGTGTCTTTTGGGAATTTCAGTAACAAATAAATACGTATGTTCTGAATCCTCAGAGAGTAAATTTCTGTCTCGCTGAGGTAAGTGTGAGTTTTATATTGAGTGTGTCACCTCTGAGCAGTGTGCATCATCATGGTAGCTTAGCCATATATAGCACATGAAGTCAGCACGTATGTTACCTCTGTTCCACCGCGACTCAAACAGGAGGTGGCTGCTGAAGGTCACTCTGCAAGCTGTTGGCCAAGAGAGAAAACAGCCCACAGGTTTTCTGTTCAGCCACATTGTCTAATTTGGTGGAGAGCAGTTTCTTAGCAAGTGGCATGTAGGCTATTTGACAAGAGGTAAATAAATCTTCTCCTATATTGTAACATTTTGAGTACTAAGGTGTCAGTTGTTAGTCATGATGAGTTCAGCTAAACCTGAATTTTCAACCAAGCTGTGTGAATCCAGCAAGACCAAAAAGCAGTAGAAAGTGTCCTTGAACATGGCGTCTTCAAAATATCACCAAATCACTGAATATGCTGAATTGGAAGGGACCCACAAGGATCATGGAGTCCAGCTCCTGGCCCTGCACAGGACCCTGTCCAAGAGTCACACCATGTGCCTGAGAGCATTGTCCAAACGCTTCTTGAGCTCTGCCAGGCTTTGTACTGTGACCACTTCCCTGGGGAGCCTGTTCCAGTTCCCAATCACCCTCTGGTAAAGAATCTTTTCCTGATATCCAACCTAAACCTCCCATGATACAACTTCATGCCATTCCCTCAGGTCCTGTCTGTGGTCACCACAGAGGAGAGATCAGTGCCTGTGCCTGCTCCTCCTCTTCCTCTCACAGGGAAGCTGCAGACTGCAATGAGGTCTCCCCTCAGACTCCTTCTCTCCAGGTTGAACGGACCAAGTGACCTCAGCTATTCCTTATGACTTCCCCTCAAGGCCCTTCACCATCCTTGTGGCCCTCCTTTGGACACTCTCTAATAGTTCAATAGATTTCTGATATCATGGTGACCCCAGCACTCATTGTGAGGCCATCTTAGAGCAGAGGAGGACAATCCCCTCCCTTGCCCAGCTGGCGATGCTGTGCCTGATGCCCCCCAGGAACCAGGTGACCCTCCTGGCTGCCAGGGCACTGCTGAGTTATGTTCAACTTTCCACTGACCAGGACCCCCAGGTCCCTTTCCCTGGCACTTCTTTCCAGCCTCTTGTCCCCAGTCTTTCCGTACATCCACGTGCAGAATCCATCACCTATCTTTGCTAAACTTCTAACAGTTGGGGATTTCTCAGCCCTCTAATTTGTTGAGATTTCTCTGCAGGGCCTCCCTGCCCTTAAGAGAGTCAACAGCTCCTCCCAATTTTGTATAATATGCAAACTTGCTTAGTGTCCCTTCAAGACCTGCATCCAAGTTGTTTATGAAGAGGTTGAAGAGTAGGGCCAAGGATGGAGCCCTGCAGAACCCGACTAGTGACAGGTTGCCAGCCTGTGTCATTCACTATAACCCTTTGTGCCCAGTGCATGGGCCAGTTGTTCACCCATCACGTGATGTGTTTATCCAGCTGTGTGCTGCACATTTTGTCCAGAAGGATTCTGTGAGAAGACAGTTTTGAAAGCTTTACTGAAATCCAAAAAGATTACGTCAACTGACTTCCCTTGATCAACTAGGTGGGTTACTTCGTCATAAAAGGAAAATGAGTTTGACAAGAAGGACTTTCCTCTCAGGAAGCTGTGCTGGCTAATACCCATGACTCCATTGTCTTTCAGGTGGTTTTCAGTACCTCCAAGAATAATCTTCTCCATGGTTTTACCAGACACTGAAGTGAGACTGGCAGGCCTGTTGTTTTTGGGGTCCTCCTTGCCCTTCTTGAAAATCAGGACGTTTGCCAGCTTCCAGTCAGCTGGGACATCTCCAGATTTCCAAGATGGCTCAAAAATCATCACGAGAGGCTTTGTGATGATATCAGCCATCTCTTTGAGGATTCTTGGATAAATCCCGTCAGGCCCTATAGATTTGTAGGGTTCCAGCTGGAGCAGCAGATCCTGCACAATTTCAGGATTGACTGGGATTTGATCATTCTCTCAGTCATGGTCTTCCAAGCTCAGGGCACTGAGACCCTCTTGGTGCATCATCCATGTTGAAGACAGAGGCAAAGAATGTGTTAAACACCCATGCCTTGTCTCTGTCCCTGTTTGTGAGGTGACCATCCTCATTCTGTAACGGGTAGATGTTATATAAATGCTTTGATACTGACATAATCTCAGGAATTACTGCTAAAATGATATTTTTTAGAAATCCTCCTCATTCAGATTGTCAGCAACCATCTTGGTATTAAATTGAAACTATGATAGATCTGCCTAGATTTAATCAGGATCCTTTTGTACTTGATAATAGAGCTGCAACATGATCCAGAAAAATTTTTAATTAAAATAAAAAATACAAATGAATTCTTCCAGATTTGTTCTTTGAAGAATTTTTTAAGTAGGGGCAAGCACGATCATGAGGGAATGATGCTGGTGACTCTTACAGCTTAATTTAAAGTCTGTTTTGAAGAACTGAATGGTGTGATTGACACTGCAGGTAATATACTGAGCTATAATTCACTTTGTTGTATTTAAATAATGATTTCTGCTGTTTAAAAGGAGATATTCACTTCATTAATCTACATGGATTGACAGTGATGTCATGGCTGTGAATGTAAGTTATGTATCACATTTATTATTAGGAGCTTTGTCACTTTTATTGTGACGATGAAAATGAGGAAGAAGACTGAAGAGGCCAGGATAAACAACATAATGAAGTCCTCAGAGACTGCTTGTGCATGATTTGGGAATGTGCTTAAACCAAACACCCCCTTGGACATATAATATTTATTATGACCTTTTTTTCCTCCTATCAAATTTAATTCTCTCTGAACTGTTGGGAAAAAATCGTGATGATAATAAGGTTTTCGAATATTAACTGTGTCCTAAGTGATTTATGAACTTCTGGAATAAACTAAACACCTTTTTTTAATATAGGTGGGAATGGGTCTTTGTGATTTCAATACAAAATATGAAGATAGCATCGAAGACCCCAAATTCAGCAGAATGTTTTATTAGTACTCTGTGTTTATTGTATCTGGGACCAGGTGTAACATGAAGGTGATGACACAGAAAAGTCACGCTGTGTGACTGCAGTGTAACCTCTTCATGTCCCTCTTCCTGAGCTGATTAGGAGGAGACAGTGGGAAGGGTCTTGGGGTTCTGTGAGGATCTGTATTCAATATTGTTGGTCAGGGAAAAAAATAAGTATGGAAATCAGGCACTTTGTAAGAATGCCATGTAACTACAAAGTGTAAACACACTAAGTGTAAGCAGAGCTTTATGTAAGGCATGAAAAGTATTTATTTTGTTCTGTTTGGGTTTGGTAGGATATTGTAGAAAAGATGTGGATCAATTTCAATCCAGAAGGAAACAAGAAAATCAAGCTGGAATCTGAGAAACATCGCCTTATATTGGAGATCATATTAGGAGATTAGTGTTACTAACCCTAGAGAGGGGAAGACCAAGGAGGGACTTAAATTCTCAACCTTATAAAAATTCCACTGCATGATGGGTGTGTATTTTGTGTTTCTTGTGAATATCCAATGCAATATGGCCAGTATAAAAAAAGTCTTCAGTAGCTCTTTATTTCAAAAATACTTGTTACTGAGAACTTCCCCTGCTGGAATGTGGACAGGAAAGGGATTATTTTCAGGGAAATGGGACTTACTGCATAGCAGTGGGCAGAGACTTCAGACATCTGCCCTCTATGAAGTCATGGTTCTACAGGAGAGGTTCCTTCCCATGGTGCACATGTGCTGGCCTTTCAACCTCGCCTGTCCTCTGTGCAGCCAGCAGCTCTCACTGGCCAGTTGTTTGCTATGTGAGATTATGGAGCAGGAGAGGAAATGGGATCTTTGGTTATTTGAAGTGGACAGCTGTACCTGCCCTGACAGGTCGTGGTTTCGAACTGCAGCCCCAGCTCAGTGACTTGCTGTGGTGGAGCACAGGCAGCCATATGGCTGGATAGAGATTGTGGAGGTGGATAACTTGCATGCAGGAGTAGAGCAGGTGTGGGAAAGAAGGTGGCACAAAATACAGGATAACAGGAGGGAGGACTAAGGAAAGATCCTGATTTGCAAAAATGGAGAAAATTGGAGTATGGTCGAAGCAACTGAAATAAAGTCTTGATGTACTGGTTGGAAGTTACATAAAAGGGAAGGTGAGAGAAGAAGTGACAAATGCAGCTCTTCTGATAGAAGGAGCAAGGAGGAAGGAACAGGGCTCTGGAGACAAGGAGACTGGAATGTCATGGACCTGACAACTGGAAACAAGTGTCTGCTGGCTGGTGAAAGTATGAGTGATTATGGAGTTTGCTCCTACTGAAGCCAAATCAGGGAAGTTCAGGAGCTTGTGTACACATTCTCCACAGAATTTTTCATAGTTTATTTCATACTTTCTCAGATTGGAGCAGGTAATTAGTCTTCTTGTTGGCAGGACTATTAAAATACATGCCCTCTGTTTTGTTCCTGCTTTAGTATTGTTCAGTCAGTTTACCTGTAACTACTCTCAATTCTCCTTTAAGATGCAGTGTTTGAGATAGGTAAAATGGTTTGGGGGAGGGAAACTACAAAAACCAGGTTTTTAACAGCCATGAGGAATTAAGTATCTCTGTTTATCTGCCTTCTCCCTTTAAGAGAAAAATATACCAGCATTCCTCGAACAACAAATGCTGTAAGAGAAATATTTATTGAATGGGTATTTTCTGAGCAGAATTAAGAGCAAAGAACAAAGGAAGGTTTAGAAGACACATCATGAATGATGTGGAAGTTACTTAGCGACTTCTAACTTTGTTTTAACGTTGTTTTATAGCTAGTTAAAACTAATGTATGTAACTCGTGAGCAAAAGAGCTAGTAAAGATCTCAAGGGGTTAAAGTGTTTGGTCCTCCTGTTGGAAGGCACAGAGTTTTGGAAAAACTACCTGTCAATAATTTTTGTGAGAAAGATATCATGCTCTCCCTGGCCTTGGTTTCTGAAAATGAGTTATTTTACATCAAGGTCTCTGGAAAACTCAAGTTGGAGGAAGAGCTGTTTTTTATAGTAATTGCTAGTCTTGGCTGTATGCCATTGCCAGAGCTGAGCAATTGCAGAGGGTCATTACAGTGGGAAGCACCGAGTATCCCTGGACAATGGAGAGGGCCCATGGTCCCTACTGAAGTAGCTTTCTTGTTGGTTGTTGTCCCGGTTTGAGACAAATTCAGAGAAATGTCCGAAATGAACGTCCTCTGATAGAAGGCAGGTTACAGCCACCGCTCCCCCACCAGGTTCAGAAAGGAATTCCTCGGAGGAAAGTGAAAGGGAAAAAAACCTATTTATTTAACAAACAGTGCACGGCAGGCACGGGAAGAGAATAATGGTAAATAATAAAACCTCTCGCTGTGGAGAGAACCTGGGTGGATTTCAGAGTCCTTTCTGTGGGTGTGGTCTCTCTCTCCTCTTTGGAGCTGGAGTTCAGTGTGGGCCCCTCCAGGCCTCGGTGGAAAGGCCTCCCAGTGAGGTCCTGATGTTGTTGAATAGTCCAGAAGAGAAGAAGAAGAAGAAGCCAAAGTGCCAGGGAAGCAAAAGAGTTTAACTCTCCATCTCTCTCTTCCAAGAAAAAGGAGCCAAGAGCTGGGAAAAGCAGCAAGGCGCTCTGCAGCAGCAGAATGCAGAGGGTTTATCTCTGTGTCCTTGAACACAAAACGGCTCGTTTCTTTTTCCCCCTTTCTCTTGGACCCAGTTTTAAAGGCACAGAAAGGCACAGGATTCATGGGCATAGAGCAGGCGATAGGGGATACACATCATAAAGTCACCCCAAGACAGTTCTAGATGTGAGTTTGGTTAGATGAAACTCACTTCACTGTTCTGAAGTTCTGTCTGGTTTTACTAGTTATGAAATGAAATTGTTCTTTGATTTCAATAGCAAGTATTAAGGTCTAATACCTGTTTTCCTCTGCAGGCCACAAATCCTCTTCTACCTTTTAAAATTACTGGCTGGCCTACTTTGCACAAGTCACCCAGAGTAAGCAAAAAGTATCTTCTTGAGCTTAAAAAGTCCTTAACACACTTTTGATATCTATTTAAAGAATGAACTTACTCTTTCCTGAAGTGGTTTAGGTCTTGGGGGTTCTTATTTGGTTGGGTTTTTGTGTTTGAGAGGAAAAAAGGTCAACACAACAGTACTGTCAACACAACAGTACCATCCAAGTTATATTGGATTATCTCTTTATGCCCACTGCATTGACTAATTGCACTGTACAGGCTGGCTACACCACAGAACAAGAAACACCTGAAGGGTGCAGTTTGTGGTGTTCAATAAGCAGTTGCCCAGTAGAGAGAGGAGGCAGAGTGAAGGCAGTGTCCGAGGTCTTTCTTAAGCTTGCCTTTCTGGTGATGTGTGAAAAGTTTCCCATTCAGTTCAGTGGAAGCAGAAGCTACTTGCAGTGAGATAGTCTCACCCTCCTGTGGTGATAACACTGCTGTCCTTTCTCCTGGTTGGTCTTTGAACAGTTGCTCTGCAGTTCAGCTAACTTTTCTTATGGCTGAGTGAAAGATTAATAAAAAGGACAGGCAGTGTAAATTGCATATGAATAATAGTAGATAACTTACCTTAAAAAAATTAATCTGATCTTTTGGAAATGGGTGTAAAAAGAAATGGATATATTTTTTTCTTTTTTCCCCATCACACTAGGAAAAAAAAAAAAATCTGTGTGGTTGAAGCTTCCATCAATTTCAGTGTAAAGTTTTATTGTAATATCTGGAGAACATCTTCCTGGCTAGGTATGATTCCTTACATCTTTCATACGATCTTTCTCTTCTCTTAAGTCAGTACGGGAGCTCTCTATTTGTGTGTGAATGTTTTAAATAATTGATGTTGTTTAGCTGGGGTTTGTTGCCATTTGGGGTTGAAAGCATTCCATTCTATTTTCTTTTGAGTCTGTAAGATGTTTTGACTAATGTTCCCATGCTGTGTCTTATTATTCTGTAACTGGATTGTGTAACTGCACACTTCAGTATGCAGACAAGGTGTGTAAAACAGAAAGAACCATCCTTAAAATAATTAAGAATTAATTGAGATGTTCACACTCATAGAATCACAGAATCATTTAGGTTGGAGAAGACCTTCAAGACCATCGAGTAGCATTAACCCAGCATTGCCAAGTCCACCACTAAACCATGTATCCAAGTGGCCTATCTACATGCTTTTTAAATAACCTCGGGGCGGTTACTGAACCACTTTGCTGGCCAACCTTGTTACAGTGCTTGACAAACCTTTTGGGGAAGAGATTTTTCCTGATATCCAATCTAAACCTCCCTTGGTGCAACCTGAGGCTGTTTCCTCTTGTGGAATCTTGTGGGTATTGCAGATTAACTAACACTACTGTTAACTGGTTTTGAAAGTTTACTCCATCTCACGGGAAATTCTGCAGGTGCATGAGACAGAGTATCATGTGTGTTCTTTGATTCTCCCTCTGTGCTCTCAGTCTCCGGTGTGCTGACTGCTTTAATCAGCTATTAATGATGATTCTTTCCCAATACAAATACAGGACACTGTCTACCACAAGTAACTTGTGTGTTGTAGTTTGCTGTTAAGGAAAAGTGAAAAATAACTTTATCTGAAATGAAGTCTCATTTTCCGTTTCACTGGTTTATCCCAGGGTGCACATAGAGCTGTGTCTAAAGACAGGAGCAGTATTAGCACTTAGACAAATACGAATAACTTACTAATGAAATGGGTAATTGGAAAAGTTCAAACTCATTTAAGAAAAATGATGTACCCAATAATAAAGAATTAAGTGGAGAGTGTTGACTGACAACTAGCACACATCTGCTTCCAAATTTCAAGCTTACTTTTGTAACAGACAATGCTTAAAATGACTATAATAGCACAAAATTGGATGAAGATAATGGTTCTGTCTTTGTTCATTTACATTCTGCTTTTGCAGCACTTTGGATATAGCCTTCCTGTCCTTTTATACTCAGCCAATTTGTCTGTTATTGTTTGTGTGAGATCGTTTTTTTCTTCTCATGGAAAAGCAGGACATAATGTTTTCGGAGGAGAGAGGGAATATATATATTTTTGAAACCACCATTAGTCATCAGGGGACTTAGGATGTTTGGTACCTTGAAGTTGTTTTTGAATTGTTACCTTTCAAAACTGAAAGGTTTAGGAGACAGACCATGATGGACCATAGCATCTATTTACTGAAAGTCAGAACACGTGAAAAGTAGACTGTGGCAATTTAGAAGTCAGTTCTGTGAAGCTACTAAATATTGCACAGCTGAAATCCTTTTTTAGTTTCTTGTACAGATTAGCTCATGTATGTGGAAAGGCTGAAGGACAGAAGTCTGCAGGTGGCATGAACTGAATCGGTCTCACCATCTGAAGCAGTTCAGATAAACTGATTTGGATTTTATCTTTAGAAACAGCCATTTGCAGGAGCAGAGGGGATTGAAACGAGCATAAGTATTTGAATGGATTTTGTTAACAGATGTTTTTACAGTAATAAATGTTGCTACTTGTCATATATCAGAGAAGAAAGAGATATCTTCTAAGTGATTAAGTTGTAAGTTAGTGTTAGAAATAATAAATGAATTAATAAGGCCTCTTACTTTTTGGATCTGATCATCTACAATATATGAGGTGTGTGCGCTGGTTTGATACATTTTTTTACAGATTCAACACCTGTGTTCTGTACCTAATTTGGGGTGTGTTTCCACCCTTTTTATCTGCACTCATGTTTTTGTGTGAAAGGAACAAATGCAGAATCACAGAGTGGTGGGGGTTGGAAGGGACCTCTGGGGATACCTCGTCCAACCTCCCTGCTAAAGCAGGCTCACTTACAGCAGGTTGCACAGGACAGTGTCCAGGCAGGTTTTGATAATCTCGAGAGAATCCACAGCCTCTCTGGGCAGCCTAATTGCTTAATACTTCCATCTGCTAAAAGACTTTCCTAGGCTGTCAGCAGTGCACACACATCAGGGAATGCTGAAATATTAAACTCCTTGAATAGATTTGGCAGAAATCAAAGCCTTTTTTTTCTGGTATGAATTTTTTTTTTTTAACTTCGGATTAAACAAAATAGGCCAGAATATAACTAGAAAAGTTTGGGAACTGTCTCTTAAATATGAGTAAATCTTTAACGTAATAGATATATGTTTTTCTAGCAACATAAGTTGTAATGATGGTACATATTTTTCCTGAAACTTTAATTGCGTATTCATCAAGGAACTGATTTGATGAAGCACTTAAGAATAAGCTTAATTATAAACTCGTGAAAAGTCATACTGTCAGTTTTATTTTAAGATTGTGTATTTGCTCAGTAGTTTTGTTGATTTTTGAGGCATGGAACAAACTTTCCTATTGTACTTAATTTTTTTTTCTTCTGTGAGGAAAAGTTTGTGGAAATTAACCTTTTTTGGGGACTAATTCTGTGTGGATTCTACTAATTTCCCAATTTTTTTGCAACAGTGGTGTCACTGAGTTGGTGAGGAGTGCAAAGGGGACAGATGCCATGCTCCTGAGCAAATATGACATTTTAAAAAATTAAATGTGCTGATTTGATACCTCACTTTTAGCATTAGAAGCAATTTAGGAAGATCATGTAAAAAATTCTGATGTGGGGTGGATTTTCAGTTGCAAACAGTTTGCCTCTAAAAATCTCAACACATTTTTTGGTGTGGTTTTGTGCTTTTTTTTTTAATGACCTCATGTCACTCACCTTAAATGAACATTGTCAGGACATGGGTCAGTTTCCAGTGTTCCACAGGAACAGCAGTAGAACCAGATAGTCTGAAGCCTGTTCGTATCTCTCCTATTTTTAGCAAAAAATGTTTGGTTAAGTGACTATGTCTTTGGGTTGAAATAAGATTTTAGTTCTGAATTAATCTTTACTACAGAGAGGCTTGGCTTTTTGATCTTCCTAAGGAACCTCTTTAGATGTGAGGGAGCTTTGAATTCTGACAGGTGACTGACAGACAGTTAAGAAGAGGCACAATGAAGCTTATGTTCCAGAGAAATCTAGTCATCTGAAAGGTCAGTTGAATTGAGGGTGGGAATAAATATTTTCCTGCTAATGCATTTTTAAAACATAAGCAATGTCAGCAAATGGTTCTGGGGAAATGCATTATAGATGTCTTGAGGTGACTCATGAGTCATTATCTGATGGCTCTTTCGAAGATAAAAAGGCAAGAAAAAGAAATGATGCTACTTGCCATGTTCTAAAATTCAGAAGATTAGATGATGCCAAGGAAATGGCGTAAACACTGATTGAAAAAAGAATTTTTGTGTCTTTTTCCTTAAGATAAGTGGAAATGCTGCTTCAGAAGTTTGGGCACATTTGCTGTCAGGGAAGTCACTGAGATGACAAGTTACAGATGCTGCATGACAGGGTAGTAGGGGGTGAACTGCAGCACCTAGACTGGACAGTTTGAGATGGAAAGTTTCGTGGGGCATCCAGGACAGTGATTCTTATCTCCCTGCTTACCATCTGTGACTTTTTTAGGAATTCAGGTAATCCAGCCCATCATATGCTAGCGTGAAGCTTTTATGTCACTTCTGCATCTGAACTGATTTCAGCATATACTTATAATAAAATAAATGCTCTGTTATCAGGAGTTTTAATTGTAGTAGTTTGACATGAAGTGTTTTGAGAATTCTATAAACCTAGCCGAATGTAAAATCTTCATGGGTATGAGAACAGATACTGAGTGTTTTCCACTTGGAATCCACTCAGATTCAAGGGATTAAGCAAGTTGGCCAGTGTGATGGCCTTGTAAGAGAGGAAATTAAAATAAGGAAAGTAAGGAATGAATCTCAAATTCTTTGTTGAAGTCTAAATAAGAACATGATTTCTTCTGCAGATAAGAGTTTATAGATGTATCCCTTCTGTATTGCCCCTGTTGATACACTTTTGGTTATGTTATTCAAGCTATATATTATAGTGTCAGCTGAAGAAAAATACTTACCTTCTCTTGTCTGTGCTCTCAAACTTGGCATCAGTCTGTTGGGGCATTAATGCTCAAGTAACTTTGATTGTTGTGCAGCTTCTTGTTTTGGCTATTTTTAAAGCCCAATACCTTGTTCTTTTTGCAGGCTTCACGACTACCCAGCTTTATACAAAAGAGACTATTTCTTTGTGATACTGCCGCTGATCCCTGACAGATTGTGCATGTGTTTGTGGCCAAGTTTAGCTGAGTAAAAACCTGGCCTACTTTCTAAAGATTTTTTTCAGGCTGTAATAAATGTGCCAAATTTGGAAGCAGAGAAGATTGTTCAGGATGTCTAATTTGCATGCCAATACTTGGAGTGCATTTGCAGATCATTAGGGCTTCTTAGCAGTGCTAGAATGTCTGTGTGGCTTTGGTGCTGTACCTTTTCCAATGCCACCTGCTGCTTTGAGAGAGTCAGCGTCATGAGGGAACGATGAAGACTTTCCAGAAAACTTTGCGCTTTTGAAACTGAGAAAAGTTGGTTTTTATCACGAAATCATTAAGGTTGCAGAAGACCTCCAAGATCATCAGTTGACCAAATACCACCATGCCCACTAAACCATATCTCAAATGCCACATCTGCTTATTTTTCCAACACTTCAAGAGAGATGGTGACTAACTCTTCCCCAGGGGCCTCTTCCAATGCTTAACCACTCTTTCAGTGGTTAAGCTCTATCATACTCACTTGCAGGGAAAAAAGTAGGCTCTATATGATTTTGTTAATGTATTATTTTTCAATTTAATTTAAAAAAAAACATTTGTTCTGCTCCAAAAATCAGAAGTCATGTTTATTTGTCTTAAAACAGTCAAGAAGCACTCTGCTTCAGATCAGATACCTAAAAGGCTAGGAATGAGTCCTAGGCCAGATCCCTAGTTCATGTAAGTTATCAAAGTTTGAATGAAGTAAATTGAGTGATAATAGATTAGACTGATTTTATAATCTGTGCAGATTTTCTTTTAACTACGTGAAATCCAAAAAGTCTGTTTATTCCAGTGTCATTCCTAACATAGGGAGATGAATGAAATCTTTTGAACTCCACCAAAGGATTCATCGGGTGTTGAAAGCTCTCTAGTTTCATCTGTGATGGATAGTGTTATCCATCCATGATGGAGAGTGAAATACCTTTTTCTGTAATGACTGAATACACATTAAACTAACTCTTCGGTCCTGCTCTTTTAAGGAAATAGGACAGTCCTACTTTTTATTCTTAAACAGTGCTCAAAGGCTTCTAAAAGTTCTTCACGAGTTTTTAGGAGAATTTCAGAATTTTCAGGTACAGCCCATTCTAACTTTTTGGTAAAAAAAAAAGGTGTTTTCATCTTGATCATGTGTATCTAACGTACCTTGAAACCAAGCTGTGATCTACCCAGAAACAGCATACAACTTTTAGAAACTTTGATTGCATTATGGATTTGATGTTGATTGTCAATATGATTCTCAACTGCATTGTAGCTTCTTTTTTTCAGCGTTGAGTATTTCACTGTATTAATCCTTAATTTAGGATTTTCCCTTTGTAATTATATATTTTTCTGCTTGATTTCAAGATTTTTGTGTCAGGTACACAAGATGAATTGTGTCAAATAAGTCATTAAAATAAAACAGTGCCACATCACAAAAAATACCTTACTTGAAATTTGATAGAAATACGTATAATGGTAAAAATTTGACCTCAGCTCATTTTAGAGGTAAGTGTAGATGGACAGATTGTATTGGCAATGTTATAAATGTCTGTACTTGTCAGCATGTAAAATATGCTAGAGGGGATAGATGGCTGTGTCCTTAGTTTATGGTTGCCATCTGGTACCTATTCTCCTTTGTTGTTTCTCCCTACAGCTTCATCCTGTGCCCTTCAGCATCATAACAGCAGATCCAGCTCCTTGGGACGTGCTTTCCTGCTACAATACAAATTCTCAAAAGCATGTCATTTGGCCTCAAAATGATTTTGTATTTAATTAAAGAAAAAAGTGCTCTAACATTCATGCTTGACAATGATACTGACTGTTTCAGCAGGCAAGGGAAGGGCTACAGATGTCGTTTATCTGGATTTCTGTAAGTCCTTTGACACAGTCCCCCACAACATTCTTTGCTCAAAGCTGGAAAGAAATGGATTTGATGAGTGGACTGTTAGGTGGGGAGGTTTTTGGACACTTGCATCACGAGGGTTGTGGTCAGTGGCTCAGGGTCTCACTGGACATCAGCAACAAGTGGTGGCCTCAGGGGTCCTTAATAGGACCAGTCTCATTTAATGCCTTCATTAATGACAAAGACAAGAGGATTGAGTGCACCTTTGGCAGATTTGCAGATGATACCAGGCTGAGTGGTGTGGTTGGTGCTCTTGAAGGATGGGATCCATCCAGAGGGATCTGGATAGGCTTGGGAAATGGGCCCGTGGGAATCTTATGTGCCTTAATAAGACCAAGTGCAAGGTGCTGGGGCACCCTGGGCTGGGGCAACCCCCCGTATCATTGCAGCCTGGGAGATGAACAGATGGAGAGCAGCCCTGCTGAGAAGGACTTGGGGGTGCTGGTGGGTGGGAGCCTGACCCAGCCATGTGCACTCGCCCAGAAAGCCAAACATGTCCTGGGCTACACCAAAAGCAGTGTGACCAGGGTTTGTTCAGCCTAGGAAGGAGAAGGCTTTGGGGTGGCCTAGTTGCAGCCTTCCACAACCTGAAGGGAGCCTGCAAGAAAGCTGGAGAGGGACTGTTTTCACGAGCATGTAGTGACAGGACAAGGGGGAATGGCTTCAAACTGAAAGAGAAGAGGTTTAGACTAGGTACTAGGAGGAAGTTCTTTGCTGTGATGGTGGTGACGCACTGGAACAGGTTGTCCTGTTGGGGCAAGTTGGGGATGCCCCATCCCTGGTAGTGTTGAAGGCCAGGTTGGATGAAGCTCTGAGCAACCTGGTCTAGTGGAAGGTCTCCCTGCCCAAAGCAGGGTGGTTAGAATGAGATGAACTTCAGGGTCCCTTCCAACCCAAACCATTCTACGATTCTGTGATTCTTTGCTCAGGTGTAAGAATTAGTGCATGTTAGAAATTGTTTTATCATGCTTTTTACATCTTTTATGGAACTACTTTATCCAGGTCTATATCTTAGTATGTCTTTTAGTTCTATTACAATATATTCCAAAAAGATGAAAGTACCAATAAAGTCCACCCGAAAGCTTTTTGGCTCAAGATTTTTCTGAAACTTGGAGTAGGAGATGGGGAAGTTTTCATGTTTGTCATTGCTGCGCTGATTAGGTGTACTGACAGAGGTAGGAAGTGGATTGACCTTCAAAGAGTATGAGCTCTTGGAACAGTGTCTGAGAGATGTGCAGAAGATACTGATTGGTATGGAGCACAATGCACCAGGCTGGTGCTTGACTGGGAGCTGTCTGAACAATTGCTACTTCAATAGAAAGTGTGTTTGTGCAACACACGAAGTCAGTTTACTTTAACACAGGAAATGTGTTTCTGTAGTCTGACTGTGTAAATAATAAGAGTACTTATATATAAGTTTATAACGGTTCCTAAAAAATAGGCCTCATTTACTAGTGGTTGAGAAAACATACTTTCAAATGAAAAAAAAAAAACACAGCAAAATATTTATTGTATAGCCGTTGTCAGACCATTGCTTGGTTCTTGGTTTGCTTTCCCTCGAAGTGGGAGCACTTGCTTTTAAAGAGGGGTTTTGGTAGTGGGGCTTTTTTGTTTGTTTGTTTTGTTTTGGGATGATTTTTGTTGTTGTTTTGGTTTTTTTTTTTTTAGAAAGATTGGAGAACCTTGGCGTGTAAATAATGACTTTTCACTACTTAGCCATGCTTTTCATAGTTCCAATCTTACTGTTGTGTTCCTAATTTGTGGAAGTGTTTGTATATCTGCTCACCAGTGCTGGTTTTGATTACCAGGTTAGCTGATATAAAAAAAGTTGTCACGAAATGTCTACATTGCCAAGTCTTCTTTTTCCTCCTTGTTTTTACCATTTGTGGATGAGGTTCTGATATTCTTGACATACATAGTGTTCACCTTTGTGTAATGCCTGATATTTGGTGCCTTTGTTAATAATAGGACCCTTTAATAATACGTGTTTTTCTTACTGTGATTCATGTGAGGTTTAATATTTGGAATTTCTTTATTAGGTTGCTATTACAGAGCAGCCCAGAACTTTGGCTTTTTTGCAGCTTTTTATTTCTTTCAAGAGGGAGAAATGACAAGGCTCTAGTGTACTGTTGACTCAACTCTTTACAAAAATTCAGCTTTGAAGCAATAACTGCTTTGAATAGATTGCCTTAGCAGTATGGATAGCAGTATACTATGCTATATATAATATTTAGCAGTATGGGATAGACCTATGCTTTAATGCTATTAAATTTCATGAAGCATTGCTTAGTTTGGAAAGTAGAACACTTAACTGTAGTCCCCTTCTCAAAACTCAAAGTGATGATTACTCTTAATTTTGTTGTGCACCCAACAGTGTACAGCTACTTCAATTGTAAATATTAAAAAAACACTTGCTGAATCTGTCCTGGAAACCATATAGCCTTTTGAAAACACTCTCCTCCCAGGCTGTGTGCAGATTTACACAAGATTTCACAAGCAATCACAGGCTATGCAGAAATCTACTTGAGTTGGGAAAGTGTTGGTGCTGTGCAGGAAGTCCTTTGTGTGTGTACTGACTGTCTGAAGACTCTGACAGAACTCAGTTGCTTCAACTGCAGTTCCAGAAAGAAGGTATAGTGCTCCTATTTCATTAAATACAAATTCTCAGTGTAAACCTTTTTCTTTCTTGAATATTCTTAGACTGATACGTCTCAGTTGTAATTTGAGGTGGACACAATGGCTTATTATCACTTTAACCTATATTAGCACAGTTTTGAAGCATCGTATTAACCCGTGTCTGGAAGTACCACTGAATGTGTATGTACTGAATGAAAATTCATAGTAAAATATAATCTCTCATTTTACCTGAACTAATGGTGGGACTGACTTTACATAAGTTGAAAGTGTTGGAAGTATCATATGATGGTGTCACTTCATTCCCTGTTTAAAACTTGTTAAAAAATATTATTTCTCAATCTGATACATACAACATTACTGTAATCATTTTGCAGCATCTCTGAGAGTGGTAGGGAAAAGTCAAATGCTGCATGCATTGATCCTGAGAAGTCTTCAGTCTCAGGTCCAGGTAATTGCAGTTTCTGTCTTGTCATAGGATGGATTATTCATTATCTTCTATATGACCATTGCCAGTCTTCCTAATTAGTACTGATCTGTTGAGTGTGGTGACTTTTTAATTTAGAAAGCAGACTGAAATTCTTCTCAGAAGGTGAATGATAAAATGTATTTGGAGAAGAAAAGGCATTGTCAGTGTCATTTTTTTTTCAAACCCAACCCCATTTTTATCAAATTCTGATCTACTTTTCTTATAGGTGCCTGTAACTGAAATTAGGATCTCTATTGCTTATACATTTGCCTGGATATGGTTTTTCTGAAGATACTGGATTAAAATTTAACATTTAAGAAAACAGTTTCAGTTTTGTATGTTTGTTTTGTTTTTTTTCATTGCAGTTGGCTCTGGTGGCCAACACTAGCTTGAGGAGAATGCCCTTATGGTGTTTCCCAGGTTTCTCTGGGTATACTGGTATTTTTATTACAACTTTAAGTCTCAGGAGATAGAGAATTATTGTGGTACACTTCAATGTGAGAGAGAAAGATGCTTCAGAAAGAAAATTTACTTTGTATCTGGAAATGCGCAGGGGGGTCTTTGATCCCAGAATCTGTGAAGAGGAAACATCTGGTAATGATGACAATGGAATATAACCTCTGTGGGTAAAATTCTGCAGGCGTTACTGTGTATGTCTGTCTACTGGCTTATGTGAAAAACATTTCAGGGTAGTTGGATCCTTTGTTACTTCAGGTAATTCTAAAATACTTATTTATTATAGATGCTTCCTGAAGACATATGAATTCTAAACATCATTTCCCACAGAGGCTCTTTCTGTAGTCCTCAACAGTGGAAATGAAGCACTACTTTCTGCTGTTTTTCAGAAATACGAGGTTTTCTTCTCTCAAGCAATTATTCATTAAATTGCACTTAATCAATATTCACTAATGTGTTGGATATCTCTGAATTACTTTTTAAGTATAATAAACAAATAAAATAATGTGGGCTCTTGCTCAGAAACACATTGCTGTTTTGAGTGACCCAAAGCTGGATTACTGATTACTGAAAATTAAAGAAGAAAAGAGTAGGGGAAATGAGTCTTAAGTTTTTGCTGCACTAAGCCTGCAGAAATCCCCCAAAGCAAGAATTTAAAGCTCAAATACTTCTGGCAATACTTTTGCCAGCATGCAAATAAAAATGCTACACTTTGTGTATTTTCATTGGAAAAAGAAGGAAAGGTGCTGGTTCTGGGTCTTTTCGGGAATCTTCTGAACAGCAATTTGTTTTTCTTCTCCAAACATTAAGCTGTAAAAGCACTGCAAATGGTACAATCTTTCAGTGGACTTGAGAGCACAAATATGAGCAGTTGTATATGCTGACCAAATCCTCTTTTGAAGTGTATCTGTAGGAGATGGGGATATTGGTTTTTTCTTAGTCATCTTGGAGCAGACAATAGAATATTACAGCTATTGGAAAATGCTGTGTAACAAAGCTTACGATTACGTACTGTCTGCGGTATTTGTCAGTAATGTGGAAAGAATTGCTGACCTTCACAAAGACAAATGCATTACATTAGTACCATGATGCCTAGGCCCTCTTCTCCCCAAACCTGCAAATACTCCAGTGGCTGTTAAGTAAAATGGAGTACTCTCTGGAAGTGAAGAAATCATTACTGCTTCTGCTGATATTGTGGCTTCCTTTTAAAGCTTTTTAAAATGCATAAAATTAAAAACTGGTCAGAAAGTGGTACAAGCATAGCTTTTGTCCGCAGAAAAAGAGGAAGTAAAATAGATGTGAGAAAAGGTGCACTGCATATGAAATGCCTCAGTAATGGATCATTTTGGGATGTATGACAAAGGAAGGTACAGAAGTATATAATGGCATAGATCATAAAGGGAAGCTAAAGAGGTAGTTTACAGAAGGTGACACAAAGTCAGTCAGCTCATCTGTGGAGAATATCAATGCAAGAAGTATTTTCCAGGTCACTGCTAGCCATACTTGCCTTAACAGCTATAGGTGACTTCAAATACCAAATTTTACGCAGATATTGCAAATACCAAATTTCTGACTGATGGTTGAGACAGAGGTTCTTGTGATGGTGCATGTGTGGTGGCTGCCTCTGTAGGAGAATTTAGTTTGGGGGATAATGCAGCTTTTTGGAATTTCTCATTTTACTTAGTCCCAGAAGATTGGTAACAGCCAAAGAAAGTGTGCAAAGAAATGAATATCATTCTGCCTCTTCCCTTCCTGTTCTTTTTTAGTTTGGTTTGGTTTTTGTTTTCACCCTTTCAGGGGGGATGCAAGCTGAAGGCTTGACTTTCTTTGACAAAAATACTGGTGGAAAACAGTTATACTATCTGAAGATTTGTGAAAGAAAACAGTTTGATCAAGAACAAATCACGCTAAACCAGTCTATCTATGGCTGTGTTTCAGAAGAAAATTGGATGCAGTAGATGTTTTCCTCTCTTAAATCCCAGTATGACTCTTGCTATCATGTAATGAACATGGCAGGGAAACCTGGGTAGGTGACACAAAGTAAAGCAGAGTGCAGCTGTAAAACTTCCTGCCAGTTGTCACCCATTTACTTGTGAATTTTTAGGATTTGCAGAGTTCTGATAGGTCTGATGTTGCCCTGTATTTCTGTGAGCAAGCTGAGTGATGGAGTACATGTGCGCTGTTACATTTCCAGGTGACATTTCCTCCTTAAGAACAGGTTAGACAATTGTCAGAATGAAATAGGCAGAGCTGATCTTGTCTTCAGGAGATAGATGCATGCAGGAGCCTGTTCCAGTTCCATCCCATTTCACCACTGCTGCCTGGCACCTGCCAGCTCTCTGGCAGCTTAGGAGGGGAAGAAGGGCTTTATTTGTTTTAATTTTTTTTATTTTAAATATGCCAGCATTTCCAGGGAATAGGAAACATCTGTTTCTTATATTTTTGCTTTTAAGCAGAAGGCAGCATTGTTACACTAATCTGGGCCCCTTGTAACTTCACTAGAAGTGACTTTGTTTGGTCCTTCCATCTAAAGTGCAGTATTGCTTTTGAAAGGCCTCCTCTCTAGCATGCGCATTCTAATGCTGAAGACAGTTGAAATAGTTTTATACAACCTGATGTAGTATTGGTTTGCTGTGCTAGAACACTGTGTTTTATATATGTGCTCCAGATAAATTACGTGGTTGTGTTCTTGGCTAGAGGGTACTAGAGAAATATAATTAAACAGTGTAGTTTTCATCGTCATTTGAGCATGATAAGACTTGGATAGGCCTATTTTCTAACACCACTTGAAGAAGAAACACAGTGTTTCAACCGTGAGTCTGTCCCCTCCAGCAGAATCAATTCTGGCTTCTCAAAAGGCCATAGAATCCCCACTAAGCTCATGGACATTGTCTTTTGAAATGCCTGAAAAGTGATTTGTATATCTTACTTCAATGCTACAAATATTTTGTTCATCATTGCCTGAGAAGAACAATGGCAGTTCTTAAAAATGGGTTTGGTCTACAAGGTGCCATTCCTTAACTAACCATTTATCCCGAAATACATGCGAGCATACAGCTGCTACTCTTCATAACGTGCATGGTTCAGTGTTACTGATTCCATTGGCTTATTTCAGCCTGGATTACAAAAAAAAGTGACCTTTCTCCAGCTCTAAATAGATTAGGTTAGTAGCTTCCCACCAACTTGGAACCCTTCTTCCGCATGTGCTGTCCTGGTCCAAGCCAGATGTGGGCTTATATCTTTATTTACTGTTATACTGAAAGTGTGGAAACAATTCAAGTTCTTGTATGGGGTTTTTTTCTGAATGATGGTGCAATATTGCCATGAAATAAAAACCCAAACCAAAACATACCTTGAAATACTAGTGAAAGTTTGCTTATTCCTAAGTACAACTCTGCGCTCTCTTCCCATCTGAGACTTCACTGAAAGGCCACAAGGTATAAATAGGCATAAATTTTATACTCAGGCTGACAACAAATGTCTTAGCATCCCAGTATATCTCTTCCTCTCAACCATGCCATCTTATGAAAAAAACCTCTTATGCAGAGTCTTGTATTTTTATGGGGAAAATTTCTTCCAGAAAATTAGTACAAATAATTTTTTTTTACACTATGCCAGTGCTTTTTTTATATATATACCAGAACATCTCTGTTAATTTTCTCACTTAGAAGTGAGAAAAATTGAAAAAAGTGAAGAAAAACAATGGAAAAACAGGTTTCAGCATTACTCAGCAGAAGTTCAATGGTTGATGCTATGATGAAGGTTTTTTTTTTAAGGTTGTGTTTTACTGAGAGTAGTAACTAATTATAGTTGTGTTACAGCTGTCAGCATAAATGAGCAAAATACACTTGGCAGTTAAGCATCTCTTTATGCTGTTTGTTCTGGAACTTGTTCACAAAAATTTAATAATTCAGTGTTGGTCTTACAAGTATGAACTGAATTAATGATGGTCCATTCTACTGTATTTGTTAATCAAGAGCTGACAAGAAGGTGTGCCTATTTCTCTGTCCTCCTGCACTTTGACATCCACAGTAATACTTTTAAAGTATGATGAAATGCAGATGAACATGGAAGACACAGTGAAAATCTCCACTTCAACTAAAATGAAAAATGACTCTGGTATATGTTTAACTAAAAGTGGCCACTACTTTCATTAGTCATCCTCTAGCATACAGAATGGCTCTTCTAGCTGGGTCTATGAGGCCCCGTCCTAGACATACAGGAGAGTCACCAGTGACTTGGGACTGAGCAGGAGTTGGGACCCGCTGTCTTCCAGGAGCCCTTTCAACCCCTGAGGGGCTGTGTGGCTTCACAGAGCCCACCTGCCTCCTGTACCCAGCTTCTCGTGCTCAGAAACAGCTTCCGAGGGCTGCACTGGTGGGACCTGCACATGTGGGGGGGTATGTGGGTGCCCCTGGTGTGGTGCCCGTGTTGCTTTGTGACTCTGGTGAGCAGAAGCTACAAGAGGCGGAGGATGAGAGAAAGAGGAGTGGAAAATGGCAAAAGGAACTTCAAGGGTGCAGAGCTCCCAAAAGAAAGAAGGTGGCTCTAGATGAAAAGAAACTGAAGGATAACTTGGTAACAAAAGAAAGTAGGAAATGAATACGGGGATGTAAGAATTTCTTGAAGGACAACCATGAAACTTCTTCCAGGTTATCTGAAAGGTAGACTGATTCAGTAGCAGGTTTTTTTAATCCAACCATTAAATAATACTATAAAGGTTTGAAAGCTGCTTTAGCCTTTCCCCTTCTCCTATAAGTGCCAATTTCACGAATGATCTTAGCTCTGGTTCTTGGTGACAAATAATTGGTTTGGTCTGTCACATAATGCTGCAGAGGTGACAAAAACCAGTACAAATACCATGTAACATAAAAATGTTCCAGGACCTTTGTTCCTGTTCCTTTTTCTTTGTACTTTGGAGAACAGTGGAACATGCTGGGGTGGAAGAATCATCCTCTGGAGGAAAATACCTGAAAAATGACTTTGTATTTACACATATTTTGCCTCATTTGTGTATTTTTTATTTCCAAAAAACATGTTAACATAGTATTTGTATCTGTGTATTTGTAGAATAAAAGCTGAGTAAAAATTATTTACAGAAAAATCTATTGCAGGTGTCAAAGGTCTCTGAGAGAGACAATCCATGGTGGTTTACTTCTGAGGGCCTTGGGGTTTCCATTTGAGCCTGATGGAGATGGCAACTTTTTACAAGGGATTGACGCAGGAGACAGTTTCTCTGAACAAAAAAAGAATAAGAGACAGCGCTTCTTGTTTGCTAGAGCGTCTCCAAAAACCTGACCTATTTTAATTAAAAAAACCAACCAAAAAATTAGTTGTAGGAGAATATCCATGGCAACAATAAAGCTAGTCAGTGCAAGGACAGTTCCTATTAAGATGGTATTTTGTGGGCTTAGATTTAGGTTGAAGTTTAGGTTGCTTATGATCTTCATGCCAGAGTAAAGCTATGTATAAATCTAGGTGAAATATTGTATATTGTAAGCATAGTCTGAGATGACATGGTCTCCATTGTCATGCAGGATAGTGCCCATCAGCTGTGCCCAGAAGCATAAGGATTTGACAGATGAATCCAGCTGAGAGAACAAAATGTTAAAACTGAAGCCCAGATTAGGAAAGGACATTTCAGCCTGGTTACTGGGAAAGAAATTCTCAATGCTCATTTTACCTGATCACAAAATATTGGTTGGTTAGTTTGGTGTGGGTTTTATTTGTTTGTTTGGGGGTTTGTGATTTTGTTTGGTTTTTATTTGTTTGGTTTGGTTTTTCTGTGAGGGTTTGTTTGTTTGTTTGTTTTTTGAGGGGGCTTGAGTGTGTGTCTATGCTTTCAGAAGCTGAAGTATTATTAGGTAGTTTTTGTGGTGGGAGACATGAAGACATTTAAAGAAGCAAGTAGATGAGGTTCTGCATAAGATCCTTCAGGATAAAATCTGGTTGATTCTGAGACAGGCACACACCAAGTGGACATAGATATACGAACACATGCATTGCTTTGCAAATCTGGGGTTTTTTTCTTTTACAACATCATGCTAAAATAAAATAGGTGTCTAAAAAGCATAGCTGTATGTGGATATGATAGATTATATCACGCATAAGTAGCTTTCTGGGACATAGATGAAGGTATCTGCCCTCTCTTTTACTACTGCTGTGAGAAACATAATGCAGTATCTACTTCTTTTAGTCAGGATTTTAATTAAATTTTCTGCTTTCACAATTTATTACATGGTCGTGTAACTTGGATGAGCTGCTGCATTTCCAAGTAACATACATTCTGAAATAATAGGATCCTCTCTCACTCTACAGTCTTATATCTGAGGGTGACAATTACTTAATCATTTATGATTTCTTTTGATTGCTGCATGGTACTAATTTCTCAAATTTCTCAATTTCTCATTTGCACAATGACTCTATCCTGGGCAAGGAGCCTCATTTTAGTAGCCTCTGTCCAATGCACAAAAAACCAGGTGCTGGGTCAGCTAAACTGTTAAGGAGCTGGTTTGTGTTTATAGATCATGTTTACATTGTTAGTTACTGTAACACATACCCTTAAAGCTACAAAAAGAGCTAAGATAGATCCTATGCTGCTTCACTTGAAATCTCGATGTATTACTAACAGACTGTTTCAAACTTTTACTTAATAAAACTGAGAATCCCTGCAAGAAATTCTGAAGCTCAGTTCTAAAAGCCACCTGTCCTCAGTAAACCTGAAACAGAAATACTTACTGATTACATAAGTTACTGTTATTTTTGTAGATTCACTAGCTTTCTTTCAGAGACCTGAATACAGATGACAAGGATAAAATATTGCGCTTTTCTCCTTAATCCACACTGCAATTTTGCTATTAGCATGCTTCATAATGGGTTTACTGTCATCATTGTTGAATTGAATGGGGCTAGCTGAATCCTAAGTCACTGCGTGATTGTGGTGCTTGAATTTCTAGCTCAAACTGTGCTCTCATTTCTGTGAGCACAATACTAATCCGGTTCCTTAAACGTGAAGTCATAGTGTCACTAAAGAGTTTGGTTTCTGAAGTTATCCCTCACTGTTTCCTTCAGGCAGAAACCTTGTTTCACTCCTAACCCTTTTTAACTTTCCTAAGAAGTATTTATTTTTGTCCTTTGATTTCCCCTTAAGTAGTCTTTAAAAGAATGGTGGCTTTGTTTTATGTAAATACTAACAAGGTCGAAGTTTCAGATGTATTATTTTCTTACCATCCAGATCTTCTTTTCATATATCAAACCAGTTGCTTTGCAATTCTGAAATAGAAATGTCTTTTAGCCATATAACTGAGGTAAGAGGAAGACATGATGGGCAGATACAGCGGTGGTGGCATCGGTGGATCGACGCTGCGTTTTTTCCTCGGGGTCCCTCGTGGGAATGCTTGGGCAGCACTCTGCCAGCACCCATGCGTGCACACATCTCAACAGGCAGACTTCTTCTGACTCGAATCACAGACTGGTCTGGGGTGGAAAGAACCTTAAAGATCATCCAGTTCCAACCACCTCCTGCAAGGGGCAGGGACACCTCCCACTAGACCAGGTTGCTCAAAAATTGAGTCTCTCTCTATCTGTTCTCACTTCTGTGCATATTTTTATCTGGAAGGCAGTTTGCCATCCCTAAAGCAAAGGCAGAACACAGCAGGATCGCCCAGGTGTCTCCCAAGGGCTGGCCTGGGTAGGGAGGGTGGTAGCCCTGCAGAAGAGGATTCATCATTCCCTGTGGTGCTGGGGCAGGGCCAGGGCAAGGACATAAGTAGAGCTCATTCCCTTTTTTTAGAGATTTCGGTATGGTTATTTATTTAATATATTGATGTTTGAAGAAAGTTACGAAGGAAGCTACCCTCAGGGATTAGTAGTCAGTTCCTGCCTACATTCCTGTGTAATTGTGATTCTTTCAAATAAGTGGAAGGGTATCGGTATCTAGACAACTGATTTCTATAATGCTTTCAAAATCCTGAGCCTTGCTCATGAATCTCTCACCTTCTGTGGCAATGATTCTTCTCTGAAGTGTGAGATTCCATTTAATGTGTTTAATCCTCATTTTCCTTTTCAAAGAGCAGCAATTGCAATACATCGCTATTACACTTTCTTCAGTGCTCAAATCCTAGGTGTGAGTTAGGGTTTATCACATTACTTTGTATAAGGAATAGGTTCCAAAAAGTGATTGGAAAGCAAACACTTAATGGGATATTGAGTGGAGAAAGTAGTAATCTGAAACTGTCATAACGTTTTCAATGTAGAAGCATGTGTCCATCCCAATTTAATTTTTCCACAAAAAGGCGAACTAAGGATGCTAAGTTCAGACTCAAAGAGAATGACTTAGTCAATAATATTTTGCTATAAAATAACAGTAACATTGTTTATTAAAAATACTGTCATAAATATCAATGTTTCATAATATATTTTCATGGATTATTTCTGGGGATGGTATTTTTATGAAATATCTTTGTGGTAGTCTTTTACAATGACTAAGTCATCTAATCTGCAACAATAATGAGTGTTTTTAGAGACATATTTCCATAAATTTGTTTAGTGACTTGTTCTTTGCTAAAGACTGTATCACAAAGGGAGTTAAAAAATTAGCTTCTTAAAAGTAATACTTAAAAGTAGCGCTTTTTTTGTTGAGTATTTTCTGAGGTCACAGTTATGCCAGTGAAGGATGAGCGGTCATCTGTCTTTGTGCAAGCTGCATTAAAACTGTAGCAGTTTTCAGAGCTCTTCCTTCCTATATTTTAAAAATGGTTTCAGAAATGACTTATCACTATGGCAGAGATAGTTTCACTGCTGCTGGGTCAAAGTGTGTGATCTGTCCATGATGGTGTTTGGTGTTCCATAGTAACCCACATGCTGATGTGAAGAAGCAGCTGAAAAATTGTAAAGGCTTTCTCATCTCTACAGGAAGTGAAGAGTAATTTTGTCTGCTGAAATAACTGATGAAAAGATCATTTTTAACTCATAAAGCAGTGGTTTGGATTTTTTTTGCTGTAATACCTAAATTTTCCTTAGTGATGGGGAATTCCTCTTAACCCAAATTAAAAATCAAAATACAGCATTTTACTTGTAATTGCAGTGTATTTTTTGCATAAGTGGGACAGATTTTTTTTTTTTTTTGGCAGGGGAGAGGGGCTATGCACTGCTAAAACTCTAAGGGCTTTAACATACGGATTTTTCCAAATCCAATTATATCTTGATTATTATTCAGTCAGTCTTGTATATAATTCAGTAACCTTTCAAGGGACAGGAGCTTGAAACTTACAGTAACAAAGATGTTCTTAGATGTATTTAAATTCCAGACCTCTGAGACCAGGATACTGTGCTGGAGGGTGGGTTAGCATGGCGTGTTTAGAGTGCAGATCCTCAGGCTGCTGCAGTTCCAGTGGGATTTGTCTGTTCCATGGAGGCTGGGTGGTGGTGGTGGTGCCTTTCCGTACACCTGTCTTCTCTCCATTCTTTCATTTTTGCAGAACAGTACATTTTTTTCCCAGTAAAATGAGATGGAAACTACAGACAAGTTAAATATGTTCAGTGATTTGGAAATTCTGCAAAGGTTTGGGGACAGATGTCAAACCAGGAACCAGCCTTTGCTTGCAGTGAAAAGAAGTCATTCTCAGGCATATGGAAGACTTGTTCCCTCTAGCTGTTTGTGCTCTTCCCTTTTCTCTGCACCTGGGGATGGAATCTTGTTTAACAAGATGGAAGTGCTTGGTGACTTGCTAATTAAAGTCTGTTATGAAAATAAGATCTAATGTAATAGATTAAATGTAATAGACTAAACCATAGTCCTGCAAGATAGAGAACTTCTATTTATCCCACATAATACTTGATATAGTAATAAAATACATGATAAAATAATAAAATATTACTTAGCTATGTAATCATAGTAAAATAATGGGCATTGACAAGCAAGGTTTCTGGAGGACTATTCTGTCATTATCTAAAAGTATGTTGTTTAAATCATTGCAAGAAAGATAACAAAATCAGAAATTACTGTGGAGTGGAAAACATAAATAAGTGTCTTGATATGATATGGATACCAAGATGGGGTTCTGTAAGAGGAATGTAGGACATGCGTGAGGGACTGACAAGATGTTATAAACATATGCAAGAATCGCCAAATGCAGGATTTTTAAATAAACCTGAGAAATAAAGATTTAATATGTAAGCATTTTCTACTGAGCCTTTATTTAAAGCAAAACCACTTGGAATTTACAGTCCCCTAGGTTTCTGTGTGAGCTCTTACTTTAGATTTGGTAGCTGTAGTGATAAATTTGGATTTGACATAGCTTTAGGATGAAGCGAAAGGGTGAAATAAGTCCATCTCAAGAAATATCTCTGCCTGTGTTATTCTGATATGAAAATATTGTACCTTTGTGGCTTGACTGTGACTGACTTGATGTGCTCTACTTAGAAAAGAAGAAGATAAGGTATACTAGAAAATAAAGCATTGGTCCAACTGAATAATTTATTCTCTATTTATTGTAGACAGTTTTGTAAAATGAATTCCTTCAGTGTTTCAGTTGTGTTCCTGGAAGCTTCATGATGGCTTAGCTTTTATATGAAGGAAGCTATAGTTTTGTGGCTCATCTGAGCTACTAGGAGCACGGTAACTAGTTTGTATTTCAACATTTTGCTCAACCTTGTATGTAATAGACTTCAGTCAGACTCCCCTATTTCTGTGTCTCAGACAGTTGAGGACTATAATGCCCATGTAGCTGATGAACTTTGTAACTGGTGCATTCATGAGAGGGACTTTATGCTATTTGTTCTGTCTGAACCTTTCCTACAGCATTGCAGTGATAGATTGTTGTCTTTTCTTTGTGAAAATTTCATCCTGTAAGGATGTTGTCAAAATGGTGGGGAGGCAGATTATGCTGCTTTCCCTGGTCCTGTATCTGTTGGGGAGAAGCAGAAGGGAGGACTTCCTAAATAAAGTGTGGTGGATTACTGCTTGAGTGGGTTTTTTAATTTGTTCCGGTTTTGTTCGGATTTGTTTTGTTTTGTTTTGTTTTTAGTTTTATGGTTTTGGGGTTTTTTTGCTTGTAGTTGTTTTTTTTAAATTTTCCGTATTCTTAATCTTTGTGGCCATTTTTAGATGATGATAACCTATGAAATCAATCATCAGAATCTGAAGCATGGATTTTGGTGGATTCTGTCCTTGCAGTGCTCCAGTATGTGCTGTTTTGAATTCAGCATTATATGAACAGATGGTTGTTGCAACTTATCTTTCTGGTGCTCTTATTGGGCAAAATTATTGAAGTATTAAAAAAAAAAAAAAAAAAGTGCAATAGCATTTTCCTTGTTTCATTCCATTCCTGAGTTGGATGAGAGGGAAGAAGTGGCAAGCAGAGGTGGTTTTCTCTGCAAAGTAGACTGCAGACTGAGGAGCAGCATGGGGGCAACGTGGTGCCCATGTGCACAATTCCTCTTGACGTTAATGGCCCTTATGAATATAAAGTGAGGCTAGCATGCAGTGATTACACATGAAGAGCCAAATTATTATTGGTAATGATGATGTGTATATGTTTCAGTGAAGGCTGGATTGCTTCTAATGGGTTTTGTTTTCAATTCCTGTGTTTAATGTGAGGTACTTCTGGCTCCTGAGTTCTTGTTTAAAATAGGATTCCCATCTTCTGCTGTCTGTGAAACGTGATTCCTGGTTTCTCTCTATTGATATATGCACTTTTATTCTTGCTGTTCCTTTTTTTTTTTTGAGGGGGTGTGTGTTGGTTTTTTTGGTTGCCAGGGATTTTTTTGTTTATTTGTCCTTAAACTGTCAAAATAAGCATCGTATTTTCACAGGTATAATTTGCACCTTATATAACTGTTGTGATAAGGATATGAAATTCGGCAGAAAATAATCCCCCTTGTGTTCCAACGAGTCCTCAGACATCAGAGGGGCGGGGTGCAGCTGGCCTTAATTTCTGATTTATAACCAATTCAACACTATAGGTCTGGCTGCATTGAATTAGAGCTTTCACTATCACAGATGCACAAAGTGCAGTTTCTTGAAGCAACAGGTTATAGATTACTGTTAGATTGCTAGTGATAAATTCACTCGACCTAAAAAATACGAGCGTGTAGTGCTCTGTACAAGTGTCCTTGTGTGTGCTTTGATGCACTCAGAGGTACCAGTCTTGTCCAAGAGGTGTCTCTGCTTTGGAGGGCAGAGAGAGGAGCAAGCCTGTCGGTTTTTCTGTGACATTTATGTTCTGATCCCCTCTAATGGGGGATTTCAAGTATCAATTTTTTACTTTTTTTAGAAAAATAGAGCTGTGACTGTAGTAAAAAATAATTGCTTACCTGTTGCTGCCATCAGAGATGGTGGGGGGAAGATGTTTTCCCCTTTTCGTATTGGTTGATGTGTTTTTGTAATATATAAATTAAATTATGAATAATGAGAGTTTTTTGTTACCTTCAGTCAAACTGAGTTTTGTAACTTACGGTGGAAACAAAGACAGCATAGATCCATGGCACCCCAGTATCCTCCTCCCCACAGCTGAGCTGGCAGTGAAGGCCATTTGACATCTGCCAGAACTTTACTCATATTGTTAACCTGCTTGAAGGACCAGATTTATCATAATGCTTGTTACGAATGGATGAGGGAAAGCGAGGGTAGTGGCTGGTGTAGAGCTATGGGTGCTCTCCTGTGTTTCACAGAGATAACATCAGGCTGTGAGGCCTTCTGTTCACCCCAGACCTCATTCAGCCATTAAGTCCAGCTCAAGCCCAGGTGCAAGATGAGTAAGTGGCCCAACTAATGTTTTCTGCTAATTTCACCAGCATCTCTGTATCTTTACAAAACAAACCTGTCAATCTCCCACAATAACCCATGCAAGCTAGGAGGGAAGGCAATACACAGAGGCAGCAGGTGGCACGTAATGGTGGATTGGAGCAAGCCAACTGGGATTTTAGAGGAGGGAGGGAACAGGAGGAAAAGCATTCCTGCAGCTGGGGCTGACTGTGCCCAGGCAGCTGGGAAGGTGTGACCACCGTGAGGGGGCTGTGCTGGGGCAGAAAAACTGTGAGGAAGGAATCAGAGTTCTCATTCAGGTAATAATCTCCTAGATGGCATACATACTTGTACTGGATTCACAAGGTGCAGCAATGGAAAATCTCAGGACACTCCGGAAAACCTAAGCAAGTCTGATTCACTATTAGATGACAGGCCTTACTTCGTCTCTTTTTACCTTTCTATTCGTTTCTGAGTTGCTCTGTTTGGCAGTCCAGCCTGAGATACTGGGATGCTTCCCACCCCACCCTACCTTCGGATGATGCGGATGGTGAAACTGCATGACAGGTGATGTTTGGATGATGGCTTGCTCACGGCAAAGACATTACTATAAGCAGCCAAGCTTAAAACCTCTGCCATTTAAAAAAACCCAAACCAAAACAAAACAAAAAAAAACCCCTGACCAAAACCAAACCCCCAGAATTCTGAATGCTTTGTTTGGAAAAAAGACTTAGCGGTTCAGTCAAGAGTCTTTGCTGGAGGAAAAAAAAGTTAGGTGCTTTTGGTTAGTCTTTTCAAAGGATGAATCCCCAGTATGCTAACTATCATGATAATGAAATTTTTTAGAATTGCTGTTGGTGAATCTTAGCGATATATATGGTTGAACTTGTGAAATTGAGCTTTCGAAGAAGAAAATAGCCAGAAGAGTTTATCAGAAGGAAAAAATACTGTGAAATTAATTGTTTGTCTTAGGAAACCTTTATAAAGGATACCCTTTCTCTCTTTGTAAGTAAGAGGAATAGGAGATGGTCATTTTGAACAGAAGAAGCGTTTTTTAATATTTTGTGTTACATGGTCAACTTCAGTGCATGTCTTCTGACAAACCAAGGGAGGAGACATGTTAAACTGAAAACCTCATCTTAAGACTGGGAATATGAGTAAACCCTGAGGGATTTGCTCCCCAAGACATATCAGAGCAACTCCATTGAGTTCATGTCATTTATTTCTACTTTTTCAAAGTGTTTCGTTTAAAATTAAGTGAGATTTAGCTCAGGCAACTCTAGTTTTGTGTAGTCGTTCCTAGTTTATCAAGCATGGCCATAATTTTCCAAAATATTTTTATTACAGCTTTGATGAATAATTCAAGGTATATCATAATTTTCTTCGATATCTCAAGACTGAGCGTTTGTAGTGGCCTTCAGGCAACTGTTATATTTATCCAGTGCACATTTTGGTATCGGAAAAGTGGTCTCCATCTCTGGGAAAGGAGGTACATATTCAAGAGTAGGAATAGCTGTCATAGCAGTTGGTTTATGCTGATATTTTATTTTGGCAATCATCAGCTCTCTGACAACATTCAGTGTTTGCAGCTGTCCCTATTAGGACACCAGCTCATATGCCTGCAGTACAGATTTCTTTTCTTTAGTTACAGTAGAATGAGACAAATGTTACATTACATTTGTTTGTTCTTTCAGTTATTTCTTGCTTGTGCTAAAAGATGTACACGCAGTGTTGGAGAGAAAGGTATTGGAAACAGAAGTGGATGGGAAAGAATAGAGCCTGCACAACTTGGGAAAGAGCAGATTTGACCCATGGGGCAGGGGGAGATAATTATGGCAGGAAGAGAGGTTCGAGATGGTGAAAGGATGTTGGATTGGGAGCTCCTTTGGGGTTAGGTGAAGCAGAAGGTTGAATGCATCTGCTCATGATGCACAGAGTTTGGCTTTTACCTGTGTATCTTAAAGGTCCTTTTTGACAGAGAACTGGATTCACTTTCAAAATACTAACTTGAAAAGCAACCCACCCTTTCTTATTTTTTTCCTTCTGAAAAGTGGTTTGGAACTCTCAGTTTCTTCTAGGTACACTGTTGGCAAAATGTGAACTCTAAACCTTTAAATCTGCAGTGGAGACCCATTACAGTGGAAGAAAAGAACCAGTTTTGATCATCTTGGGGGCCTAAGTGTTAGAAAGAAGCTTTTTATACTGTTTCTATGTATTAAAACTGTTTGGTAGTCAATGGCACAATAATAGAGATCAGAAGCTGAGTTTGAGCTTCAGGTGTGAGAGGGGCCTGCTGTCTGTCAATTCCAGATAAAACAATCAAAAAAGAATCGCCTTGCATGACCAGCCCAAGAATCTCTCAATTTACTGGCTTGGCAACAGTTGCATAGAGCTGCTACATGGGTGGGATAAAATTGCTTCGGTTTATAGGGAGTGTAGGAAATCTTTTAAGTATGAGAATGTAAAAACATGGTTAAAACTCTCTTAAAAGGAGGCAGAAGCATAGATTTTTCTGCCTGGCTTCTGAAAGAAAGATGAAGTGTCATCTAGCTGGAGTAATGACGTTTAATTAAAATTGAGCATTCATGAGAAGCAAAAGTATGATTTTATTGGCTTTTTTTTTCCTATGGATTTTCAGGTAGGAGCACATGTAGAGTCATTGTAGCATTTTTGTGAAGCTTTCTAGTATTTGGATTCAAATTGGTGCTGGTAATGCCACTCAAAATTAAGGGAAAAGATATAGAATAGTATCCCACAGTTGTGCAGCAAAGGTAGTACTTGTTGTTTTGTCTTTTTTGTTTGTTTGTTTCTTTCTTTCTTTCTTTTTTGTTTTCCTATTTTCTTTATTAATTGATTCAGTGAATGTTGAGCCCAGGACCAGTAAACAAAATATTGGCAACTACAGAGCTTAACCCAACTACTGAATCAGTCACTCTCAGAAATGAGTACTTGTTGCATTCTCAAGTGACCATTTGGTACATAAAATTAAGATGTCTTGCCTGGTGTCATTGTAAGAATGCCTTAAGGAAATGGCACTATCCCCTTCCTAAGGAATAACAGAGCTTGCATACAATATGTGGATAAGATACTCTTAAGTCCCCCCATGTTCACGGTGTTAAAACACCAAGCCAGGTCTGGACTTTATACTTCCTCTCTTTTTATTTATCTTTTTTTTTTTTAATATTAATTCTATAGTTATGATATTGTAGAGCTAGTAGAGTTAGTGATGGACATTTTATGGGAAAACCCCCCATATTTTAGAAATCATGCTCGATTAATCTAAATCCAGTGTTAATAAGCAGGCTGGAGGTAAATGCTGGTCCACTCATCTCACACGTTCTGAGATTTTAATGAGTCAAAGGATACCTCCTCCACACACTCCAAGTTGCTCTGTCCCAAATCTTCCAGCTGCACCAAATCTTGAAAATCAGTGAATTATTCAATTGCTTTTTTCATGGCAAAGATCAGATTAAAAGCCACCTTCTTGAAGAAGGCACCAAGAAGCCGCCTTTTTGTTCAAACTAAGTTTGGTCCATCATGAAGCCGGCTTCAGACAGGATCCTCCAGGTGCAAGTAGATGCGTCACTCTTCCAGTGTTTTGGACATAAGGGACTCTTACCCATTTCCTCAGTTAGTATTCTTTTGGGATAGCTCTTGGAATCAGGCTAGGAAAAGTTTCATACCTTGTTTTGTACTCCGTCAAGTGATGTGAAATTTGCTCTGGTTACATGAATTCCAGGTCCTGACCATTTTATTATCTTATTTTTGCTTGAACGATAACATCGAGATTGAAACTTTCTATTGCTACTAAGTAAAAGTGTGATTAATATAGGGAGATTGCTTTGACAGGGAAAATTTCCCCAAACCGGATGCTGGTGTTAATTGGACACTGGATTGCTTGAAATCATTCATTAACCTGTAGGTACAGTGTTCCCAATCTTTTGGTTGCTGCAGTTTCATTTCAGGCAGAAAGTGATAAGATAATCTTTTTATAATGAAGGTGATACTATAAATTAACCTGTCAATAAATGGCATTAACTTTTTCAGCAGTGCAGTTACAAGTGGATGGATTCATAGCACTGTTCTTTTGCCAAGAGACAAATATTGCATCCAATGCCAAGTTGTTAAATACTAATGAATAATTTATTTAATGAATTTTGTCTTTCTCTGTTCACAATGTGACGGACAGACACCAGCCCTTTCCAAATGTTCTGTTCTTCAGAATTACTCTGAATTTTGGGCCTTTCTGCTTCAAATTTGTTACCCACCATGCAAGCTCCTTTGCTTTATTTTGGACTAGATAAGTATGTTATCTGCTTGTAAGTAATCTCCAAAAACATTACTAGAAGAAAATTGGCTTACTATGGGCATTTAGTGTAAAGTAACATGTAATAAAATTATTTCCAAGATTCATAAGTGCTTGTAGGTCTGGCTGTTTTTTATTGAACTGTTGGTGCTGAAGTAGCTCTCTTTAGAAGATCGTCTGCATGTTTAGTATCTGTTGACATAATTTAAAACCAAAACAAAAAGTATGGCATGTTCTGGCTTAGTATGCTGCAGTAAAAAGGAAATCCAGAGTCCCTGTGTTGGGATGAGACTTACGCTGGAAGTGCTGCAGAGATCTGAAGAGGTAATCCTGAGGTGTATATGGAGTTGGTGAACATCATTGCTCCTCCTCTTCATGAGCAGCTGCTGCTGCTGCATTTTAGGTTCATCTGCTGCTGCTGGTTTGCCCCATGCCCTGTATAATCTGGTTTGCATGCAGACACTTGACATTCTAAGCTATTTTTTAGCATATTTTTCTTTTTGTCATCTTCTGACATCTGCATGCTTTTTAAGATAGCACTACTATTCACTACTACCCTGTCTGCTTCTTGAAGGCTACCAAATATGCTTCTGTTGGAAAAGATACTGTGTCTTTTTTCTCCTGCCCTCTTAGCACACATCTTGGGGGCTGTTACTGAGGGCTGGGGAGATCTTTTTCCCTTTCTAGGTGTAAAAGAGGGAGGCACGTACAGGAGCTGATGTGTAGTCTTGAAGAGAGGCAGGAGAAATAGGGCTTCAGTTCATTGCTAGAGCTCTGCTGGGAGCACTTGTGGGATGGAGGTCAAAATATTTTAAGTGCAAATTCAGTTTGTTTAGTCCCTGAATGCAGATCGTTTGCCTTACCTGGTCTGTCACAGGCAATAGCTTTTAACCAGTCTTTAAAATCAATTCATGTGATTATGTTTATGGCACAAAGGCTTTTACTGAAAGTTTCTGTCCTGTAGGAAACCAGGACCCAGGTCCTAAGCATAAGTGCTTTGAGCAGTAGTCAATTATTTGATAGCTGGCTTTCTTCCTGCTATTTCCATGACGTTATATGTGGTGTTACCCTAAGGCATATTGGGATGCTGAAGTGGAACTTTTTTAATTACTATTTTTGATTGATTTGAGAGGGCATGGGGAGCGGGGAGTATGAGGATCTGCTAGTTAAACTTAAAAAAAACCAAAACCCAAAACAGCAAAAGAAAGAAAAAAAAAAACAAACAAAAACCAAAGCAACAAAGTGCCACAAGGCACTGAACAGTGTGATTCAGTTGCATTTATTCTGCCTTTGCAAAACATAATAACTACTTTTTAATTCTTATTTCCTGTCTGAATTAATTGCATTTTGTACTCAAATATGTTCTTGTGAATTATTCTCTTCTTAAGTGACTTTCTGCTTAATTGCATTTTTAATTATGTGCCCTTCATAGTAACATAAATGTTTATATTTATCTCCTGTTCACTAGTTTTTGATATATTGTCACCACAGTCCCTACATTTCGGTAGCGCTTTGAGCTCCCACTTTGTTTTGCCTGAGTTCACTGTAGGTACCAAAGGTTGTTGATTTTCTGTGAGTTGGCAGTTTCAACTATTTTAAGGAAGACTGGGCAAATTCTGTGTTACTGTACAATACTGTAGCAGTAGGGGCAGGAGAACTGATATTGCTCAGACACTTCCAAAGGATCCATAGCCTTGAGGAAAATGTGGAGAAAATATAGATTAAATAAAATAAATATTTTTTTTTACATCTCCAGCAGTGCTGTGGCTCACCAGGAGGCAAGAAAATAAGTTGATTTTCCTTCAGCTGCTTGCAGAGACTAAGTGCACACTTTTCTTAGGTTGTTGAATGATAAGTAGAAAATTAAACGATGGCCATTGGGGGATTTCATCCTAAGTGGAGGAAGCTCCTCTCAGCTCAAACAGCCAGAGAGCAGGCTGTCTTCTCAAGGAGGTACAGGGGAAATAATTAACTAGACTTTGTGCTTAGAAGGGAGCAAACCCAGTTGCCCACTACTGAGTTAGTATGAACCATGAAGTAGTTTAAAATACACCCCATCTGAGAAAGTGCTCTTCTTTTCCTCTCTGGAGAGAAAATACTTTTGCTAATTTAAATTAATAGCGTTTTGGCATCAGAAAAGAAAGGGAGTTCACACTTAGTAGTGACACCTGCAAATGTGAGGGCAAAACTCTTTTCTTAGCAGCGGGCATGCTTTTACATGCTGTGTGGAAAGTAACTGTGTGCTGGTCTGTCATCAGCCCCTTTCTCATTGGCCTGTTGCTAATGACAGGCCAACTGTAGGAGTTTCTATTTCTTCTGATTTTAGTTTTCAGATGTTCAGTTTCTCTACAAATCCTTATCTTTAAACCCCGAACCTTTTTAGCAGGAGAGCTGGAGTGTACTTTGAATTGTCTAAGCTTGAATGAGGGTCTGTGGCTTTGGTGGACAAATGCTTTCTGGCCATTCATGATTGCTTTAGCTGCCAGCCTGGAGCTATTAAATGAATGGAAATTCTCAAACAGGGTGACAGTGCCAACAGACAAGTGCCTATTCTGAGGTTGCTCATTATGCCAGACAACAAAAATGTTGTGAAGCTGCGTAGCACTTGCATTGTGATTAGATGCATCACTTATTCATGTTCTGCAAAATAAACACATTCAGATGGCTGACCATGGCAAGCATTTGAAGAAGTAATGGTCTTTAGGCATCAGCAGATGTAATTAAGCTGAATATTGAAAAGAGCTTCACAGCTGTGAGTACAGTTAATCAATGAAATGGGCTCTCAAAAAAGCTGGTAATGTTCCACATCAGCTTTCAGTCCTGCATTTTTGGGTCCAAGAATAATGTCATTAATACCTTACTAAAGGTGATGGAGACCAGCTTTCTGTACCTCAAAGTGGACAGTAACCATCCATTAACCCAGGACCTCTTGGGGAGCTGCTGCACTGTAACCGTGTTGAGGATGGGGCTGGAGTGGGTTGATTCACAAGAGGAGATACTTGCATGTCAATTATAGGAAGAAGAGTTGCTAATAGGAAGTTGGTGTGTTCAGCACTGAGATAGTGCACAGCGCCATGGTAGTCATGGTACAAATCCTTAGGCTCTTTCTTAATAGGAGGAAATTTAATTTTCCACAAGAAGGAATTTTATGCAACTGTGTTTCATCTATTAATGTTTTGGTGCTCAGAACGTTCACTGTGAGCCTAGAATTACAAAATCACAGAATATGCTGCATTGGAAGGGACCCATCAGGATCATGGAGTCCAACTCCTAGCCCTGCACAGGACACCCCAAGAATCCCACCACGTGCCTGAGAGTGTTGTCCAAAGTATTAAGTAGCCCTGGAAGGAACAGGGGAGTTGGACTCGATCATTATAGGTGCCTTTCAAATTGAGATATTCTACAAATCGGATTTTTATGAACACTAGGGAAAGAGAAGAAAGTCAAGTTGGCAGAGTGAAGTATAAGGAAACCACAAAGTAAGATGGAAAATAAGAAATCACAGAGCAAAAGGAGAAGTTGGAAAGCCTAGCGGAAGTGGTGGAGAAAGTTTTTCAATAACGAAGGAAATTAAAGGTGAACAGAAGTGATGCAAATAAGTGAAAATCAGAGAACCAGATTGAAAGAGGAGAAGAGTAAGAAGGCAATGATTTAACAGTCACACATTTTATTAAGAAATACAGATAAAATAACAGTGATAAGAGCATCAGTCTATTACAGCTGTGCAAACATGCAAACCCCACTATTGATTAGACTTCTAGTATGTATATTGGCAGATGGATTTACTTGGAGTGCTTTAGATAAGCCATAGGCTCAGTTGTGTCTTACCGGCCCTTCCTTTTCAAAGATAGGTGGGGGACACTGGTCTGGCAAGGTAAGGATGATAGACTTGGAAAACCTCTCTCCCATTCTATATTACTAGTAATGTGCAGGTAAGCTGGTGGTCTAGGACGGTCATGAACCTCTACCATTAGATGAAAGATGGATGTTAAAAAAGTATCTGTGCATAAATCCCTTTCAGTGTCTTCACACCCGCAACACTCCTCCTAAGTGGGACTTCCCCAGAACTTTTTTTTTTAAATTTTGGCTGTTATTTTGTTCTGTCAGACTTCAAAATCAGAAACTTTCAGGCTTTTTTTTCCCAAAGAGATGGGAGAACAGAAAATCTTGAGTTAGAAATAAAAAAAGGTTACATTTTGCTATGTAAATTAGGTATGCAATTAAAAAAACCCAAACCAAACCAACCAACCAACCAAAAAACCCCCCAAAAAACAAAACTGAAAAAAAAATCCACCCAGAACACAACCCTCTCCCCTCTAACAACTGGCCAGAGGCAGAAGAGTCAAGTTTCAGGATACTCAGTGTTAAAGCAGAAAATCCTGGTGTATGTGAATTATTGTAGCTCCACTGCTGGCAGCTTTATGAATCAGGAATACAGGAAACAAGTCTGTCATCTCTCTTGCTTTTCAATTGATTTATAACTACTTAACACCCAGCTTCTCATCTCTATTGGACTCTTACCTTGGGTAAAGTGAGTTAATGCATTATTGTCTTGTGGAATGACAATGCTTCTAAAGATTTGTGTGATTTGGATACATAGTGGTAGAGTGGCTTTCTGAATAGTTCTATTTATTGATAGGAAAAAATGTGTCGAAGTTAAAATCTGTGGTGTTTCAGAGTAAGATATCTTGGTCCTGTTGAAATCCAGTGGTATTTTAGTCACCGAGTTAGTTTTTCAAATTTCTGGTCCTTAAACTCACAAACAGAGCTGTAAATGTCCCCTTGCAATTCTTCATCTTGCATCGGTTTGTGCTGTCACCCAGTCTCTTCTTCATGTTTTCAAACAGTCACCCCATACTAAATCAGAGCTAAAAAGCTGTATACCCCCAGATAGCGAACTTCTACTGGCTGTATTAGAATTAACCAGATTAATTTAGATTAACAAAGTTATGATCTTAGTTTTCTCTGCTAGCTTAAGTTATACTCGGTATTGCCTTTTGAAGAAGTGTTTTCCAAGATTACCTCTTTGGAGAGCTGTTTACATCTGGCAGAGCACTCACTCAGTTAAGCAGTGATTTTGTGATGTTCTAATTAAGAATCTCTGTATAAAACTGATATTTTGGGGTATTCCTCTGCAGCATGAAAATGGTTTGAATTTTCTTCCCTCCCTCCACTAGCTATATGTTGTTAAGGTTTCTTATCAATCAGTACATTTATTCTTAGAGTTTGTTTACTTGTTAACTGGATGCGACTCTTGGCAGTCAGCATGATCTTTTGAGTTTCTGCAGACAAACATGCAGAAACTGCTGTGTTGGGTGGAATAATTGGTTGGCACAAATAGGAACATACAGTTTATTCACTTACTTGTTGGTGCATGGGTTGGTATGTGACCTGAGATGAAACTGGGACGTGTCTGGGGCCTTCTGCAAAGAACCAGCACAGCTGGTCTGACAGAGGTTAAGAGTCCTGATGTGGCTTAATCCCTGTTTTACTTAAAATTGAGAGTTAATAGCAGAAAAGAGGACTTTAAGGTTTTAACTCCGTTGGTTCAAATGGGGTAAATGGTGCTTGGCATAAGAGAACAACTCGTAGATTATGCACGTGGGTGGTGCTTCCAGTTCCCTGTCTCTGAACACTGCCTCCTTATTGCACATCTGTGTTGGTTGTGACTAAAGATAAAGCAGTTTAAATGACGAGTTTCCTCAGCAGGCAAAATAGAAAAGTCTTGATTTGAATACAAAACACCTATTATTTCTCCTGGAGTTATTCAGTCAGGGATATACTAGAAAGAAGGTCAGTTCTTAACTGAGAATAAAAATGAACAAATCAAATATTGAACTACCAGGTAGTTTACATTCTTTTAGCTCTTAGATTTTTCCCTCTTACATGTCATATCTATGTGGGAGTCCAGAGTATTCTTCTGGCTGCCCAGGGGGTTCTGGGACCCCACCAGGGGGGTCTAGGACCTTGGCAGAGAGCCCAGGATTTTGTCTTGGATCTCCGTCCATGGGAACGATTGCCAATATTGCAGGAGGAACTGCAAGCCAAAAGGATGTGAAATAGATAGTAGTTTAGTTTATCACAGGGTGAAAATGTAGAATTCAGGTTTTTAGAATGAGGACTGAGGAGGCAAGATGGAGGATTTAGGGCGTTGCCCTCTTCTCCTTCTTGTTCCCTCTCTCTCCTCCATCTTCTGCTGTGACGATGGTAAAAATAATTGGTGTAGGGAGACTGAGGTACAAATGACATGTCTAGAATAAGTAAAAATTAATTGGTAAAAATTGATAAATAATAATACGTTGTGAAAGATGGTTGGGTCAGAAGATGGGTAGAAAAGGTGCGGGACCTCCCGACCGGGGGCAGTCCCTGCTATGGTTCAGCGCGCATTCAGTCTCTGCAGCGGGAAGCTCCAGGAACTGAGAGATAAGAATAAATAAACATTGTAGAAACCTGGCCTTGCAGACTCCTTTGTCTTTTCTGACTCTGGCACTGGATTTTTTAAGACTAGGAGCTAGCCAAAGGGGGCTCGTTCGCCCAGGGGGGGATCAGAATCCCCTCATATCTATAATGTTAATTAAGTTGTATTGCAGTCAGTAGGTTTCAATATATCTTATTGCCATCAGGTGGAATGTATGTTCTTTGATCTGCCTGCCTTCTATTTCAGATAGGAAAGAAGAGGATATTTTTATTGTCTGAGTTGGTTTTGGGTTTTTATTTGTTTGTTTTCCTTGTTTTTCTTTTCTTGTCTGTCTGTGTGTGTTTTGGGGTTTTTTTTTGTGGAAGGTGGGTTGGTTTGGTTTTGTTTTCTTTCTCCTGTTGATTTGGAGGGACAGACTATTTGATGAATGGATGCCTTAAGCTTTCACCCAACCTCCATAACAAAAACCCCACAACTACCCCCATATTTGAAGAGGTAATAATTACCTTGCAGCACACTATTTTGAGTAGATACAAATGTGAAACTGGCTGATGCTGGAAATCACTAATAAGTGATGAAATATTGAATGAGCAAAAAGCTGATTTTCTCTGCTACCTAGAAAGCCTTTAGTGCTCTGCTTCCCCAGCAAGTGAGCATTTCCTTGAGTATGAAGGTACAGTGTACATGGAATCAGCAACTCTGCTTATACAGAAGGAAAATACTTTCCTTCTTCATTGCAAGTCTGCAACTACAATTAGTAATACAGTGGAGGAAAAAAGATACCAAGGAAAGAGTTGGCCTGGTTCAACAAACACTTATACATGTGACTATCTTAGGTATAACTAATTAACCTAATACCAGCCTTTGCCACTGTCAGCATGTATTGCTTAAACACTCAGGATGAAGCCGGAAGGTCGAAAAACTAAATCTTGGTTCATTCAAGAATAGCTGATAGGTTATTGCTCTGTGTCTCAATTTGGAATGTAATATTTATGTCAGTAACTTATAATTCTCTGGAGAGCATTAATTTGCCATAGCCTAAATTTTCAAAATTATGTTCTCAAATTTATAATTTTTCTGTAATGCGGTTGCCATGTCTTTGTCTTTCTCTGCACATTGCATCTAGCATTAACCAGAAAGATATGACATTCCTTGTCTTTATTTCAAAAAAGGTAGATTGCTATTTTTCCATGATGTCATCTTCTTTTATCCACTAAAAGGATAAGTAGATAATGGCATGGCTTCAGCAATAGTAGATAGAATAGGAAGACTCTGAAAAATTTCCATAATATTTTCTTTCTATCATCTTACTCCACTGCTGAATGCTTTCTAAAACAAATTTGGTTGGAGCTGTGTGTCTTTCTACTCTTTTGAAATTACCAATAGTCTTGCTTGATAAACTTTAAGGATCATCAATAATTTAAACAGAATAATTTTATCACACTGGGGGTAGTGTCAGTTGGGCATATGAGCCCATAAAACCCCTGATGACTTTGATGATAACTCACCACAACATGCCCTGTTGTATTGAAGCTATTGAGAAAATCCAGTTTCCAGCAGTGCAAGCAAGACCTTTATGAAACTCCTGCTCTGCTTTGTGGGGTCACATTAGGGGGGGATCCCTTCTCTGCAGGGCTGAGCGATGGGGACGATCAGTCTTGGACAGAGAGTGGAGATATGTAGTGTAAATCCCCTGTCCCCCTGCCCCTAATCAAATAGTCAGACACTCCAGAAAATTCAAGGGGTCAGTCCTGCAGCATAAGTGGTGTAAAAAAGTATTTTAGTAAAGGCATAGTGACAGAATGAGAAATACGGTGTTAATAGGAGTGCATATTAACTATATAGTGAAAAGAATAAAGAAAAACAAAGAAATGGGAAAAGTAAGGAAGATACAGAACCCATCAAGATGAGTTATATTTTTAAAACTTCATTTTACTGAGCTTTTATTTTTTTATCAAAGGCGATAGTGAAAGGTATTGCCATAGATAGTGCTTTTTTCAAACTTAATATTTCAAAGAAATTTTCACTTAGAATGGCAGCTTCTCTGTCTCGTTACTTGTGACATGCACTTTTATTATGACTAGGAAACTGAATTTTTAAAATAATAACTTTTTACTTCCTTACTCTCTTGGAATGAATGATCTTTGCAACAGAGACTTCTTTCCTACTGGTATAGAAGGAATACCTCGTGGAGAATGCTCCTGAAATATAAATAATGTATCAGCAGGAACTGTAGAACGATGTAGGTGGAGGACTAGAAAAACTGAATGTTTGCCAGGCTCATCTATTATTTATCAAAGCTGGTTAAATCTAGTTGTCACAGCCCAAGATACTCACAGATCTTGGTAAAAGCTATTCTTCTCATAAGTCATATTTCTTTAACCAAAAATTGCAGTTGCACCAGTAATGTTCTTTAAAGAGTTGCAGGCTCTGGGAAGTTCATTATGGACTTGTAGTTTTTTGTTTGGTTTTTTCCTTGTTTGTTTGGGTTTTTTAAATACAGATTTCAACTCATAATATTTTGTTGACAGGTTGAGATATACATTTTTGTCATACAGATCTCTGATACAACAGACAAAATAACTATTTTTAATTAAAAACTTGTTTATACTTTAATTGAACTGCCAGGTTTTTCTCTGAGGATCACTGAGCTAGTTTATAAAATAGACTTACCTTTAGGCACATTTGAAAATTCAAGCCCTTAATGCTTTTGGAAGCCAAAAGCATTTTTAAATCTGTTCCCTAATAGCCAGAAAGTTAGCTGTGTGGTTTATTAGCAGAGTATATTTTTTATGTCATTGCTTTATAATATATCACTAGGATAGGTTTGATTGTTTTTTGAGTAGCTCCAGTGGGATCATAAACCACGTGTGATAGAGGGGGGATGTGTGTGTGTATACCAAACGTAAATACAAGTGTACAGATAGTGTCTGGCCATAGAAGAAGTAGAATGCTTGCAGGCATGCTGACACACGCCAGGGGAGAAGAAAGAGAGCCCTGTAATAAAATCTCATTGAGGATGCAGAGAGAATGTTTCAGCATTAGGCATTCTCCTCATGTTTCACATAAATGCATCCTCCTCTCATGAGGGGATGAACAGTGCATTTGCACCGGCTCATTCAAATTGAATGTTGGTAAAAGACGAGTCTGGAGCAAACACTGAAGAGTCTGGCATTTTTTAAAGACAGGGGAAAGGTTAAGCTGACTGCTGTTTAAACTGCTGTTTATTGGATATTTATTTGCTGACCGTGTTTATTGAAGGTGGTGTTGAAAAGATCATTGACAAGATTTCGGATGGCTGCGTAGCACAGGTCAGAATTCTGTTAATCTAATGCAGCTTTTACAATGAGGTTTAGATCTTCATAGGTGACTTAGTAAGTTTTTTTATATCTGAGGATAGTTAGATTGTGTTTTTCTGGAAGATAGAAGAGGGTAGGATGTGCCTTTTCTGTATCATTTCGCTTTCTCTCTCTGACAGCACTGCAGCTTTAACTTTGCTTAGAGCTACAGTAAATAAGAAACTTCCCTAGATCCAGCATTTACAAACTAGAACATTTATTAAGAATAATTAGATTTCACTATGAATGTTTTGTTTTTATTTTTTTTTGTTTGCTGTTTCAAAAATAACAGAGCTCACTGAACTTGCTAATTTTCTCTGTAATGCACTGAGGGGCTGTATGGGGGAGTCACAGTCACTCTTTTGGATGAAGCACAGGGTCATCTTCCAGTCCCTTAGGCATGTTTAAAAGCATCACTAGTTAATTTTAGAAACAAAAGGTAAGGCTGTTTGTGTGCACTAGATCTGGTTTTGCATTGTTCTCAGAGTGAAGAGATTTATAAGAACCAAGGCATTTTTAAGGTATTCTAATTTTTCACTGGTTTAACTGTCTGACCATGCAATAGAGACATACACACAATCACCGCCTCTCTATATAGCTGAATGTCAGAAATAATTTCCTTCACTATTTCAGCAGGGCTTCTCTTTAGTGGTGTCTGCAACATTAGGGGAAGTCTTGTGTTACAAATGCATTTGAGGTGTTATTTGCTTCTCTTTCTCTGCATGCACATGCTCTCTGTTCTTAATTTTTTTATTTTGAAGGCACTCTTTCCAGGACTTTTATGGTGATTTATTATTTTTATTATTTATTTTTTTATTTATTTCCCCCTTGCCTTTCTGAGAGATAAGATAAAAAGTCTTACAAGTTAACTGCTGCAATGAAAGTTTGTGTTCCTGGTTGTGAGGTCTTGCTTACTTAGTGAAAGTAGTCTGCAATATTTCCTCAGGAGAGCTGCTCTGGGAAAGCACTCAAAATAGCAGTGCTTTACTTTAAAAATGTGTGTGTATGCCTGTCATTTATGTATATAAATACATGCTATATGTGTCTAGAGCTGGTATTGAATTGTGTATGCAAAACAGACATATAGTGTTTGTGTTCGTGGCACTGCCTTCAGATTGCTTAGACGTTCTTCCATGGACATTCTGGATCAGAGGTTCCTAGAAGAATAACATGAACTCGCATGCAGCTAATCTGGGGGTTGACTGGCTCTGTTTGTATGATTTACTGTAGAGAAGCTGTAAGCAGTGACATGTTCTGTATGAGCTTCCTTGCACAATGTGATCGCATTAGTGGTCTCAGGTGAACGGCAGAAACCAGGTGGCCCTGCTGTCATTACTAGGAGTAAACAAGGCATTGGTCAATAAGCTTAAAAATCCTCTATAGCATTTCAGTACTGGAGTGTGGTTTTCTTTTGGTTTGTGTGGGTTTTGTTTGTTTTGTTTGGGGTTTTTTTTTTGTTTTTTGGGGGTTTCTTTTTTGTACTAGGGAAAACAATCTTGCATTGGGCTGTATGTGTGCGTGCACTTCAGTGACATGTGAAATCAGAGTAAATCTGGAATCCTAAGAGCGTAAGATGTGCTCCAGAGCTAGATAAATGCTTCCTGTGAGTTCCCCATGTATCTGTTAAATAGGTTTCCAAATGGCATGGTTTGATTGTATGTTTGAATTGGAAGTATGATGTGAGCAGAAAATGGCTTACTCAGGTCCATGAAGATTTGTTTGGTTACTGTCCTCTACCATCTCTTTTACAGCAACTAATCTTGGAAACCCTAGATGTGATCAGTTTTCAGTGAAAGGGCCTATGATGGAAAAAGGCATGACATGAAGCCTACAGAATTATTATGGTCCATGGGATTGCTTTGTTGCCCCCATGGCTGTCAGATGCTCTGGATTTGACTGTATTTGTTGCTTGGTGCAGTGCAGAATGACAGGCAGCTCTGTCACGTGCCAGTGGTGGAGAGGGGGGAAAAAAGTGATGCATGTTAAGACTTGCACTGCTTTCAATACTGGTTAAAAGGCTGAAAGACACTAATCCGTCCTGGGCTGGACAGCTGTATTTGGTTTGGGTGGCCAGGTCTTGGTAGCAGGGGAGCTACATGGGGAGCTTCTGTGAGAAGCTGCCAGAAGCTTCCCCGTGTCTGGCAGAGCCAGTTCCTGGTGGCTGCAAGATGGACACGCCACTGGCAACGGCTGAGCCAGTCAGGAATGACAGCAACACCTCTGTGTTATCATATTTAAAAAGGGAAAAAAAAGTTATTGCATGGGTGTAATTGTGGCCAGAGAAGAGCAGAGTGAGAACATGTGAGAGGAACAGCTATGGCCTGTGAGGGAGGGGCAGGATCTGCTCCAGGCACCAGAGCTGAAATTCCCCTGCAGCCCACAGTGAAGACCATGGTGAAGCAGCTGTGCCCTGGCAGCCCTGGGGGGCCGTGGGAATGCAGAGATCCACCTACAGCCTGTGACGGGGACCACGCCGGAGCAGGTGGATGCCTGAGAGGGACCCCGTGGGAGACCCATGGAGAGAGGAGCCCGCACTGGAGCAAGTTTCCTGGTAGGACTTTTGAACCTGTGGAGGGCCCATGCTGGAGCAGGCTGTGCCTGAAGGACTGCACAGCATGGAAGAGTTATCCATGCTGGAGCAGTTCATGGAGAACTGTCTCCTGCGGGACGAACCTCACACTGGAGAAGGGGAACAACTCTTCCCTGAGCAGCATCAGGAACAACTTCAGATGAACTGACCATAACCACCATTCCCTTTCTCCCTGCACCATTGCAGGGGGCAAAGGTACAGCTGGGAAGGAGGAAATGGTGGGGGAAAGGTGTTATTTTTAAGATTTATTTTACTTCTCATTATCCTTCTCTGATTTTGTTAGTAAGAAATTCAGTTATATCTCCAATTTGAGTCTGTTTTGCCCGTGATGGTATTTGGTGAGTGATGTGTACCTGTCCTTATCTCAACCCATGAACCCTTTGTTAAGTTTTCTCTCCCCTGTCCATCTGTGGAGAGGAGTGATAGAGCAGCTTTGATGGGCGTCTGGCGTCCAGACAGGGTCAACCCACTACAACAGTCTCTTCCTATCCTATACACACAGCAGGTTTTGATTGCACTGAAATTTATGCTGTTATGTCAGTGTTTGGGAGTTGTGTGTTGGATTTTTTAAAAAATTATTTTATTTTTAAGTCAACTTATTTTGTACTCTTTTTTTTTTTGAAAACTAGGAGTCAAATGTCAGTGTTATCTTAAATGTTAATTAAGTTTCAGTACCAGAAGATAACTTCTTGCTTTTCTGAAATCTGATGATTAATGCGTTTGTTTACTTCAAAGTGATACATTGTTTGTCATGTCACCACTGAAGTCCTGCTCCTTTTTAAAAATTGTTGTTCTTAGCTTTGCATGAGCAAGCGTTTAGTTTTTGTTTGCAGAACTGCCTTAGCTTCTTGTCCAGAATCCAAATACTGAATGGAGTCTAAAAATGTAATTAACCTTAGAACAATATTTTGCAATTAAGTCTTAACATCAAGTTTTATAGACTCAAATAATGGTTTGGGTTGGAAGAGGTCTTAAAGATCATCTATTTCCAGCCCCTCTGCCATGGGCGGAGAAAACTTCCACTAGAACAGGTTACTCAGAGCTCCATCCAGCCTGGCCTTGAACACCCCCAGCAATGGTGAGTCCAGAACTGCTCTGGGCAGTAAGTTAGAGTTAATCCTTTTTTCTGACTACCTGTAAGAAAGATGAGGGTGATGACAGCCCATTTTCCTGTGAAACTGTTGGTGTTTGTATGTTTACATTGTAAATGCAAGTATCATGTCTGCTTCTGATGGATGTCCACTGAATGCAAAGGCAGACTTTGAGGTAAGAAGTACTCTTCTGCTGAATTTAGTTGGTTTGCTTACTCATTTTGCAGATGGGGAAAAAATCTGTTACTGGGGTTTTGAGAATACCTAGCAACTCAGGTTTTCAGAAGCTCTAGTTCAGAGAAAATACAAATATCTCTGAAAAATAAAAGGAAATGGTAACTTACAGAATATTCCTAAAATACACTTTTTTTCCTAGTTAAAATTTAGTTCAAGAAGGTAGCTATTACAAATTGAGATTATTAATAGATTTTGTATTTGTAGCTACTTTTTAAGTTCAAGATGTAGTAATTCAGGAGGATTTTGGTCATTTTCACACCCATCTGAGAGTTGCAGAGAGGGAAAAGTCTCGAAGTTGTGCTCATGCTCTAGGAAGGACTGAGCTCGGCCCTTCCTGGTGGCTGATTGGTCACCTTGGAAGTGGTCATGAGGTACCTTTTTGCACAGCTGTTCTCACAGCTACAGTGACTCTGCAGGATGTTTTCGGAAAAGAGAGGTAGCTTGATGTGCGAAGACAGCTGTTTCTGTGCAAGAACTTTGGTGTTTGGTGAAAAAGAATCTTCCTTTCAGATACTGAAGAATAATTTTGAATTGTAAATCCCTTGGATTTAGAACATTACTGTTAATCTGTGAAGAAAGTATGAGGTCCTTGAATGGATGCAGTTGTACTAAACTACTGGATTGTGTATTTGGTTGAGTATATGCAATAAACATCAGTCAGATTTCATTCAAGGGAATGCTGCAGCTGTTGGGGAAAATGCTGTGAGTGAAATTAAAGGGTAATTATGACTCAGTATTTTTTGCATAGGGTTTCTAAGAAACTGAATAGTTGTTTGCCAGTGAAAACAGTTCATTGAAGTTAATGCTTTATGGATATCAAAAGGGATGATGAGGCTATAGACGTTGCAGAAAGTAGCAACAGGAGATTAAAAGTCCTCGCTGCAGATCAGGTGGTCTTGTCAAATTTTTCTTAGTCTTTGAAAATCCTTTTGCAATCATGTTTTTTTTGTGAGGTTTTTTTTGCTAGCCTTTTGCCCACTCAACATTTATAATGCAGAAAATGTAAATGTCACTTCCATATTCAGGATTAGCTTTGGGCTTGGAGAAAAAGGCATAAAGTTAATTGGAAGGTCATAAATAAATCAGTGCATTTCTCATGTGTGTTTATGCATGCACTTTTAAAACTCTCTTTGTAGAAAAATACATCTTTCTAAAGAAGATCTGGATAAACTGCTTGTTGAGCATCTTAGCTGCAGTCTGTAGGATTCTCTAGTTCTCAGTTAGTTGAGAAAACTGTTACTGAATTTCAGGAGCTGGCTGTACTGTTTCAGAAACAAAAAAGAGATGCCGTATACCCTAAATGAAAAGAAATTAATTTTAGCACCTGATATCAAATGCTAAATAAAAGGAAAAAGAGAACAGGAGAAAACTATGCCTATTGTAAGAGAAACAGCGTTTCATGAAAAATTTCTGGCTGTTTTTGGTGCCAGGCAAGTTTGATTTCCCAGTTTTAGTGAAACCATATAATGAAAAATGCCTGTAGTCACCATCCCTGGAGGTATTTCAGAGACCTGTAGATGTGGTGCTTAGGAACATGGTTTAGTGGTGGACTTGGCAGTACTGGATTTATTACTCTGTGATTCTATAATATGATCATGAGAGTTAATATAATTAATATAATCCTGGGTATATGATAATTAATACAAATCTGTCATTTTAAAACAAGATTTCCAAGAGTTTTTAGCATATTTTTGCTATTAATTAAAAATAACAACTTCTTCAAGTACCTGTTACCGTTAAATTGCTTCAGGAGTGCTGAACAAGTGATCCTGGGCGGGTGTGTAAGTCACGAGAGTACTGTAATCTCTGGCTCTGTGACACTGGTGGACAGCAATGGTGTGTAGCCCTTCTGCTTCAAAAGCCAGTGGTCAGCAGCTGGCCAGAAGCAGAGAACCCTCTTCTGGCTGAGGCAATGGGGATATCCATGTGGATCATGGGAGCAGCTGGCACTTCCACCGAGGTGGGGTGCAGAGTGGGGCCAGCCATGGTGGAGCGTCAGTGAGATAATCTTGTGTCACCTCCTCCCGGCCCTTGTGTCTGCAGGGATCTGAGCTGTAACACTTACAGCTGTATGTGGTCACTAGAGCATCTCACCGGACTTCAGTGACTTAGTGCCATTTAGAGATGGTATTTCCAACTTCATAAAGGTGTAGGCAATGCACAGGTGATGTGGGGGAGCACTTAGCTGATGTGAAAGTGCTTTGTCAAATGAAACTGGACTAAATTTTTGTGGGTTGACAATCTCCTAGATTTTGTAAAGTGTTTTGTATATGATACGCTCTACATTAGTTATATTTTAAATGTGTAATATGAGGCTCAGGAGTGAAAATTTTGTGTATCTTAGTTATTAGTCTTCTCATGTTTTTTTCAGAGTTTTTTCATATGCTGTTACTTGGTGGTCTCTTTTGGTGGTTTCATAGTTTGATAGTAGTATGAGGAAATTGTTAGCTTGCTCTTAATTTAATAATTAGGGGGGAAAATATATATGTGTAATTATAGTCTAAAGAGGACATAGTGGTGGGGTTGGTTTTTTGTCCTTTTTCTATCTTGGTTACTTGGAAATTATTGCTGAGTGGATACTGTGCTCAGAAAACAAATGTTGTACATAATTCTATTTTGAATTAAAGTGGCACCATACTAGTGTGTATATCATTACTGATATTCTCTTGGGCCCTGTAGAGTACATATATCAATGTTTTGGACTGCAAACCCCTTTACTGGGATACTAGAAAGCAGTAATAGGCAATATATGAAAATGATGAAGTGGAAGGTGTCTTTTCTTGGTCTTCTAGCCATTCCTGGTTTAGGTAAGTAGCTATTACACCAAAGAAATCATTGCTCTGCAATGCTGAGTTTTTGAAATATTCACAGTGGTTTTTTTTTTCCCTGAAAATCTATTCAAACCACTTATTTGAGGTTTGCAGAGGAAGCCTGCAAAACTATTAGTAGTTTGTACAAGGTTATGGATTTCCAGCTGATTTCTGAATTGCCCTTGTCATAAGCTTTTCTTTCATCTGGGCACCTGCTATACACAAGGTGAGTTTGGTGCTTCTTGCCTCATTCAAAGGATGGACTAAAGCCGTGGTGTTGGCTTTGATGTAGAAACAACAGTCAGCTGTTCCACTCCTCTTTTCCATGGACTTCATGCGAAATAAAATTGCATTTCAGGAAGATTCAAGGAAAAGGAGTCAGGGAACTTTTTAATATATTGAAGCAAAGAGATGCAGAGGCAGAAAATGCTAAATGAGAAAGAAAATAATGAATCCAAAAAAGAGGTTTTTCTGTAAAGGCTGATGGCATAACCAGAGGAAGCCAGTATGCATTTGTGACTGAAACTTGTGTATTGTTTGTAAGTTGTGTTTTGTCTGACTTCCGGTGCATTTCCACTTCAGATGAAATAAAACGGTTCTAACTTTCACGCGGGTTCTTGGGAGCAAAAAACAGGTTCTTCAGAGATGATTAAGTATCTCAGCACTACTTTTATATATTTATGTGCATACACACAAAGACAGATGTGTGTTGGTTTTGGGTCTGGGAATTATTTTTGTCCCTCAAGTTTTAAATACTTAATCTGTGAACAAAAGTCTTCTCTGGAGCCAAGTGGGGGTTTTTTTCATACTGTAGAGCTATACCTCATAACTGTCTGGCAGAGCTAAAGTGCAGTTGTTTACTGTGCTTGTATTTAATTTCTGATCTGAGCCAAAGTGCTGAACTATAACAAATCTACAATGCAGAACATTTCTTTATAGAGATTGAGCACAGTAATTTTACAAACTGGAATAGAGTTTATTTAACAAAGTGCTGGGGGGGGGGAAAAAAAATCATCAGCTTTATTCCTGTCTCACTGCTGGGTGGTTTCCAGACTTCACAGAGTGGAGTTCCAGCTCTTGAAATCAGGAGCGTGAACTTTTCTGGGATAAAAGCTTGGTGTGTTAAAGCTTCAACAGGCTTCTGCTGTGCTCTGCAGTGACCACCAACAATTACAGTTCTCCTTCTGTGAACCTGATGCATTATGTAGAGTTTTAAAAGCTGTATTGACAAACATGTAGTTGAGATAATTAGCCTCTGGAGGCTTCACTGAGAGACGTGAGAAAGCAGCTGTCTGGTATTGTAAGGAAGTAGGGTCCTTTGCAGCAACAATGATGTAGGGCTGAAGGTCAATTCCTTTGACAATACATGAAATGTGTAATTGCATTTTTTGTCTTTTATCAGCTACTTGCTGATGGAAATGTGAATTTTTGATAGACTCTGCAGAACGTGATGAAGGATGGACTTTCCCAGTAGTGGGAACAGCAGTATTTGCTGATGCATCTCTTTGGTTAGCTCTGGGCCATTAATAACAGCGAGTGGTACTTGAAAACACAAGCAAAAAGGTCTTTTTAGATGGGGACAGTTTGATAGGACTGAGAGAAAGAAGAAAGCATTTTTTTGTGTGCTGTTGCATCTTCTGAAGAAGGGCAGGATCCATTTGCAATGTGAAAATAAGGCTGTAGTGTGTAACATGGCAAAACATTGCTTCCAGCTTTTTTAACTAGATTGTTTTTCAGTGTACAGAGTCTGACATGGCTTGTTCTTGTCCATCCATGCACATGAATGTCTTTTTAGAAAAGAAAAAAAAAATGCCTGTCAGCAGCTGGAGTGTTCCAGGGGTCCCATTTCAGCAGTGCTTCCAAAAAAAACCTTGATGAAATATGGGAGTGAAGCTTGCTCATCTATAGCTTTGCCTGTGAGTAGGATAACACCTTTTCATTATGATTTTTTCACTATTTTTGATTGAAAATTGAGAACTGTAGTGATATTTATGCTGGTTATAACTTCTTTCTGTAAGCATTTTGCATCTGTTCTTAGGTATTTTATACTGAAACATGAAAACTGAAAGGGAGAACTTGCAGGAAACATAGATGGCTGACCCAGAGTTTGAGTAGTCAGCTTGCTTGAAACACTGAAAAAATGTATAGGAAGACATTAAAGCTGATTTTACAACTTTCCAGCTTGGTTTCACAGTTTATGCTTGTTTCACAGTTTAGTTTTATTTTTAAACTTTGACAGAATTATTAGTTTGTTATAATTATTGTTTAAGAATAAATATTCTAAGATGTTATTGGATGTGAGAGGAGAAAAAAAGAAAAAGTTCCACAGCAATTTCCAGGAGAACTTTAATTTGAATAACAATTTTAACAGTGTATCCTAGAAGTTATTCTTAACTGAGACCACACTAAAGTGCATGGGAGGACAAATAATTTTTAGCTCTGAACAAGCTTTAATTTGGACTCATGCCTATTGCATTTTCAAAATGCAGAGCATGAGATATGTGAGAAGAATTTGGGTGCAGAAGAGCACCATATCTGTGGTTTGGAAGGAGCAGTTGTCTGCTGTAATGTGCAGTTTTTTAGATTGGTGATTGAAATATGAGCATTGAATTCCTTTACTGAGCTTTCTGGTTTCCAGAAAAGTGTTTTGGTTTTCTCTTCTGATGTTTCTGTGCTTGAAAACAAAAAGAGCTGCCTGTCTGCCTGTGTGAAGTAGACGAGAAACAGTTTTTTGTCTGGTTTTTTTGATTGGTGAATGAAATTCTGGGAAACAGAAGAATTCCTCCCTCATCTTTTTTGATTTGTTTTAGGACCTGTTTATTACAGGATGACAACAAGTAGGCCATTCATGTTTCCACAAATTAGATAGGATTTTTTTCCTATAGTTGGCCATTTTAATCTAAAATGTAGGTGTCTGCACAGAGACTGTAAAAAACCCCATTTCTGGTGTGTTACATGTGCTTGCCCAGGTTCTAAAGCCCTTGCTTTTAAATACAAACTAGCAATTGTAGGTCAAGATATGTATATATGTATGCAAGTATGCTTTCTTTCATTATAGAAATAAAACTCAGACCTCTCTTGCCATGTTGCCTTGGTGGCTGGCAGCTTCCTGGCTAATCGAGTTAAGATCAGGATGGTCAGGGGGTGAGGTGGGCCCAGGCTAGTATTATTTCAGGGTAATGTAATAAATAACTATGATTTGTTCCTGGAAATTTCATGATTGTAGAAAAATTATAGGGTGACACTCAGTGATTTTTATTTGTTTGTTTTTTGCTTTTTTTTTTTAAACTTAGTACTATTATTTTCTTTCAGTAGGTGCCTGTAAAAATACTACCTGAAGACAAGAGTCTTGAATATGATTTTATTTATTACAAGCAGAAACAACAATATCCTCCCCAAACCTCATTGCTTCTGTATTCAGACTAGTTTAGAGCACACGGCACTGGGCAGCTGAGCCACACGGTGCAGGAAGCTTGTCAGGGTGGTGTTTGCTACCCTTTCAGGTGTTCACGCTTGCCTTCTGGAAACACAAACATCTAGCCTCGGCAAGGACTAAAATCACAGCATTTATGCTCTTGTTCCTTCTGTGATTGACCAGAGCTGCCCTACTTCATTCATGTAGTAAACCTGCCCTCACCCCTTCTTGCACAAGTGAAATTATGCCCTGGTATGGAAAGTGTGTAACAGCTGCCACTGGGCTCTTTGGAGATGAGGCTCTGGTCTACTCGTGTCATGTGTTTACAAAGAAAAAGAGAAGGCAAAAATCATGTCACAAATTGTGGTGTTCTCCCCTTGGCTAAAGGCAACCTGGACAACGAAGAAACCATCCTGGTTAGGGTCGAGTAGTTCTCCCTCACAATGCAGGTCCAGATGTGTGTTTTCACTGGCCTCAGCATCTGGAACCTGCTGGATTTTTTTATAGCTACTGATGCAAGGCCAAGGATCTTCAGTGACTGCAGCCTCTTTTATTTAGAGACATTATAATCCAGAGCAAAACCTCAACCTTGCTAAATCCAGCTCCTGAAGTTATTGTTTGCAGTAAAGCTTGAATATCATGGATACCTCTGACAATTTTCCCAGTTTCTGTTTGGGAGCAGTGGGATATCTGTCTGCCTCCTTACCTAGCCATGAACTATATAGCTATAAAATGGCTATAAAGGTATTGATAAAACCCCCTATACTGTGACTTGTGTGGTGCCGAGACCATAGCTGAGAGAAGTGCAATATTTACTCTAAATATTAAGTTTTCTTTTCTGAGCAAAGTGTATTATTTTAGTTAATCTGATAGGTTTTGTGAGATCGATACATGAAGTTGTGTGCTGCTTTAACGAAGGCAGACAAACTGTGGTCTTGAACAAAGTCAGTTTAAGTATCTCCTTTGCCAACTTCCTGGGTTCAGGCTCTCTTTTCTCCAGAGGTTCACCTCTGCCAAGTACTGTGTTTCTTTTATTGTAATGATGTAAATGGGTGGTAGGAGTAGAGAGGAACTGTGTTTTGCTGGATTCTGGCAGCAGAGTAACAACCAGATTCTGGTATTCTCCCTGCTGCTTAAAGATCAGCAGTTCCCTTATATATCCTTTCCAGTTTAAATTTTTAAGCCTATCTGTGGCATTTTTAGTATATTTTGGTAGCCCATGTGAAGTTTTCAAAAACCCACTCCAAGCTAGAAAGTTCTTTCAGTCTGCCCTCTGTTTAGGGAGAACTAAAGGCAATTTCTGTGTGAGTTGGTGTTGGTTCTTCTAGGAGGAAGAAACTGGATGAACCTTTTTTTTAATTGTGCCATCAAAAAAATGTGGAAAATATGGGTGGAAATGTGTCATTGTGGAAAGCAAAGATACAGAACTTGCTATTGTGATTTGGAAAGTGAAATTCATTGCTAAAAGACATGGTGTAAGCTGGTTTTACTCAGATGAATAACTCAGGCTAGAGAAGAGTTCTCATGGAAAGGTTGTCACTGGAGGAGGAGAGATCTTCAGGCTTCTTAGGATATTTCAGAAAAAAAAATAAAATAAATTATGCATTTCATTGTTTATTGTCTCAAAGAGCTCAGTAAACTTCCACCTTCTGCTGTTCTCAGCAATGAAATTTCACCTTTACATCAAGGGTAGTAAAGGAACTTTGTTCTGAGTGGTGTGTGAGAGAGGCAGTGTCAGAACATACAGGTCTGCCTGCTTATAATCGGAGTTTGTCATTATTTTCAAAGTGTATAATATGGCTAATTGAAGGAACTTCTGAACAGTGCTTGTTTTTTAGGAATCTGTGTGCTGTGTTCTTCCTGCTCTCAGTTCTCATGGTGCTGTTGTGTAAATCAGTGGCTGACTGGTTTTTCTCATTTATGATACTTGCAGCAATTCATTAGCTCTGTCTTTTTTAAAGGACTTTTATTTTTAGCTTTACAGTCTTTTAATGTGCTTCTTTCTCACAATGACACACGACTGTGAGAGAGCTCTCAGATCCGGCCTGAAAATGTGTTATCCTAGAGGGAATGAGTACAGTGGAAATTCATCCAGTTTGTCCAGGGACTTACACCTGATACTTGGCTGCCATAACCTGGACTTCTTTTGGAGTAATTTCTACAATGAAACTGTGCACTATAGGAATGGGTGCTAATGACTTAATAGACAGAATAGACTTTGATAGTAGATTTAGACATTCTTTCTTTCTCTTACAGGCTAGTAAGTTCATTTTATAATTTTAAAAGCACACTATAATATTCTGCAACATGGGCATCTTGCTTACAAGAGCTGCTAAGCTCCAGTAAAGAGTCTCCATTTAAGATGCTCAGTGACAGATTCTGTCACAAACTAATCTTAATTTTATTTATGTTTACCTGTCTCCTCTGTAACTTAACTGCATTATGAAAAGGTTCCTTATTTTTCTGTTAGTAGCAAGCTATCCAGTAATAGCAGACTTGCACATGGCACTGATGAGTAAGTATCATTTAGGTAAACTAAATATATTTAGAGACACCTTTCATAGTTGTTAACATGCTATATTTAGAGAGCAACAGCTGAGTGATGGATTTAGGTAGGGAGGTGTAGGAGAGTATGGCTGGAAATTTAAGTGAGGAGTCATCTGTAGCAGTAGCTAAGAAGGGTCTTCAGTGATGGTAATGCACGTAAAGTACTCCAGAGAACATTCTCCCTGCTTTTCTCATGGGCAGAGGAGGGAAAATGGCTCTTCCAAAAGGGAGTTCACTGCCCAAGAGAGATACCAGCTTCTGCATCCCACTCCTTGGAAGAGTCTTTTTCTGTGTCAGCAATAGATCAAGCTAAAGGGGACAAGCATCACTAAACCAAAGATTGCTTTTCTGCATACCTCCCACGGGCTCTCTGAGGGCAACGTTCAAGTGAAATACGTAAGAAGCATTTAGAATTTCTAAGAGCTGTCTGCTCTCTCTGGGTTTGCTTGGATTTCAAAAGAGAGAGGAAACAGTGCAGTGGAAATGTGCAGATATGAGATCAAGCAGGGAAAAAAATGGCATAAAAAATTTATTCCTTTTTTCTAAGGCTATACGTCTTGTCTGTAACATCCTTTTCCATACTGCCAATGTGCCTGAGAGTGTTCAACAGCTTCAAAAACCTGGGTTATTTAAACAAAAAGAATCTTTAAGGAGTTTAAAATTCATTGTCTGTATTAAAAGCACAAGCATGGGGAAGGAAAGGGAGGGGAGTGGTGGATATATGTGGATGCTGAAGTAGGATTGCAGAAAGGGCATCTCTATGTGTCAGGCATCTGAAGAGGAACCTCGACTGAGGTGAGTGATGGTTGGGTTGAGGTTGGTGGTTGATGGCTGAGGTTTAGATGGGCATTTGCTAGGAGAAATGGTATAGCAAGGGGTGATGGTACATCTAACTGGTCTGGGTGATGACTTCAGGATGACTTTGGTTCCCTCTGTTTTCACATAAAATTTTAGTGCTTCTTTACTTTGCTTGTGATCATTGGTGCCTCTTCAGTAAATGAAGTGCATCTTTTTGGCCCTCTTAGTTCAGATAAATAAGTTTCCAGAGTTTTCTGTCTAAGACCAGATCACTTCACACTTACATGTGTTCACATTTCCCAAACAGTTGGAATCAGCTGCAGCAAGTGTAATTGGGTAATATTTTTGTATAAATTGATTTGGTTTTCAGTTTCAAAGAGGTACCAAAATGACTATAGTAAAGAAGCCCTTCATAAGAATATAGCATCTCAGCAATCTGTTCTTTAGTGAAAACTCTGATCTTGTGAAACGTTTTTATGACAGTTATTTTTTTCTTTTTTGTTTTATTTTATTTTAGAATTTTGTTTTAAATGTACATTTTTTTCTTCAGTTACAGAGCACTGAGCATACTCTTGAAACTGCTCTATGCCTGACCAGTGTGTTCTGTCCGATGGTAGATCGGAATCAGTGATGCAAATGACTTATGTACAGTGCCTCCTTTTTCTCCAAAGATGAGAACAGCTGCTTGAGCAGTGAACCTCCCTGCCAAAAGCCAAATGTCAACCTCTTTAACACTGTTTGACCCGGGATTTGGCAGCTACAGCCATCAGTGGGACCTGCAGAGTAGGTAGAGGGCAAGGAAGCTGAGAAGCGTTGCCCCCTGGTCCCCAGGGACACGAAGAGCTGGGTGTGTAAGCAAAGATGAGACCCCTACTTCCTGAGGGGAGAACAGACTGTTGGGAAGATGCTGCACACTGGGATGTGCTTCCTGTGCTGCTAGAATTGTGAGCATCCAGATTTGAAGGGGCAAAAGAAAAAAAATCCCAAATACTGTTAAAAGGAAATAGTAGGTGTACAGTCCCATAGTACGCAGCCCTGTACCTCTTGATCTTTCCGCATAGCTAGATATTTTATTCCCCACTTCATGCAACATGCCAGGGGCTCATGGCCATGTGTTGTTGAAATTAAGATTTCTGTAAGATGGTGTGTCTGACCAAACACAATAAAGACGCTCTTACACCTGCCAGGTTCANCAGAAGGCTTACAGAAATCCAGGGCAACAAGATGGCTCTTGCTACCAAGTGGTGCTGTCACTAAGCAGTTGGTCCCTCTGACATCTGGCTTGTCCATTTAATTCCCAGTTTACTCACAAGCCTCTGCCAGCTGGTGGCCCAAAAGGGGAGGTATTCAGAGGTGAGGTTAATGTGTGCGGTGTGACCTGAACAGGTATGTTACTGAATGTCTCCTGTACAAAAAAATAGGTGGAGATGGTCTTCGATGCAAGCAGTTGTGCTACTTTGCAGCTGAGGCAGTTGGGTGGCCGTGGTGCCTCTGGTGGTGAGAAGAGGACAGGTGATGTAATCTGCTTATTTAGTAATTTCTCACCAGACATTTGAAAACTGGAAAGCAGCAACTAGCTGCTCACATGGATGCTTAGAACAAAAAAACTAATATTAGAGTCTGCAAGTCCAAATGTACTGATGAACCAAATGGCCTTCTTTCTGGAAAAAGCAAAGAAAAGAGAGAACAAAGAAAAAGGTAAAATAAAATTTTGATATTGCTGATAGAAATTGTATCTCTGTCACTACAAGGTGTATGTCTGGGGAAGATATACTTAGAAGAATGTATGCTCTTCATCATTCCAGTCCAAGGAGCTATTAGTTATTCTGCAGCCTTCATAGCAGTAGTAGTACTTCAGTGTTTCAGATGTACTTTTTCTTGCATCACATGCCATCCAGTGCCAGATTTACAACCTATGCCAATGCAAATGACTAGGTACTGTTGATTCTCACTTCCTCCCGAAACGTATATCCTAAACTTGTCTTCTGAAAAACCTTGGTGCTACAACTAAATACACAGAGACAATAGATTTTAAAGGAACACTTTATACCTGGGGGAACCACTTAGCTCACCTATTTATTTGGGGGTTACGCTCTGTAGCGTTTCCTAGCTGAAGCAGGCACACATTTAGTGTGTTTCACATTCAGGTGTGCAAATAGTTCTTCCAGCAAGAGGAGGAAGCCAGGTTTGGTATAATCCAGTTTACCTGGTGGATTTAGTTGGGTTGTTTTTATCTTTGTCAAAAACCACACGAACAACTTAAACAAGAGGTGTCTGGCGATAGGTGTCCTCCATAGTATATTGTAGTGTTCCATGGATTTAATGAAGCTGTTATCTGAGAAAAACAGACATGGAGGTTTCTCCTTAGCAAATCAGCATTTTGCATGCACAGCATTTCCTCCAAAGATCAGTTTTTTCAACTGCCATCAGTTTCAAAACAGATCATAAGAACATAATTCATCAGGGTTAATTCTCTGTTTTATGACAAACAAAAATAAAAATGTGCCTTATTTTACTTTGTGGGACATTTTCTGGGCAGAAATGAGTGTAGGAGCCAGCAGTGTCTTTGGGACCTGTGAGCTCAGGCATTTGATCAGTGGGAAAAGGTACTCACGGATGTTAAACCTTCAGGCATCCCTGCACTCCATTTGAAACTTCTCTGTTAATGAATTTGCCATGACTAGACATTTTCAATTTGCTGGCAGGAAAAAAAATGAGCTAGAATTTCTAGGAAGCTATTTTATTATGCTGGCGACTTTCACTACTGTGAAAAGCCCTACATCAGGCTGCAGGGCTGTCAGAGGTCTTCAGAGACTAGATGTGCCAACAAGGAAAACATATAATGAGAGATTAAATGACTAGTGTAGTTTCTTGAAGGAGCTCGATTTCCTTTTCTGAAAAGAAATTTTCTTCTGTATTTGAAATACTATTGCAGCGTAGCCGTTTGTCAGCTTGGCTTGTTCTCATGCTCATGAGAGTGATGCTAATAATTCCTATTGACTGCTGTGACCTCTGCTGGAGGGAAAGGAGTCCATTTCCTTGTAGCCCTTCCTCTCACAGCCTGGGAACATATTCTTAATTTATTTATTTACTGCCTGTTTGTTCCCTGCAGCAAATTTCCCTGTCTGCCAGGTGGCTGAAGTAATTTACATACTTTGTCATTTATCTCTTGTCATAAATGTAGTTCAAAACCAAATATCTGATGAAATTCTTGACCTAATAGGCCTTCCGTTCTATGGGTGTATGCTTTGTATTCTTTGTGGGGATTAATTTAACTTTGCCTATGAATATCTGTCCTAACGTTTACGTCCACAGCTACTTTTCTGTATTTGTACAACGTCTTGCTCCGAGCGTTCAGAGATGTCAATGTGTAAGTCTAGACTGCATCACCTTTCTGAGTGTGTACACTGAATCTGCAGTCAGATCTACTTAGTTTGAAGGCTGCTGTAGCAGTTCTGCCTCTGTTCAGCTGGAAACTACTGACAGTCAAGCCATTTCAGAATAACAAATCTTTGGTTGCAGACTGTGAGAATAGCCACTAATTATGTATTTCTGATTCTTCAATGCTGCAGACATTGGCTTACATTTTGACTTTATGCTCCAGTTCACTAATTAGATTCCTCTTTAAGAAGATGCATGTTCAGTGTCATTTTTTTGGAAACTAATAAGTTTGGGGTTTTTTGTTTGTTGGGTGGAGGGTTTTTGAGGAGTTTGATTTGTTTTGGGGTTTGTTGTTGTTTTGTTTGGCTTTTTTTTTTTTTTAGCATGGAGGACTTTCTGCTGTATCTAAAGCAGACCTGTCTTTGGCTTCAGATCAAGAACTGCCTTTGCTGTGCTGGCTCTGCCCCAGGGGGTTGTGGTGTGCAGCAGCAGTGAGCACACCTGTCTTGTTTTTGCACAGACTCCAAGCAGTACGCTGTAGCCCTGTTGTGTCAAACAGCCCAAACTTTTTGAGCTCTGACCCAAAAAACATGACTCAGAGTACTGCTTGCTAGCTCTCAGCAGCCTAGGAGGAGCTTACTAGAGACACACATAGGCCCACGTGGTGTTTGTTCTCTGCACATTTGTGGGCAGTGTTGTTGTGTTTTGGTTGTAAAAGCAGCCCCCTCAGATGGAGAAGCAGGTCAGCAGAGTGCCAGGTTTTGGGTGCGAGTGGGAGGCTTTCAGGGAGGAGTGTGAGATGGAGTTAGCTGCAGCCTTGGAGTCTCTGCGTGCTCCTTTCTTGTGGTGAAATGGCTTCTTTCTGTGCCAGCTTAGCTGCCTGTGGTGAGACACGCACACAAGCCAGGTGTTGGAGTCACAGCTGTGACACTGGCAGAAGAGAAAAATAGCTGGGAGGGACAAGCCACAGGATTCATGTGATGCCTTAGGTTTGTGTGTGTGGGAGGGAGGGAGCTCAGGGTTTGCTGTTTCTGTCATGTCTCTGGGGGCTGGAAAGGCACCAAGAGTTGATGCAGAACGAAGCATGGATAGAAGAATCCTAAAGACGAAAGTTCTGGGAAAAGGGAAGGCATCTGCGGGGCATAAAGGAATTTGGGAGGAATAACAAATGAAAAAATCTAGATAGGCATAGTTTTTTTCCCCTTCAGTTTAGCTTGTGTTCTAGTAAACAGCACAGAGGTATCAAGCTCAATATTTCAGAAGGTTAGAATATAAAGTACTGTATTGGGAAAAACCAAAATGGTTCCATAAGTGGTGTTGAAAGTCTGATTGTCTCTTGCTATTTGGATTATTTAAAGCTGGATATCCTCATCCTTTAGTATCTTAATAGACCTTTGCTGTTCAGAGGGGCTGTGTCTGCATCTCCATCTTCTCTTGCTCCTTGCCAGGCGGATTTTACCAGGCTTGCTTCTTCATATCTAAAGCTTTGAAGCTTAGTGAGGGAAAGCAGCTTGAACTCTTGGAGACTACCATGACCATGATGTTGCACTTGGAGAGGAATTTACAAACCTGAAGACTGTGGTTCTCATCCTTATTCATAGACAAGAACTGATTATAAAAGAACTTTTATGCTATTGAAATTAAACTTATAAAAGCAATCTCCAGAAGTTGAAACAAATTTAACAGTTAAAAAAAATAATAAATTCTAAAAAATAGATAAGTCTTAGAAATCAAAACTTTAGAATCAGTTTTGGGGTTTTTGTGACTTTTTGTATAAAACCTTTATCCTTATTCCAGGGAACAGTGGAATTTGAACACAGTGATATTTACATAGTAAAGTGACAGTTATTTTCTTTTCCTGTAAGATTGATTTAATTAATATTTCTATTATCTGGGGGAAAAAAAAAGGTCTACCTGTCTGCTTGACATCTCATCTCCTCTTAAAAGCTTCTGAAGACCTTGTGACAAAAGGCAGTCTTTTAAGGATCCTAGCAACCACTTATGGATTATAAGATTCATTCTACCATGAACTTCAGTAGAATAGAAGAAATACTGGTGAAATTAGAATGGTGGTGCTTAAAATACATCACCTCCACTGCTTTTTGGGGGAGTGGGGCTCTTCCTGTAAGCCAGTCTCCAACACTGATACTGACACAGAACTCTGTGCGTGATGTATTTAGTTATTCCTTCATATTCACATGAGTACTTCCCCTTATGTAGAAATCTGAAATGCCACCGAGAGGAGGAGTCCTTACAGCATCCATAGGAACAGATTGTGATCACAGTTCTATTGCTGGTGAAAACCTGGAACGCTGGTGGATGCAGAAGGGTTTGGATCACCTGTTCTTAGTGTGATACCAAAATATCTAGATGGCAGCCCATGTGAGTTTAGTAGTGCCAGCAGTGGAACTTTAAAGCATCTTTTAAGAGTAAAGGGTTTGGGTTTTTAAATTATTATTTGCTTATATATTAGTATTTTATATATTATTTGCTTATATAATTAGTATTTTCTGTTGGTGTGTTGTGATGTTACAGACCCAGGTATGCAATCACTAAGACTCCAGTGCTGTCCACTTTTCTCCAAATTACACCTCTATGGGAGTAGTCTGAGAATGATGGAGGGAGGACTTTCTTCTTGATGGGGGAGGACTGAGTTTCTGCATAATCACTGCAATGTTCCTTAGTTTGTGTTGTAGTTTGAAGAAATACTTCCATAGGTCTCATCTCACAATAAGCATTCTTAACTTCCAAAATTGCTTGTGTACTTACAGAATGAAGGGATAACATTCCTCATGATTAGTTGTATAGTTTTATAGTTTGCATCTGTTGATTGGGGAGGGGAGGGGATCTTTGGTGGTTTGGTTTTGGTTTTTTTGGTGGTTTGTTTTGTTTTGGGGGCTTTTTTGATTTTTTTTTTTTTGTTTGTTTGTTTTTAGTTTTTTTTGTGGTGGGTTTTTTTTTAATTGTGGGGGGCTTTTTTGTTTGATTTTTTGGTTTTTGAGGGGTTTTTTTTTGGTTGTTGTTTGGGTTTTGGTTTTTTAATTTTTTTCCCTATTTTAGGATAGAGTTGGAAAGAATACAGACTAATTTCCTTTGGTTCACCTGCCAAAAATGTTCCAGTTGAAGGCTTTCTTCTCTAGCAGTTAGGGGGAATGTTAGTGATAAAGTCTGATTGTTTAGTAATTTTCTGGCTATTAATCTGTAGAAGTCAATTCCCTTTTTAAAGAAGACAGCAATCATTTATTTCATTATTTTTACAGTAGGTTCAATTTAAGCTAACCTCACTTGCCACTTCACTCCAGGAAAATGGGCCTGAAAGATAGATTTGCCCATCCCCTCTTGAAAGACCTGTCTTCTGCCATCTGAACAATTAAGTTTAATGCTTACATCACAAGTGTTACTATGGCTTGAGTGAACTGGTACTGGACTTGCAGCTTCTAGTTAGTTACCATTGCCTTAGGGCAGGAAATTTGACATCTTCCAAAACTGAATGTTGAACTGCAGTTTGACAATAGGACTTGTCAGGGATAACATGTTTTATGTCCAGTTCTCAGGCAATGACAGGTTGGTTTATGTTCTCCCCCTCACCCTACAGGGCATTAAATAAAGTTGTACTATTGCCTTCCTTTCCTCATAAGATTATTTTCTGGCTTCAGCAACAGAAAGGCCTTTGTGGTGACTTTTAAAAAAGTATCTGATTGAAGTTAGTTAGCTTTGTGGCATCTATTAAAACTAAATTTCAGTCACTGACTAGCAATAACCATCATGTTGGAAATTATGACCCTTCAGCTGTTAGCCAGGACTTCAGCAAGCATGACATGTGATAATGAATACTGAAGGAAAAAGTAATTAGTGGTTCTTGAATTTTATGTATGAGAAGGATTGCATGGAGCAACCTGACTTGAACGTGCAGGCTTTCATTTTTGTTTCTATTAATACTGTTTGGTGTTTTCCTTACATTATCTGAATCATAGCTGATGAGGGAAGGAAAATCAATATCATTTGCTTGTATTGCATCAGATGCCTAAATCCCACTAATGTCTGTATTAGATTTATTTCTATTACATTACAGCTAAAATGCAAATCAGTAGATTTGATGATAGCTTTTTTCTTTTTCATTTTTGTTCTTCATTTTATTTTAGGTTATATCTTGGATTAAATCCACTTTTAACAGATGTGGAAGATGTTTGTTTTCAAAATAATGGGCTGTCAAACAATTTAGACCTGGTAGTGGGTAGCATTAAATGAATTTTTGTAATATTTCTAATGTGGGGAAAATATGCTACGTTCTGTAAGGCTACATTTTCAACTTTATGGTAGCAAATCTGCAATAACTTTTTAATGCTGTTAAGCCATTTATATTATCTCTTGATGGAACTGAGTAATAGATAAAAGTGTCCCAACAGGAAGGCTAAGATTTTTAGCACCTGCTTCATCTTCTGTGTTTAGGCATAAAACAAAATCTGATTCTTTTTATAGCAGCATATTGGAAGAAGGGGGTGAGAGCAAGTCATGTGTTGTCGTGACACCCGGTATCTTTCCTCCATCATGTGGAAGCAAAAAGAGCATGTTTTGACTATATGATTTCAATAGTGCCAAGCAGGAATGGAGAAGGAATTCAGGATGATACTCATGTTGGGGAATGAAATAAATGCATGAACTGGAAACTGAGATTTGGTTAAACTAGTTTGCTGATATGGAGGACGTATGCATATGTAGGGGTGACTTCTTAGCCTGGTTTCCAAAGGGAAAAAAACGCTTATATAATTTTGCTTCCTGTTTCTGTGCCTGTCACACATTTTAACTCATTGTCGAATGTGTTTTCAAGCTGGCCAGATGGGTGGTGATCTCAGTGGTCCTAAAATAGTCTACCTCAGGCTTTAGCCAAGAGGACCTATGATCCCTTCCCCAGCACTTGTCTCTGACCCACTCGGGAAGCAGAGGGGCAGTAGGCGCTTGCCTGTGGCCCCAGGCAGCTGCCATGTGGCTGAGCAGCCGGTGCCCATGCGGGGCTGGATTAGCCCCAGGTTGCAGTGCTTGCACTCTCTCTCTCTCTCCCACAGCTATCAGATCAAATTAACCTTGGTGGGTGACCCCTACCAGTTTTTAAGTATTGGACTGGGGGGAGGCTGGCAGATGCACACACAGAAGGCTCCGTCACTGTTTGTGGCTGTTTGCCTGGTCTTCATCAGCAGAGGAGGGTGGATGATCTCTGGTGGTGGGGGACGGCAGGCTGGACACCTCTCCTCACTGATTCAGAGCCATCCATCCTACGAAGATGCCATGACAAGTGCAAGTGGTTTGTGACTTCACCCGCTGTGGGACAGGGCGTGCTGTTTGCCAGCCAGATCAGTCATCTGGGGAGGGCTGCTGCTTGCCTGGAGCCTGGATCCATGGTGTTGCAGAGAGGCTGCCACAGCTTATCTGGCTTTCTGACTGCTTCCTTGGCAGCTCATCTAGACAGGCATCAGTGAAGTGGCCAAGAAAAACTTTCAGCAGATTGAAGGTGACTGCAGGGCTCTGGGGGCAGAGGTAAGAAGGACAGGTGGCTTGAGTGGCAGGCTCCCCAGTCCTCCCATGTAAGATGTGAAAACTTACTGAGAGCTCGGGAAAAAATAATCTTATTGTGCAAGAAGATTGGGGACTTTTAAATAAGACCTACTTGACAAGGCACTGGTTTGGGAACTAAAATTCATAAAGGCATAATGCAAAAAGGGGAGTGAAAACCAGCTAAAGTAACAAGGAGGGATTCTTAAAGTAGATTGATAGCAAAGGGCAGTTTGGGAAAGGTGTAAATTCACTGATGAATAGAAGAAACCAGCTAGTATATAATGGTACAGAGGCACTAAATGCTTTATGGGCCTCAGGGAAAAGCCTGTTCCCCTGGCTCTGTATTTGCCAGCATTTTTGAATAGCCAGTATCTGGAGTACAAGAAGTTAGTGGCCACTTAAAGGAGCTGGATATATCCAGAAAAGTGGGATTAGATGGGAGCTGCTGAGGGTACTGAAAGAGCCAGAAGACGTGAGACCACTACAAAAAGTCTGCAGCTGGGGGAGGTCCTCAGTGAAAGAGAAAAGCCTGATGCTGATCTGTCTCTAAGAAAGACAAGGAGGAGCATCAAGGTAACTATAGGCTGCACAGCTTCACCTCATGGCCTGGAAAGATCATGGAGTATATTCTTATTCCCAAAAACATAAAGAACAAGAAGACAACCAGAAACAGTCAGCATGGATTTAGCAAGGGCAAATTGTGCTTGGCTTGCCTTATTGCTGCTTTGGCTTAAATGACTTGCTGCAGGGGTGAGGCCAAGCAGTAGATCTCTTGAATTCAGTAGTGCTTTTGTCACTGTCTTCCACAGAGGTTTCATTTGGAAGCTGAAATGGTATGGTCTAGGCAAGTGGAATTTTAGATGGGTTGAAGATTAGCTACTGAAAGGTTAATGGTGCTTTACAATTGGTCCTTAACAAGCAGGGTACTCTAGGGAATACTGCTGAGGCTGACACTGTTAGGGTTTTCATCAACACCCTGGGTCATGAAGCAAGAGGTACTTTGTGCATATTTTCAGATTTACTAAATCACATTGGTAGAGCTTCAATCCGGATAGAGCACTTGGAGCAAATTAACCCCGTGGGTTATATTGAACTGAGCAAGAGCCTTAAATGTGCCATCATTGCAAATAAGGTAAACAAGGCTCTAGGCTGCACTAGAAGCAGTACCTCAAGGACTGTTTTTATCTCCTGTATTTAGTGTCTGTAAGGCTGTCTGGAATACTCCATTCAGTTTTGGAGGCACTTCACTTCAAGAGGTAGACTGAAAAGGTGAAGAAGGACCATTCGGAGGTCTAGCGAATGGTGAGAGGCTGTGGGTGTGAGGGAGAGGCTGACAGAGCTGAGCTTGCATAGATAGTCTAGAAAAGAGGGATCTGAAGAACAGCCCAGTAGCATCCTAAAACTTCTTGAAGGGCATTTACAAAGGTCTTAAAGCTGATTTCTGTTCAGTAGTGACAGATGGCGAAAAGACAGATGTAATGGCACGAATTGTAACTTGGGTTTGAACACTAGGGAGAAAGTTCTATCTGCAGGTACAAAGCAGCCCTGGAAGAGGTTGCACAGGGAAGTGGTTTAATCTCTGTCCTCAGAGGAATTTGTAACTTGTTTGGACAAAACTGTGACTGACTTCATCTGCTGTTAGCAATGGTTTCCTCCTGGGCAGAAGGTTGTCCCAGTCAGCACTTCTTTGATTCTGTGAAGTCTCAGAGACACAGAGGATGTGCAGACAGTTTGGTTCAAGTATGGTGCAAAAAGATACAAGAAACCAACTTCATTCAGCAGAATGCTTTGATGGACCACTTGGTGGTTTGTTGGGGTATTTTATATGGTGTCATCATCCCAGATTTCACAGATGACTGGAAAAAGAACTTCCCTCTGTGTCTTTTAAAATGCTTTAAGATTATGTACAAAAGGATAGTTACTCCAGTACCAATGTGCACCCCATATAGAGTGCATCTCTAGTCACTGTTACCACTTAAGCTGAGATAAAGCAGCGCAGTATTTTTATATCTGAGCTTTAGTTGGAAGTTTAGTTTACATTCACTTTTTAATTGGAGACATGGATACTTTTAATACAGGTAGTTTGAAAAACTGAGTGTTGCCCATGTATTCTGAGTTCATCTTTTCTCTTCTGTCAACATAGATTAGATAAGGGTCTAATCTCTTGAAAGAGTGCCCCATTTGATAAGTACTGTCTGGATTCAGGGAACCTGATGGGAGCATATGTAATTCCAAGGTTGACTGCCTCTCACTGTGCAACTGCTTAGTCTCATGGTCTGCTGTAAAGAGAGCTTTTTGGGTTCAATTGAATGGAGGTCAATACTAGTATTTTTATATACTTTATCTTCGGGAGGCTGAGGAGGTAGTCTGAAAGTAAATGTATTGCTGTCTTTTTGTCCTTGTTCATGTTGTGGATCAATCTGCAGAGAGTGCTGTCTCTGTGGGGTTGCATGCTTGTAATGAAATTTTTACTGCCCTGCTTGTTTTTCTTTCTAACTCCTCATACCTTTATGAAAAGCACTCTTTGTGCACAAGAAATGGTTGGGTGTATGCCAGTACAACGTGAGCCAAATAAATAGAGATTTTTCTCTTTAAAAGATTAAACAAACTTCAGAACTTCCTATCAGTTTATCAGACTTCTTATTTAATCTCATCATGATGCATGAAGTCTGTTTACTGCAGTAGCTTTTATTAGAGGTTATGCAAATTTTGTGTTAAATCCCATCAGTAATAATCAAGATTTTCTTAGCTAGGAAGTTCTATTGCTTGGATTTTCTGAAGCCATTTTTTAGTAGCTGGGGAGTGAGGAGTATCTGAAATACTCATTTTGAGGTATGCCTGAACTGTAGTCACACCTTTTAAAATACCACTGAGCTAGTTAGCCTGGTAGACAGTAATAATGCAGTTGGTTCAAAATCATATGCTGCTACCATTCATGTGGTTATTGTATAGCATTACTGTAGAGGCTCAAGGAATACACAAGTGATATGACAAGAAGCCCATTGTGCAGGCATGCGGTGTGCAGGTTTTATGAGCTCTGCACATGTAGTGTATGACCCTGGACTGGGAGGTGGGGTGTGTGTGCACTGACCAGATGCACTGTGTATCTCCATAATTAACCTGGGGACTTGGGGAAAGGTTTTCCTCCTGGTCTTTGCTTCTCGAATGCTGAAGGGAAATGTGAAATACAGGCAATACCCCATTCACAGGTGGTTTTGCTGTACCATTCATCCTTGCACCATGAGACCAAAGCTGTGCCTGTCTGGGAACTGTTTCTATCTTGGGTATATTTGCATGAAGCATAATTACCCCTCTGAATGCAGGATTGATAGTCCTAAAATAGACTCAGGATCTGACCTGAAATTTAACTAGAAACTATAAATGTATGTGTTTAGATGTATTATTAGTGCATGATGTCTGAAGTTCCAAACAGCTGCAAAATTTGATGTTTTAAATTATCTCTGTTTATTTTTTGAGCTGTATGCCTAATGAGAGAATTTGTAATGCTGACATGGCAGCTCAGACTGCATGTTGCTAATATTCTTAATTACTCTGCTTCTGCAGCCAAGAAGGATGACAGCTCATACCTATTTCAGTGGTGACTTTTTAAATTTTGGTGTAATGTCTTTATGAATCAACTTATTTTGCAAAGCTCAAAATTGTCAGATAACAGTGGTTCTGATTTGCAATGGCTTTATTTTTAATTGTTGTGCTTGTTTATGTAGGAAGCTGAGGGAGAGCATTGTCAAGTTTGAAAATTAGGGTTATCAATCTTCTGCAGAAGCCCTTTCTGAAAAGCTGATTTTTTCAGTTTCTCATATTTCAGATGTAAACCAAAACTAAAATATTATGTGTTCTAGTACCAAACCAGCATTGATTATCTTAACAATTGTCTGTTGAATACTGTTGCATGAACTCTTAGTAAAATTGGTCCACACATAGCAGTGGTTGCTACAACAACTTGCAAGGAAGTTGCAAGGCACAGTATGCTTGATGATTATCTGTATTGAAGAAAGAAAGATGTAATTTGATTTTAAGCTTAGGTTTTCATGTATAAATGCTTCTGAAAGATAGTCTGGTTTTCTGCTTTTCTTTTCAATTTAACCATCCTATTGTAATTCATAAGTAAGACTCAGTAATGTTATAAATGTCTAAATCACTAAGGATCTTAAGTGTTAGGAAGAAATTTGATCTGTGATCTTCTGCTAAGGTGTTTGTCTGTTGAAGTATAATGATTTTAATTGTGTGACAAAATTGCGTTATTTCTATGAACTTATATTCAGTGCTTTACCTTCAGATGCATGTGGCTGGTTTCAGTATTCACAAATTAAAATCATGGAATGACCCTGAGTTTGAGGTTAATGATTTAAAACATTGAAATTTTCAGCTGAATAATCTGGAATGATGTGGTCCATCTTGGTTTCATGTTCTGGGTAGTATTTTGTATTTTTGAAGTGATGCACCAGTTGCAGCACTTTTGGGTAGTTATTTGATGCTATCATTTTATGAACATGGATTAAGGCTGCATATTATTAATAATTAAATCTTTTCTGGGTGAGATCTTTATGCATGACATCGACTTTTATGGTTCTCATAGTTTATGATCCTCAGGTTTGTTGCAAGTTTCAGAAGGTTCAGAGGATTGGCAACACTGTACAGCTGGAGTGCACGGAGAATCATTTTGTTTTCACTTGTTCTTGTTATCTGCTTGGCATTGTACCTAAGTGCCTGCCAAGGAAAATTAACTGTATTGAAGTCCATAGAAGCAACTGAATTTGAAGCTCCTCTGACTCCTACAATGACTTTCTAATTTTGATTAATATTTTTATCATTTTAAAAATTGGAAATAGGTGACCTGTATAGAAGATGGTCACTTAAGGTCCCTTAATTTGTGAAATTCAGGTTTTTCTATCCTAAACACTGGAGTAGAACTGCCTGTTGTCTACAAAAGGAATAATGAAATTCAGCAAATAGAGAATTACTTTCTGATTTTATTCCTGCCCACAGCAAGGAACTAAAAGTTCTTTAAGGTCCCTTCCAACCCAAACAATGTTATGGTCCAGTGATTTTACTCAGTTCATGTCGTTTTTCATATGTGTTCCTGTGTTGGAAACTGGAGTTTGAACTCTGACTTATTTTAGTGGGTAGAGGTTGATTGTTATCCTGGGGTGGTCACTTGGGTGCCTTGTGGCTTCGTTATCCCAAATTTTACTGAATGAAGAGTAGAGCTGTAAGAAGCAACAGTCTCGAGAACAAGACAGACAAGATCTGCAGGGTAAGAATGCAGAGATGAAAACAACAGGTTTTCAACGCACAAGAGGAACTGGGTGGCTGCATGATGACTTCTACAAGACAGCAATACAAACACATGTATTCATACTCTCCTGTCTCTTCCTTGCGTTACACACATCAGCATTGCCTGAGTTAGCAGTTGTTACTGATGCCACCTAATGTATTTTACAGACATAATATTGAGTGCATGTATGCAGAAATTCATATGTTCATGCAGCTTGTAAGTCTGCAGTAATATTAAAGCACATTTAAACTGTTTAGAAAATAGGGGTTTTTTCACCCTACAAAGAGGGGCAAAAAAAATCTTCCTTCTTTTGTCTTGTCTGATTTTGATATTTTACCTTTCCTTCCTTCATTAATCCTTATGAGTATGGAAAAAACCTAATTATTTCAGTGAGCTAATTCTGACTAAATCCTGTGATGCAGAACAGCATGTGAAACTGCTTGTGCCCTTCTATTACTCAGGACTGCAAGAGAAAAGGAAAAAAAAAGAGCACATATATCATGGATTATATTTTGCTTCAGGCATTTTCTGACCTACTGTATTATGATTTGGCAGTTACATAAAAAAATTAAAAGCTATTTGGGTTCTTACCAAATACATTTTATAAAATAGAAAACACCAGTAATTCAGACTGTAGAATAGCTTTAGATGGATGATTATTCTGAAGATTTTAATAGTACAATAGGAACCTAATCTAATTGCATGTTGAAATGAAGTTAGATATTTTCCAAATAGATTACAGAAAGGGAATTGCATTTGTCAGTGCAACAACACCCTTCCTTCTCAGTGGGCACACGCATTTAGAACCTATATAATTTTGACTAAACAAATGTGTCCCAAAGGAAATAGATATAACCAGATAATGATGATATCCATGTTGCCCACTTAGCGAGAGGATCACCAACCGCAATGCAAAGTCTTGTCAGAGTAGCTGTAAGAGCCACTTACCTCTTTGTTTCCCAGTTTCAGCTTCTGCAAGACATTTAATGGGTTCAAGGCAAGTCCTGATAGGATTGAAAGGTGGCCTAACTGTCACAAATAGGGCTACATTTGGCACAGCTGCAGGAACATTGGCTGGTCCCTTTGAGCTCTCAGTGTGAGGCTGAGAGTGATCCCAGAGTCCCTTTTGCTAGGTGATGGAGCTTCCAAAGCAGTTTGGTGCCTTGAGCAGACCTTGAAGGACAAAGGGGCTGCAAGAGCTGTCAGGGATTAGTCCCATCATCCTTTCAGACCCCAAATGAAGAGGACTGGAAGTAGCAATTCAGATCAGAGCTTTTTGGTTAAAAGATATGTCTAGATACAGCATCTGACTTTCAGATGGGTGCAATCTCCTTGATCTCGTCACTTCTTTGGCAATTTTAGGTCAGTACCTGAAGCCCACACTCCTGACCTACGGGAAGAGGTGAGCATATTTGCTGGCCATTCAGCCTGTATCTATTTAAATCTATTATTTAAATACGCTATTTATATAAGATAAGTGATTCTACAGCCAGAAAGGGACTAAATGAGATACTTGAAGGTAGGGTTAGGGTTAGGGTTAGTTAGGGTTAGGCTATCAGTATATTGCTCTCTCCACATCTCTCCAAGTATAATCATAAAATAAACATTCACGCCTATCAAGAACTGAGTTCTGCAAGATTTTATTTTGAATACGGAAATAAAAAGCCTTAGCTTTTCTCCCATCTGAGTATGAAGTACAAGCTAGGAAAAGGCTGGGGAAGAAGCTACAGCAAGAACGAGTGCAACCTTCCCCCTGCATTTGTATAACACTCTCCTGATCCTTTGCTTCTGATTTAATTTTGTGTTATTACACTTTGGATAGCATGTTATAGTTTACACAGTGGGAATAAAATCTTGTTTTGTTCTGTGCATGAAATGGCCTAAGGGTGTGCTTTGACAAGATGCTGAGAGTTGCTGATGCACATTCAGCAGGTGCAGGGGGAGCTGGTTTGGTGCTTTCATGCTCAGTGCTGGCTCAGCACCCAAAGTGCCATGAACACCATGGGACTTGTGATGAATGAATTTATGAACTTCTCTGATATCCATGTTCTGAAGGTATCACAGGAAGAACTGCTGAAATTGAGTGTGGCATTTCAGGCAGGGAGATAGGAGGGCTGGAAGGGAGATAGGAATTGTTCTCTTCAGGTGCCCAAATTTTTGCATTAAGAAATTGGTAATTTAAAATATCTACAACCCTAATGGATTGGTTAAATGCACTATACTACCATGTTCTTTCAAGACTAAGGTAAGAAATAGCCTTTTCTCCATGCTTTATGCATAATTTTTCAATTTTCATACATCTTGGAGAGAAACACATTTTTCTGAAAATTCTCCTTTTTTTGTTGTTTATCTTCCCTCTCTCCTGGAAAATAAAATGGAAATGAGAACACGATTAACTTTCTGTTCATTTTTTTCTTTTTCCATTTTACCAAGGTTCTAAGTTTTTGGCTACTAAAATGACATCTGTGGCCCAAAAAAACTAGAGAAAAAGAGGAGAATTGTGGAGCAGAAAGAAAGGGGAAACATTTCTTTGCCTCATGTGACCAAAGGAAAAATACAACTTTCTACTATCCAGTGGCTAACTAGAAGTTTTTCTTAAAGCTGCTTGTGTAGGATCTACCTTTTTCTCTAAAGTTCCAAAAATTGAAGATGAGGGAATGAGATAGAAGATTCAAAGAGGATCTTCCAGCCTGTGATTTTGTGCCTTAATCTAAATTTTTAGTTATGCATTTGTAGGCTTTATATTACTAAACATTTTTTATGTTTGTTTCAGTTAAGTCCTTTCCAAAAAAACCCCATAGAACAGATGAACTTTTCTGAGTTAGTAATATTTTTGGAAGGGCAACTTTCTGTATGTAAGTCGTATAGATAGATAGAATGTTGCCAATGTCACCATGAAGGTACATTTGACCACTGATATGCAAAAATTAAGAAATCTATTATCTTCACTGTACTTGATTGATAAGCCTACTGTATTGCTTCTATTCATCATATACCAAAGGTATTGCAATAAGTGTATTAATATAGCAAAATAATTTTATTAATATTAATTAAAAATGTTTTCATGCTGTCTGTCAATGAGTGTCATTAATCTTAACATCTAAATACTCAAGTGTCTGTAATACTTATTAGTCTGTTCTCATGTTTTGATTTAGCTATGCAGAAGAATTAGTAATTTAACCAAATACCTTTATTAAGGACTAAGGAGCCAGAGTATGTCAGTGTAGAAAAAAGCTGAATGGAGTAGTGGAATTACCAAAAAATACTGGCATCTATTGTTTTATTTTAGCCATACCTGTGTTCTGAAAATTTTGTCATTTCAATTTTTTTAAAGTGAGATACCACAGTTTACCTACTGGAACCTGAATTGTGTGCCATCAAAGCTGCATTTATTCTTTTCCCATGCCTTTGTGAAGAATGAACACACTTTGTGTGGTTAACAGTTCGGTTTGGGCTAGGTCTTTGTTTTTCTTAATGGCACGTATCACCTTTGACATTCCTTTTGTGTTAGAAATTTGCTGCCTCCCCACTGCTGCAGGTAGCTCAGAGCTGCTGTAAAGGGCTCTGCCTGTGGCCCAGCGAGTGTGCTGTGCTGGTGGGAAACCTCCGACATACTCTGCTCAGTGAGTAGTTTCTGCTTCACCAATCAACCCTAGCCCCTTGGCAGTTCCATTTCATTGCAGAACTCAGAAAAACATATTTATGTTCATTTTTAGTAGGGCTCGCAATGATGACCAAGATGTCTGTTCTGCCACAGGAGAGATGCCTGAGGAGGTTGATTTCTTTTGTTGAAGCAAGGACTTTGGACACAGCCATAACTGGCAAAGTGGCTGAAGAATGTCCTTACTCTCCAATGTAAACTTCAGCTTCTTTGGAAATGCTTTCAGGAAGGTATTTTCCTTGAAAAGGGAGAGAGCGGTGAAAAAATGCCCATGAGATTAAGGTTCTTATTCTTTTTTGGCCTCTTCTGACAAATGTTCCTGCTGTCACCCATAGCCAAGTATTTAGCAGAACTGCTGACTGCAGATCCGAGAAACATCTTAAAAAGCACCCACCCGAATTATCTGGAGCTGGGGAATAAACCAAGAGAAGTTCACAGATACAGATAAAAGATTCTATTTATTCTAATTGGAATCCATCACAAATGGATTCAGATTAGAATAAAGTAGTAAGTTAAGAAAGCAAATATGTTCATCTTCATGTGGAAATGGTGTAAAATGGGCAAGCTTTTATTTTACATGCAGTTTAACCTCTGTTTTCACATTTCATAGAAGAATGCTCCCCAGCCCCTAACTGAGGGCCAAACAGGACTTCAGATATTCTGTTAATCATAGAATCATAGAATTTGCTGAGTTGGAAGGGACCCATCAGGATCATCAAATCCAGCTCCTGGCCCTGTACAGGACACCCCAAGAACCCCCCCATGTGCCTGAAAGCATCGTCCAAATGCTTCTTGAACCCTGTCAGGCTTGGTGCTGTGACCACTTCCCTGGGGAGCCTGTTCCAGTGCCCAACCACACTCAAAATGAAAAACCTTTTCCTGATATTTAGCCTAAACCTCCCGGCTCAGCTTAAGGCCATTTCCTCAAGTCCTGTCACTCGTCTCAAGATTGAAGAGATTGGTCCCTGCCCCTCCACATGCTCATGAGGATGCTGAGGACCACGAGGGCACCCCTTGGTGCTAAGAGTATATTAATTCCCATGATTGTACTATAGAATCATAGAATCATTTAGTACAACAATAAACCCAGTCCACCACTGTTCCTGTGCAGTTCATCATTAACTTATTAGTGCAAATACCCCTTGTGCAGATGTGTGTTGTGTACCCATCGTAGTGCAGGCATGGGCTGTGGATTCCCACCTCTTATTAAATATGTATTAGTCATAAATACTGAGATTTTTAGTTTTAAGTTAAGGCAATGGAACAACCCCTTATTATCTAAACTACATACAAAGTAAAACCACATTTTCTTTCATCAACAAACTGCAGTTTTAAGAGAATTCCATTTGCAATTAGTACTTTTTAATGTCATTCTTCAAAACTGACTAATTGAAGAGGAAATGCTGGACACTGCAAGTATCTCAGGAACTCTGGCACTTCCTGCTTAAAAGGTGTAACAAGGAAAAGTTAATACGTTTAGACATGCTTGATTGCTATTTTTGTTTAATGATGTTCAATATACATGCAAATATAAAAAAAAGAGAAAAAAGCTTGTATTTGTGACTTTCTTAAACATTTTCCTTCTTTCAAAACTTCCTGTTAAAAGTTTTTGATATTACAAACTGATAGCAAACAATGAAACACAAAATTCTCCTGCATCATTGGAAAAACACCTTTTTATATTCTAAAAAAGAAGACAAAAAAGTAAACATGAAAAAGAAGGTCCTAAGTAGAAACCTAACAGAATGCAATACCCCATATATAGAATAAATGGATAGTTCTCTTCCAATTAGTTGAGGATTTTTATAGATTTAGGTTAAAGAACAAGTGCAAGAAAAATAATAAAGAATCCCAAAATGACCTGTTGGCTCAACTGCTGGGGAGCAGTGATAATTCTAAAATTATGTGCCACTAATCTTGCTTTTTGACATTTAAATAGTCTTTCCTTTTGGGACATGAAAATTCATTGTTTTCCTTTAACTTCTCTGTGAGAAAGTGGAGAGGAGTAGCATTGAGTGCTGGCACCCTTGAGAGAACTGGGAAGCGGTTGTGGAGCAGTAATCAGTCTTGCATATTGCAATATCTAAGTGGGTAACGATGATTAATGTTCAGCAGGATGCTGTGTGCTACAGAAATGATGCCTCTTCTGTTCGATCTGTATGCAGACAGAGTCCTGCAAAAGCTGTAAGAAAGTCAGGACAATTTGCTTTGGCACAGCCTTGTTAGCACCAGGATTTCTTACATGCAGGTTGTGTGCTGCTAGCATATTGGGGTTTTTAAATTAATTTTGGCTGTTTGGACCGTTGATTTGCTCTTCTTTTTGCTAGGAAGTGACTGATGCTTTGAAAAGTAATTTTGGGCTTTTTTTGTTTGTTTGGGATTGGAGGGAAGTGTGGTGTGGAGAGAGCTGGGAAACTGCTGCAGCTGTGTGGGTTAATCCCCAGTCCAAGTGTAACTCGGTCACAATCAAACATGTCTCATTTGAAAAGAGGGAAGGCTAGACTCTGTGAATAATCTGTTGTTTTGGCTTTTTTAAGTGCACCTGTATGCATCTGGTTCTCTCCAGCATGAAGGGTCACAGTTGCAAGTACATGTGCAGTCTGTCTCAAGGGCTTTAATGCATACGTGTAGCTGGAGGGATTAGTTGAAAGGGGACATGTCTGCAAAATGAAGTTTTTAGGATAACTCTTTGCCCCTCAAAAAGCAGACTTTATGATGTTTTATTTTGTTGAACATGGGAGCCTTTTTCTTCGGTGAGCTAAAGAAGCTGTAGCCAGCTGTGGACAGAGCCAGGGGAAACTCTGGAGTCCATGAGTGGGGAACCAACATGATGCAGGAGCCTGGCCTAGGTGGGGAGATCTCTGTGACGTTACTGCGTGACGTTCTGATCCCTGTGGCAATATACAGTGTTTGGCTTTGAATTTACTCTGATGAGGACCATCAATGGGACTGGAACTTTGAAGTGTTGCCATGCTATGCCATTGCTCCAGATTGCAGCAACTCAGCAAAGATAATTTAGTAGTATGTAATGCTGCGAGCAAATGCATGAGTTACCTGATGGTGAATGATGATCACTTTTAGGAAATTATAATGTTTTAAGTGAAAATCGTTTTTCTCTTGTTGACTCTAAACTGTAGAAGAAAATAAGTGCAGCAGCTGCATGATGAGAGCACCCTGTTAATCTGCAATAGTTAAGGTAGGAATAACAGCCTGATGGGACTTGCTGCTTGCAATAAATATTCAAAGTTGTATAATAACAAACAGCCTGAAGATGAGATATTCAGGTATTTGACTGTTCAAGAAAATTATTCCATACTGTCAATAAGATAAGTAACACCTTATTGCACTGTGTGGATTACAGATTGGTTGTTTTGAAATCACTTAAGGAATACAATGATTAAATAGTCAATTCTTTTTAAAGTTGGCTGGGGAAATTTTGAGGCTGTTTAGGCTGTTCTGTAAAACCAGATTATTAATAGTGGGAATACGAAAAACTTACCATTTTTGTGTATTTTACCTTTCTGCACCTTAAAAATAATTATATTGGAAAGTACTAAACTGACTCCATTTATCATATTCTTTCTGTAAAACCTTTACTTTGAACTACCACTGTCTGAAATAATTCCATTAACAGTGTGGAACACAATGAACTGAAAACTGGCTAACTAGTAATTTTCAAAATGATAACAAAAAAAGCAGTGTTGGAGAGAGGCAGGTGGTGTGTCCCAAGAAATACCCTGCTGGGTAGCCTTGGCTGAGGGAGCTTGCTAACTCTGGTGTGGCAGAACATGAGAAGTCCCAGATGTGACAGGCCATCCTCGTGCTGTCTGTGCAGGCTGTGGTACCTGGGTGGCCTTGGTGTCCCAGCACTCTGATTACAATGAGATGTGCTTCTGCACAGCAGCCACAATTACCCCCATTTTGGAATGAAGCATGTTGAGCGCTCTTATTTCATCCACTGAAGCCCATATTCATTCTTATTTCATCCTATGAAGCCCAAAGGGACCTTTAGCCCTTGTACTTCTACCTGCTCGCTGCAGGCTGTTCAAATAGGCTGTTCCCTGACTGTGTCCCCAAACGTGTGACTGAGACCTGCCTGTTTCAGAAATGTATTTGTTCTTTGCATTCTTGAGAGATGCCATGGCTCTTGTACTGCTTTTACTCTTGTATTATAGATGAATGTGAATACCTTCTCTCCTTCCTTTATGTGAATTTGTCTGACTTAGGTGTCAACTTTTGTCTCTTGTTGTTCTCTTGCACTGTGAGATTGAAGTGCCTTTTCCAGACCTGCTGTTACTTTGCATTTGAGTCACATGCATCTGCTGTTTGTTTGTGTCCTGGTTTGAGACAAATTGGAGGAAAAATGTCCTCTGATAAAAGGCAGGTTTCAGCCGCCCCTCCCCCACCAGGTTCGGCGAAAAAAATTCTTTGGAGGAAAAGGTGAAAAAAACCCAAACAATTAGTGACTCCAGTCACAGTGTCCAAGTCTCACAGGCCAGCTGCTTTTCTCTTTTCTCTGGATACAGTTTATGGCTCTCTGCTGCATCTCTTGAAATACGGTGACTCAAGCTAGACCCCACATTTCAGCACTGATCTCAGCTCTTCCCTCTGTTACTGTGGGGCACTCTTCCCTTTCGGTACACCTAAGCCTTGCAGTCATACTCATGAGCTCATTTTGTGGGGAGGTTCATATGGAGCTCCTGTACTGCTGCTGCTGCTGCCCACAGAAGGCCTTTTTCCAGCACTGTCCTGTATGTCAGACTTTAATTCACCATCGCCAGATGCATTAGCTTGTGTACATAATTGAAGATTTCAGTCCACTGTTTAAAAACTGTAGCCAGCAGGTTGAGGGAAGTAATTCTGCCCCTCTACTCAGCTCTCACGAGACCTCACCTGGAGCTCCGTGTCCACCTCTGGCATCCTCAGCACAGGAAAGACATGGAGCAAGTCCAGAGGGGTATCTATCATAAAGATGATCAGAGGGCTGGAGCACCTCTCTCATGAGAACAGTTTGGGAGGGTTGGGGTTGTTCAGCCTGGGGAAGAGAAGGCACTGGGGTTGACAGCAGCCTTCCAGTTCCTGAAGGGAGCCACAGGAGAGCTGGAGAGGGACTTTCCAAGGACAGGTAGTGACAGGACAAGGGGGAATGGCTTTGAGCTGAAGGAGGTTGGATTTAGAGTAGATATAAGGAAGGAATTATTTACAGTGGGTGTGGTGAGGCACTGGAACAGGCTGCTCAGAGAACTTGTAGGCTCCCTATCCCTGAAAGTGTTCAAGACAAGGTTGGATGGGGCTTTGAGCAATCTGGTCTAGTGGAAGATGTTCCTGCCCATGACAGGGGAGTTGGAACTAGATGATCATTAGGTTCCCTTCCAACACAGACCATTCTGTTATTCTATGATTGTATGAAAAAGCTTGGTTTAAATGACCAAAATAGCTGAATTTCTTCTGCGTTGACCTTCTCCTTTTAGCTACTTCATCCATTGCTTTCTCATCCAAAATTTGCATCAGACCTTTGTACCCTTAGACCTGCAAAGTGCCTGTGTTTGAAACACATTGTGATATAAACCAGGAATTGAAACTGTTCTTTTATTGTTTTGTTTCCATTGAACCCAGTCAATGCTAAGGGAATGAGACAATAGTTCAGTGATTAATTTGGCTTTATTTTTTATAGTGAATTCCTAAGTGAAACCAATCTGGAGATCACTACCTTTTGGTAAAGAACTGGTTATTTTTCTCCTAAGATTTAATTTTCTTCTTCTATCCACACACCTACACATACACAATTAAAGTTTTGTACAGATCCCAATGGTAATTTTTAGACAGAATTTTCAAAGTTCTGACATTTTAATTTTTTGGTAAACAAAAAACCTCATGTTATCATATAAATGAGAGTTTTCCAAAATTACTCAACGTTTTGTCTGGAAGGCTTGTGAAAATGAAAACTATTATGTTTCTTATGTAATGGGAACAATACAATTAAAAATAGATGAGTCTATTCTTTTTTTATTGTTTCGACACGGTATATTTTTAGTTTTCTATACTTCTTTTAAATACTTCCATGTTTCTCTCTGTAGAAAATGTCAGCAACACTCTAATTAATTGTTCTACTGTGTAAAGAAGAGTAGGCTTTTTATATATGAGCAGCACCAAACTGCTACTATATATTTGCAGAAAATCAATGAGAAAAATCTAGCTAGAATATTGTCACTTCTCAAAGGAAGTAAAATTTAATTTTCACCAATCAAAATGTCAGCTTGATGAATGTATGTAAGACTACATATGCCAAACTGCAGAGTTCATTATACTAATATAAATTACAGAGTTATCATTATGTTAATTACATAATGCCTAATAAAATAAATTTGACAGACCTTAATAATTTGGCTTTATTTGAAAAAGTCATTATTTCCAGTAGCTCCTGGGTATTAAAACCATACTTACCTGTTCAATGTTCTCTAAAGTGCACTTGAGGGGCTCAACTCAAGCATTTGTCTATTCTGTGTCTTCATTGCCTTTTCCGTAGGTGAAAATTTTAATTCCTTCTAAGTATTTCTCTGTAAAATATACTTGTATTTTGAGTCTTACTGCTTTGTTGTTTTCTGGCTTAAAGTACCTGTTAATGAGTTATTTTGGTTTTGTTTGGGTTTTTTTCCTTAGAGAACTTTTAGAGTATATAGGAAATATACGTTTTGTCACTTAAAGCCTTCCGATTTACTGTTCAGTACTTTTTCTCCTCACATGCATCTCTTGGCATCTGACAACTGAGAGGTTTTCTCGTAGGAGTTGTGGGCCCTCCCAAAACCAGGAGAGAGGCAGGAGCTTGCTGCCATTGACATACCATCCATGTTGCCCTGTCCAAGCAGCAACAGTTTGGCCAGCACAGCTTCTCAATTTCTCTCATCTCCCTTGTGGCCCTCCCTGGGGGGATGGGATGTGGGCCTATCTCCTCCCAAAGCAGGGCTGGCTCTGGACCAGGCTTCTCAGGGCTTGGACTAGTTGGATGTTGAAAAATCCAGGGATGAAGATGGTACAACTTCTTGGGATTACCTGCTCTGCTGCCTCGCTATCATCACAGGGAAACAGTTTCTTTCAGCTGCTGGAATGTGGTCTGATGTGTGCTATGCAGAGGGGGACAGTCCCTTATCTTGATCTCTGAGCTGTGCCCCTGTTTGTGCATCCCAGGAGCTGCAGGATGCCTTTGCTACCAAGACACAGTGCACACTATCGGGTCCTCCGGGTCATTGATAAGGATGTTACAGGTCTCAGGACAGACCCCTGCAGTTCTCCCTCCACTTGGTGCTGGTCTCTGGGTGCGCTGAAGCTCACTCAGAGCCTGAGCATCCAAACAGCTTCTTACCTGTCTGCTTTAGTGGAGCTCCAGTCTTTTCTCTTTCTCAGCCATCTCTCTAAATACTGTGTAAATTCTTAATAGCAATTATAGTTGTTCTGCTTTACCTCCACCACCCCCCTTTTTTTCCCCAAAAAGAGACCCTGTACATGGCAAGGCAGAGAGAATGGGAGTGACATAGTAACCTAAGATTTACTTGAGGGTTTTCTATACTGTGGCTCCCATGCTTGTCTTCCTCAAAACATGAACCATTAGTTGCCATAGAGTAAGTAGGATAATTAAGTTCTTTCTGGGAAGACAGATCACTGTGATCACTCTAAGATCCTGCATTGCTCAGTTGAACTTCTGGAGCTGTAATGGAGTTTAACAGCTTTTATCTCCACAGTGTGTTCTTTTAAGCACATATCACACAGGCTTTACTGAAGTGGTACTTGGCTTTCCTTTTTTTTGGTTGTCTGCAGTTGCATTCCTGTGTTTTGTGTTGAGGAGATGGAGCAAGCTGTGAAAGGCTCTGAGATGGCAGGAACTGACCCATCAGCTTGAGAGAAATGCTGTAATTTCTAGGTTTTGACAGTACAGACTTGTGTGCTACTGACACAGTGCCTTTGAATAGGTGAGGAAAGGATGGATTTGGTTCTGTTTCTCTCTTTAATTCCTGTTACGGTTGTTGCATTGGTATTGAAAAAATATAAATGGTCATGCTCTTATTTCACGATTTTCCTCATTTCTTGAGGAAATGACTGAGTATAAAAACACTCTGGTTCCATTACAAGAAGTAATGGCAATAATTTCCTTGACTGTAGAAGTCAGAAGAATTTTATTATCAAAACCAAGATAAAAAAAAGCCTAACTTTTGTATAGTGGTAAATGTTGAATAAGGGTTAGATTTATACAAGGTTAAATAATTTTGTCAACACATTAGCTGTAAGGATAGATGTACTGCTCATTTCAGGAGGACCAACCAGCAGCCTGCAAGCAAGTTATGAAGAAGGCAGAACTGAGCCTTTTACTGGTGCATGTACCTGAAGAATGACAGATTATAGTAATAAATTGAAAAAGGGGAGATTCAGACTGGATATGAGGAAAGAAAGCTTTATCATAAGGATAATTAAGCAGTGAAGCAAGTTGCCCAGAGGCTGTGCAGTTTCCATCGTTTGATGTGTTCAAGACTAAATGCAATAAAGCCCTGAGGTGAATCCTGGTTTGACCTTACCTGGGCCAGCAAGTTGAGCTAGAGATGTCCATATATCCCTTACAACCTGAATTACTCTCTGGGATAAGAGTCTTGTTTATGCAAGATTCATGGGGGCCTGGCTTTAAACTGCATGCACATTTGGCCTGAGTGATTTCTGCAGTTTATGCCCTTTGAAAAGACCAGTCGCTCCACAGATTTTTATCATCTTTTCCACCACGTTTAATAGATGCCATTTTTTACCAGCCTGGGCATACCTGGGTTCTGAATTTTAACTTCAGGGTCAGAATTTTATTGTGCCTCTCCAAAGGGTAGTTCAGCTCAAACTCATTTGGTGTCAGAGATTAAAACTCTGGTTGCTGGATATATAGTCACAAATTTACCAAAGAAGTCAGACCTATATGTGATTACTGGGCAGTGAAATGAACCAGTGTCTGGGTAGCCAGAGGATGACAGCAGTTTCATGTTGGGCCTCTTCTGAGGATGTTGCAAGAAAAGTTCAGGATTTGGGGCTTTGCTGTGTTTGAGAAGCTCTCGTAGGAGGATGTGGTGCACGCACAGAAAATGTTGCTCCTCCCTCCCTGCTTAAAAAAAAAAANAAAAAAGTTTATTTCATGTTACTCAAAAAAATACAGCATCTCTAGGTATCAGGGTCCAAGCCTCAAAGATAGGAGGCCCTGCAACATTCAGTAGATTCAAGCAGTTGGTTCAAACAAGCAGTACAGCGAAGTACATGAGGAATGAATTGAACTGAGTGAATTTGCAGAAATGAATTATGCTGAGACCTGCAGCTGCTCAATATTGACACTGATTTACTTTGATAGGCTTTAAACTGTTACATAATGGTTAGCCTCAGCATACGATATATAGCAAAATCATAAGTCATTATTACAAGGGATAATTTCATGTTGAATGCCACGGCAGTCCACTTGATTCTCAGGTGGTATCAGTTGTTGTAAATTTAGAATTCATTCTGTATGCTTTTGTTTCATTGGTTTTACACATCTCTTTCTCCATATTAACCATGTCACGGGCTACATTTTCACTTCTTTCCCAGGCTTCCTTCACTGTTAATTTTAAGTACCCCTTTGTACTCACTCGCTCCTGCCAGTCTTCCTGCATAACTTTCCCCCTTTTATTATATATCCCAGTGTCTAGAGGTGTGACGGTAGCAAGTTAGTCAGGTAAGTTTCTCATCATTCAGAACAAAGAATTTGTTGACAAGAGAAAACAAACCCCAGATGCTGTCATTTTCTGTGAAATTTGTAATTCTCAGGACTTCTACTGTAAATTTATCATGGATCTTTTGTCATTATTACTATTGTTAATAATATATTCTTCCACTGCCATGAGACAGGCTTCCTCAGCTTTTTTTGTATCAAATTCACTCATGCTGCTTTTTATGTTGCAGGAGCCCCTTCTTCATACCTGTTTTGTTTTGATACTTGTCTTGGTTCATATTCTAAAAGGAAATATTCTTTTACACCTGATAATTCTATCCCAAAATTATAGGCCTCTAAGATGTGAAGCACAACGTACCCACTTAGTGCACATGCTTAGTGAATTATGATACTTGTAACTTGATTTGAGGGAAGGTACTGTGACATTTAAAAAATTTGTATCCTTGAAACAGTTGTGTTTTATCTTGCAGAGCTGGAGCTTTATATATAGAAGGAGTCAGGGTGGTCTGACTCCTTCTATATATAAGTTGAGTTTGGGGAATATGTAAAGTATGAGTTTGGGGAATTTCATAATTAGGACCCAGAGTTAACCGTGCTTTGGTGAGGAAAAACTTTGGACTGAATTAGGGTTTCATTGTTTACACTGCCCTCAGTCTGTGTCCTCATTGTGACTCTTTGCAGGCAACATCTTTGCCCCACTGAGTTTTAAATACCCCCTGAACTGAGCAGTGTTGGGATCTGACCCATGACAAGACTGAAATTTTCTAAGGCAAGGAGGGCAGGACAGACTCAGTGGTTTGGGAGGTCAGAGGTGACCAGCAGCACATTTTTTTGACAGGGGGCTGAATGTGCAGGCAGTTACTAGTGAAATACATAGGTTTGCATGTGCATGTGATCTCACAAAACCAGACTGCTTTAAACTGAGATTTAACCTGAGAAATTTCATCATTCTCATAACATGAAGCATTTCAAAACAGGGAATCAGATTTTTGCAATCTGATTGAGGTCATGGTGCCATCTTCATGCTACAGTTTTGATTTTACTAGAAAGTAGAGTTTTGTTTGGCTTATGGGCGGACACATTTCCTTTGAACTGTGTAAAAGCTTACACCGTGTTTTTAGTTAAAAGACTGCCAGCAGCTGGTTCACATTTTTAATTTTTTTTGCTCTTTTGGTAGCTATGTGAATTGTGAATTGCTCTGAGGAAAATATAATTGAGTTTTGAATAAATTAGAACTATCATTCTGGCTTGAGGAAATATAGAAACATAGCCCATAATTGTAAAGCATTTGCAGGTCACAGAAGAGCTTGTTACTGATCATCAAGTGTTCTTGCACAATATGGATGCAAATGGCTCATTATTCCCTAAGTAATATGGAACTTCATTTTAAAAACATTTCAAGAGTGAGAATTACAGTTCATCTCATTATTGATATATTCCAACTCTACATCTTACAACGTAGTTCTTTTCTGAAAATATGTTATTTCCTTCTCTAGAAATTCTTGCTTTGTGGCAAAGGTTTTTTATATTGTAACAGTTGTCTTACGTAGTGGCTGGATGATGCTGCATCCTCCACCAGTCTCTTATTGCCTGTCTGCCCTCCCCTTTTCAAAGGCAATCAGTCTGCCTGCTTTTGTTATACATGTTGAGCTTTTCCATTTTTCTTGATGGGATGTGGTATAGCATTTAAAAAAAAAAAAAAAGCTTTTAAAGTACCACTGGTATGAAGGAAAATTACTGATTCTGAGAAGGGACTACTTTGTGGCCTTCCTGTAGGTGCTTCAAAGTGCTTTCAGGTACAGTTGGCATTGGCACGGAGTTTCTGGTCAAACTAAAGCAGATGCCGTGATTGCAGCTGTCATGGAAATAGGCATGGTTGCATTGCCCCATTTAGTCTGTGTAAATGCAATTATATATACTCCTGACTATCAAGGCGGATCATAATTCAGAGCGCTGGAACAAAATAATTACATAATTTGATGCTCGCTTTTTATTATTTCTTCATTATTTGTGCTTGTGATGTTGGGATTTGTCACATTAATTGTTCTTGCAGCAGTAAGCATGGCTTTAATTGATGTTCTCAAAATGTATCCAAATATTTTGAAAATTGCCAAGCATTCTCTCCTTTAGAATCACTGTGTTTTATTTTTAAACTAACTAAAACTTAGAGCAAGTTTACTAAATATCTTACACCTTTTTTTAAAATTTTTTTTCATTCAAGACCTAAGATTGAATTTTCAGTATTCTGCAACAAGTTTGTAATTAAGAAGAAAGGTTATTTTTCCCCTCTTGCAGAAAGTAAATGCTTAATTTGGTTTTTGAATGCTTAATTCACAGGTCTAATGTGCTGAATTTGTAGTAATACGTCTCATTTGATGAAGCTTTCTGAGAACTATTTTATACATGGGTAAGGGTAATGACATGATGCTCCTAGGTGTGAGTCCCAGCTCATTAAATGGATGCCTTGGAATCCTAGCTGGGTTATTAATTTTTCATGTATTTATACAGTATAAATGATTAATGTGTGCTCCTGCACTAGAGTCTAAGATTTTGAAATGGGGAATAACAGATGACACAGCATACTTTCAGCTGTGAAAATATTTCCCAGGGGAGCACTGAAACCTGAAAAAAGAGTGAGCAGACCAAACGAAGAGTTAAATGAAAGAAAATGCTTTAGGTTCTTGTCATTTGAAAACAGATAACAAATATTGTAACTTCCCATGAACATTATATTGTTACCTAGAGATCTAGCAAAACCCAGGTATTTAATGTCACGTCAGATGAGATACTTCAAAAAATATCTTAAATAAAGTATACGTGGGGTTATTTCATTAGTCTTTGCATTCAAATGAGTTTCAATGAGAATTTACGCGGTTGGTAGCAGAGGAGTTACTTTACCAGTAGTTCCCTGCTGGGAGTTATTTTAGCAGGAGTTCTTTGCTCCCATTGTCTTTGTGGAGATGCGGTTAGGTCTCTGCCAGTTGAGATGGTGCAGGGAAGCAGCAGGAGGAGCTGTGTCTGATAGAAGTTTGCTCCACTTGCAGGCTTCTGAGGCATGGACCATGAAATACACACACATACAGGGTCAGAAGCCAAAGGCTGCAAATAAAAGAGATAGCAAGGACTAGCTTGTGCTATGGCTGCTAAACTGCTGATGGCAGTTTAAACTCCTGCAGTTCAGAGGTAGGTGAAGTCTATGACTAATGCAAAGGGCACAAATTTGTTTGTTTCACAAAGCCATTACAGTAAAGTTCCTTTCACTTGCTGAGTCCTTCACTGTTGTTTCAGATGTTTATGTTTTATCAAAATCACAGCGGGAATTTTTACAAGTTGTGAAGCCCCTCTCAGCTATACCTCCTGTGAAAAACTTATTGGATGATACATGCTGAATGACATTAGGTAATACCAGGCCTGAAAATGATTATTGCACTTTATTGGAAACTGCATCAACTCCTGATTTAAGAAAGGCTTTCTGCTAACACAAATTTATTTGGCTGCAATTTTTCTGCAGGAGGTATGTGCTCTGCTGTTATCATGTTTGCTTGTAGAACATTTTTACTCTTTCAGCTTTTTTTTTGGTTCTAACATGACAAAATACAGAAACCTGTTAAAAAAATTAGAAACTGTCACGCACTTAGAAAATATTGTCACTGGTCTCCTGACTTTCTCATTAGAGATTCTCTTGAGATGCTTCTCAGCATTGGTTAACCTAAAGTTTCTTCAGCCATGTGCTTCTGGAGTGCTGCCTTGGAGACTGGAGCCTCTTTGAAGCTGTTGGAGCCAAGTGGGAAATGCAGTAGTGTGTTACCTCTGAAAACTGAATTATATTGGTAGTGTAAGAGGTTTGCAAGCTTTCTCTTATCAAGGCTTTCTTCCTTTTGAGGGGCTCTCGGGAGATGCATCTTCCTTTCTGTCCTGTTGGGTAGTAATTCCTCTTCTGCTTCTGTCTTCACTGCACTTTCTGAGAGTCCCTGAATTGCAACTGTAGCATAGTTCCATACACACACGGGCACAAATTTGTCTTATACTACTTTTGTCCAAAATACGTCTACTCTAAATATGTACCAAATATGTATCTGTTATTTATATTTCATAGGATTGAACTTCAGAATCACAGGAATTGTTGAGGCTGGAAGGGACCTCTGGAGGTCACCCTGTCTAATCCTTTTCTCAGGCAGGGCCACCTAGAGCTGGTGGCCCAGGACCATGTCCAGTTGGGTTTTGAGTATCTCCCAGGATGCAGACTCATCATATGTCCACGTGAATGAAATCTAATCTGCCCTTTTAGGGTTTTTCAGTACTAATGAACTATTTGGGATGCATTTAGATCAGTAAATGTTTTCTTTGATATTTGCAGTAAATCCCAAATTTGATTTGTTGTAAGGCTGCTGTTATATGTTATACATAGAAGACATGGGGACTCACTGAGTATAAGCTGCTGAACTGTTTCGTGTCTGTGTCAGGGGGTTTTTTGTGTGGGAAGGGTGACATGATGATGGGCTGTGGGAAGGACTCAGCACCTGTGGGGGAGGCTGTGAGGGAGGTGAGTAAGCTGTGTAAAGGAAATGCACGTTTCTCCCCATCTCTGGGACTGCATTATTCTACTCCTGCCCCCAGTTCCCTTTCTCAGGACCTGCAGGTGTCCTGTCTTCCAGTGTCCACCCCCTGACCTATGGAGATGTGGCCTATGGATGCCATTCCAGGAGCCAGACGCAGGCTTGGGGCAGCTCTGCTCCTACCCCACAGGGTTCCATAGCACTGGTAGCTCCTCATTGTGTGGCGTGCTGAGAGTACAGCCCTCAGACTTGGAAAGCTTCCAAGTAAATTTTATCCTCCTTTTCCTTTCTCTCCTGATCCTTGCCAGATTTGTGGTCTTAGGCCATGGAAAGAAGTTGGAGAATTACTTGGGTTTTGCATAGCTTAAGTAAGGCCCTCAGGAGAAAATGCAGATGAAGATGCCTTGGTGTGGTATACAGGATCGTTTTATCTTCTGGAAATGGAGAAGTGGGGAGTTGTCACAAGATGCTGCTCCTGACTGGCACAGAAATTTGGGGCATCTTGCCACTTAATTTCTCCATGCTGCAGTCTTCCGACCTATGAAGCAGGTGTAGACAAATTTGCATTAACAAGTGTTTTGTGAGGTTGAATATTTCGAGGTTGCTAAGCTGTTTTGGGATCCTCAAAGTGAAATTACAGTATAAAGGGCAAATAAATAATTATAATTTAACCACTTCATTTTTCAAGGCAACTTAGTTCTAAGCTAAGTAAACTTCAAAGCTGACGTGTCATTAGGAAGTAAAAGATGACTGAAAGCTAAGGAGGTTATTGAGCTAAACTGTGATTAATTAACTGAATTAGTATAAAGTAATGGCAAAATATCACCACATTTGTAATTACTTCTTTAAAAACATGAATGATTACAAAATTGATGTTTAAAGTAGGATTTTTACCAAAGAATCTCTTTGCATGAGTTACATTTCTTTACAGGAAAATAACTAGCGCCCCAGAATGTGACGAAAATATATTATTATCAATGCCTAAAATACCAGAAGATTAAATTGAGTAAAAATTCTAGTGTGTGGGTTTTATTCTCTCATATTCATATAAATTAATTTTACAAATAGAATAAAAATACAGATTTACTAGTCATGCATATTAAAAATATTTCTCCTATGAGAAGTTTGGCTTTTTTGAGGATTCTTTGAGATGTAGGCATCAAGTTATCTATCATATGTTGCCTCAGTGATAAGCAGGTGTATATTGACTGAATGTTTTGCTGAGACTGACTACAGTAGAAAATGAAAATATATCAAGTAAATGAATAAAGAAAGTGCAAAGAATGAAATTATTACCATTTTTACGAAACTAAAATTTTTGCAAAATTATTCCAGTGGAAGCTAAGGAGCCATTTTTCACTGGCAATACAAAATTTCCCACCCACTGAGCTTTTAATTTGACTATCAGTATATAAGATTAGCCTGACTGAGACAGGTGATTAAGTCTCCAATTTCATTTCAGATGGGAAAAAAAAAAGGCTGTTCAGCAGAGCCCAAGGAAGCATCCTCTGGTGCTCTGTGTGTGGTCATTGTTTTTTCAATCAGCTTTTTAGCTGCAGCCTGTGCCCTGCTTCTTCTTCAATGTGCTGGAGGAAAGCTGGTTGTGCTGTGTGAGAGGAATGTAGCAGCTTTCAGCTGGGGGTTCATTAACAGGGTTTTTCTTTTTTTCAGTTGCAATTTAAGTAAATACAGATTTCTGGTACAAGTTACTAGTAAGGATAGCAGTCAGATGCAGGCCACCATATGTATGCTTTTCTGTCTGTGCAAGAATGAGACGCAAGGTGTTGATATCAGCATGTCAACTTAATATTCATGGAGGGAAGGTGTATAGAACCTGCAAGAACTGGCTGCTGTGCACAGAATCTCTGTCTGATGATATTACTGGAGATGCCATTTTATGGTACTGCTTAACAGGAGTTTTCATAGAGATGGCTACATCTGCAAAAGAGAAGGAAAATGCTAACAATCAGTGAGGTTTTACTGACTGCTTACTGTGCGGAGGTAGTATTGAATGCCATATGATTGTCCAATTTAAGGACTAAATGGATAGTTCCAAGTAGAAATTAGGTGGTGCACATGTCAATAAAATAAATGTTAGTCTCTCAGTGTAGACGAGCTTTAAACAGCCTCTGCTCTTCTGAATATTTGCACATTATATCTTAGTGCTAGACAAATGCATTTGCTATTTTTCCATTATTATAATTATTATGTGATTGTATAAAAAGCTGTCTGGATTTTATAGCCTCCGACTGCTGCCAGCTCTCTTTGAATTAGTTGTGTCATTTCTATCATATGTTACTTGAGTAGAAGATTCTCAAGTATTGTAGTCTCTCAGGACTATTTCTTGTTGCCCTCTCCCACTATCCCCTGCAGATGATAGAGATGCTGTACCTGTAGGAGGGTTTTAGGGTTATTTTTTCCTCTGACAGAGCTTTTGCTGTAATAATGCTGTATTTATACTTCATGGTGATGACAGTCAGAACGTCAGTGTTAGTTTTGCATCTTAACCTCTGTGGAGGGGGCCCATCTCTGTGTTGCAGATTAATTCCCAGAGCTAATTAAACCTCATGAAACATGTTTTTAAAGCCCAGCAAAGCTACTACAATTGAAGCCAAGAGTTGCTTTGGCTGAGTGACATAGCTGAAACTTGTGAAGCATCCAGCACCTGTGAGCACTCTGTCTTTTGTGGTTTGGGAGCGGATTCATTCCTGTTTTTCAAGAAAGGGGCTGTAAGAAAGCAGTATGCCTTTGGTGAATTATACATATTCCCCGAGGTGCTGGGGTGGCAGTGGTTGACAAGAAAGACTATTCAAGTGTGGATCAGAGTAAATGCCTGAAATCTTTCAGAGGTTTGAAGGATATCTCTGTCAAAAGGTTCTTGTCCCGTTCAACTCCTATGGCTTTTGTTTTCATAACAAGTCAGTTTGAGTGTAAATGTTAAGGCTTTCATTCTCATTATGACATCCTTTTGAAGCATAGATGAGATTTGTATAACCTCTGCTAGATATTTAATGTTAATTTTGCAGAGTACACAGGTAACTGTCAGAATATAGGGAGTTGATAATTCTTGCAGACTAATTGCTTAAAAATGGATTCACATCATCCGTGAAAAACACTAATAATTCATTTAGCTGAAAGCTCAATGCACATGATCTTTCAAAACTGTCTAATGACTCAAGGCCTTCCTTGAATTTTAACTGTTTTTTTCTTAACCAGATAAGGATCTTAGATAATATGCTCATCTTGCATAATTGCTTTATTGCAAGAAAAGTATTCCTGGAGGATGTTCTTTTCTTTTGTTACTTCAGCTTTCAGTGTAATCCTATTTCTGCTTCTATATCGAAAATAATATAGAGGACTGTTTTCTTCTGACATTGACAAGACATGACTTTATTTGGCCTAGAGAAAACGCCTTATTTGCTCATTCTGAAAAGGTAATACTAATTGGAGATGCTGATGTATTCTTCCCTCCTACATTCTTGTATTCAGTGAAAACTGAATATATTTTCAGATGAGACCTGCAGAATCTGGTATTCTTAATTTCAGACCACAAAAAACAGGGCTCTGCAGCCTCAGTTCATCTCACTAGTGAGCTTCCCTTCACAAATATACTTTATTCTGCTCTCTGAGCAGGAAGGTTTAAGAGCAGCTTGTCTTTGAAAACTCTTAGCAATGGTTTTGATTCCTGTTTGCTTTGGTATGAGGTAGCATTAATGTTCATATTTGAACTACAAGGTTCATGAGTTGCTCATGTGAAACAAAATAAAGACCCACATACCCATGATGAATCTTTACCCTGGGAGTCTGGTCTTTGTAGAATCCCTTTATAATGAGTGGAGAGGATGTGGTAGCTCCTCTAGCAAAAAAAAAAAGTCTTCCACCTTCCTCAGCTGGCTTGCTCCTGGAAGAAACTTCAGTCTGTCCCTTGAGAGTAGAGGAAACCTCATGTGAGTACAGTTTTAAAGCTACTGCTTTTTAAGGCTAGTTTCCCAAAGAATTACTTAATAGTTAAAACAGATGCAAGAGAATACTTTTAATAGCTCATGGTCAAATCAATGTGCTGAATGTATACCTGCATGCTGATTTTTGTATTGTAAATGCAACACACTTCATCCAAAAGAAATTGCTTGTGTTAAACAACCATATTACTACAACGTAGAAAAATATAACACATGAACAGACAGCCTACTCCTTCTTACACAGGCTTCAACTAAGATTAAACTAAAGTTATCACTGTAGAATAGGTTTCATCAAAAGCAAAAAAAAAGCAGTAATGTTTTTTTGGTTCTCTAAAATACCCTCATAATAAAATAACCAGTTGTCATCTGAGGAATTTATATTCAAAAGTAGTGTATTACCAGAAGAACATGGGAATCTATACTGTAAAAATTTCTGATTCTTTCTTGCTCTTTATTAAAAAAAAAAAAATAGCAGTATGGTATTTTAAGATGTGTTGAATTATTAATGCAGTCATATTAAACAATGAAGACCGTTGACTTTCCATCATAAAATTTTGATAATTAATGTTGGTTTATTTTTTTCTAAAAAAAAGCAGTGTCTTTGCAGCCCAGAGCTATATTTTCCATGTTATTATTTTTTCCTTTAGTTGCTGTCCTATATAAAATCCTCTATCATTGCCAATATATTCCAAGTTCTGCACCTCAAGTGAAGAAGAAGCTGAGATTTCTGTGTATTACAAGGGGGATTTATATAGCATTTCATTAATAAGGAAAGAGTGTATAATTACACATTGCATTAATTTGGCATAATTGCATTCCTCAGTGGTGATGCACCTGGAGATCATCTAGAACAGCCATTAAAGGAAGTTTCATAACTCTAGAAATTAGGAAGTTATTGCTTTTGCTAGAACTTACATTAGAACCAGAAAAAAAAGTTAAGCTGTCCCAAAACAAATTAGATCTTTTTGATACAAGGCAAAAGCATCAAACAAGTATGTGAAGTGAAAGCTTCCTAGGGAAAAATACTTCCATTCATATTCTTTTAATTGTAGGTATGTGAAAGGCCTGAACTGCCATGGTGAGTTAATTGGCAGTGTAGACACATAGCCAAAATCCTTATTAAACTGTTTATAGCATTGGGGTTTTTTGTATTTTACCATGAAAATAATAATGTATATATGTAGAGAAGTTTGTTTATTTGCATGAGTTAGTTTCTTCTGGATTGTGAATGCATTGTGCCAGTGATGAAGAGACATATGAATTTGCACTGGATAGGTCAATTTTTTCAGGCTGATATTTTTCCCTTGTCTCACTGTAATCCCATTACCTCAATTTTTTTCTCCCACAGACAATGGAGAACTGAATGAGTATAATACTGTAAATAAGTGTTCTTTGTAAGAACTTGATTTTAATGCAATTTTTGTAAGATGGTGGATGGAAGCCAAGAAAGTATTTTATTTCTTCTTTTTCCACAAAATTTAATGTGTTACGATTTAGTCTCCCAGCTGAAGTAACAGCCTAAGTTGTGGGTGTTGTGCAGTACATACCTGATCTCTCTGCTGCTCTGAACTGGATAGTGAAAAAGTTATTCTTCATCCCCATAACTACCAAATATATCAGGAATTAATGCCTAGCAAAAAGTACCCATATTTCATTCAAGACTAATGTCTCAGCTTTCAAACTCAGAGATGTGAGATGTCTTAATGTTTGGGGGTCTTGTTGTTGTTTTTCTGATGGCAGAGTTAAAGATGGAAAGGAAGGATGACGGGTTTGTCTGTGCTGCTCTTGATCAGTGCAACAGTTCATTCAATAAACAGTGTCTAGACATAAGACTGCCCTTGTACTTGGGCTTTGTATTCCTTTTTTTTTTTTTTAATTTAAAATACTTAGCATGAAATGATGTTATTTTGCTTGGAATGTTTTTTGACTGATTTCAGGGTAAAAGATAATGTAGAGCATATCTGAATAAAGAACATTTTTGATAAAGAAGCGTAGAAATGCTTGAGAGTCAGCTAAAAAACATTGCACTGTCTCGACACAGTGCTTGGTTTATTTTCATGGCCATTATATTGCTTTGTTAAAATTTAGTGAAAAATAGTGAAGAATAGGTACAGACTGAGACATAAGTCTATTATATGATCCTCTGAATTTTAACAGTAATTTTACAGCAGGAAGGGATAACTAGTGCAAGAACATTAAGAAAGCTTTCCAATGAGTTGACAAATGTTGTTTTTGCAAATAATAAGAGTAAACTTACAATTTTTATCCAGATGTACTAGTGCTGTCAATACCATATTTCTTGAAAATACTTACTATGCTTAGAATATAAAATGACATTATAAAAAGTGACTGGAAATACACAAGCTCATATGTGTTTCTGGTTAATGGGTAGTGTTTGTGTATTGACATTAAGGGCTTCATTATACTATATAATAAAATTTGAAGTCTCTTGGCTTCCAACTGGTTTGCTTTGTACAAGGTAGAGTTTAATCCTGTGGGTTTGTCTGATTTCTAGGCAGAAAGTAATTTAGGAAAATTTGGGCTTGCATGGTAGATCTGAAGAGTTTGGAAAAAATCTGACATGAATGTTTCTGGTGGCATGAGAAGGGCATGGGCAAGGTCTATTCTCTCCTTCAAACCAAAGCAGACTGTCGGTAGCCCTTGGATAAAGTTTGGCAATGTGGGAACAAGCAATCTGGAATTCTTCAGTGCAGCCTTTTGAAATTTTGTTACAGATTATATGGAAAGGAAGATCGGTAGTCCATGAGTGTGGTGTTCATATTTGAAGCCATTCTATAACTCTGTGCCTAGAAGGAGGAAGAATCTGAACTGAAATGTCTGTAGCATTGCTTAGCAAGAGTTATGATATATAAATAGTTTGAGACTTCAAAGTTCACTGAATGAGGATTTTCTTCCTCTTCCACCATCATATCCTCTCTACACATTCCCTGTCTAAAGGTTTTGTTTAGCAAAGATTAGTCAAGCCTATTTCTTTTTGGCAGCATAGTGGAAGTTCGATTTGTCTTCCATTTTTCTCCTTTATTTCCTTTTCACTGGTCCATATCTGATTGGGAAATAATCATTCTTCCTACTGTTCAGTGTTTTTTTCATGCTTCCCGTGGAGCCAACTGCTGATTCTGGGAGCCAAACAATTTTTCAGTGTAGTTGTTAAATTTTAGCTCAGATTAGATCTAAAGCAAAGACTGGCCTATTTTCCATAGATCCATGCTGCCCTACCTTAAGAATGTCATAAATCATCTTATCTTCTTTTTGTTTAAGCTATCATGAATCACCTGGTAAGGTTTGTGAACTACTTCAATCTTTTGACTTCTTATGCAGTTAAAAAATTTGCACTCATTGATTTCTTCACAGAGCCTGCATTTTCTGTTTTACCTATGTTTTTTTTAATGACTTCCAGGTTTGATGCTATGTCTTAAATTGATTCCCTAATTACATGTTTTATATGGATAAAATATGTCCCCCGTTTTTCATTTTAATTCATCTAGTGATCCCATCCAGCCATTGACCCTGATTGCACTGTTTTCTCAGTATATAATCTGACATAAGAAGTTTCTTTAAGGATGCATTTTTACTTTAAATTAAAAAAGAAAGAGTGAGTGGGAAGCTATGGGCCCTGCTACTTCTTTGTCTCTTCATAGATCTAACTCCTTTTGTTTTTCTTTTTAAACCTAAGAAGGTATCTGGTATGATGCAAAATAATTCGGTACCTCAGAACTTTTGCAGTTCTTGTAAGTGATTATTTCATTATCATTTATTTATTTTATCTGAGATGCATATATCTGCTGAAGGTCACGACACCTGCCACCCTAAACTCCTATGGAGGGTGTTGGGGATGCATTGTAAGTCAATTTATTTTATAATGTGGAGGTGGTTTGTAATTTCTCTTCCACTGTCTACCTCTCATTTCTATCAGTGATGCCACTATAACAAGTTTAGGCCCAGCTAAACCAAATAAATCCTGCTGTCTGATAAAACGTGAAATGAGGAATGTGGTGCCTGAAGGAATATTTCAGCTTGTCATTCCTTTCCAAGGAAAAATGTCTCCTTGCTTTACTACTACTCTGAGGAAAGAGAAGATTACAGAATGCCCAAGATTGATATCTCTTCTGATGCATCATTCAACCATTTCCCTTAACTTAGGAATGAAAAATTTGTTGATGGTATTTCATGCTTGCACTGCTTTTTTTTCTGTGCAGCATCTCTGCATGACTTCATGCAGCTCAGGGCAGCAGCTGAATATGGGGCTGTAGGCTGGTGGCAGGGGGGTTGATGCATCTTAGGTGTGCTTTAGGTGTCATTTTCTGATGAAAGAAGTTTTGGAAGAGGAGGTTTTAAAAATCTCAATTAGAAAAATATGTATCTGTTTACAGAAAAATGAAGGTTCTTCAAAGAGCTTTTATATTAAAGCAGCTGCCTTCTGTAAGTAATCAACAGAGAATTGACTCAAGGGTTTCAATCCTGTACCTTTTTGAAAAGTAATACAGTGATGTTACTTATTTGATTCGGTGTGGTACTGTTAAAACTGGACTTCTGATCTTCTCTACCCAGCAAATTGAAGGATAAAAGCATCAAAAGATGTATCTGGAAGTATAAATATTTCATCTAGTATGAGAAAAATTATCCTTATCTTAAGGTAGGCTATCTGAGAGAAAATTACAAATGCACACTGTACTTCAGTGCCCTTGTATTAGTGGAAGCATCTCTGTGGGCAGTCAGGGAAGAATAGGTCTGGGCTCTATGGGAGGTGTTTGGGGTGGTTTTGTTTTATTTGTATGTGTGCGTTCTTTTGTTTTAATGCAGCATCAAAACCTTTACATCCAGTTATTTACCTTCCGCCCCTAGACAGTACTTGTCCAGGCCATGGCCCATCCCTGTTGTGATCCCTACACCTCTCATGGCTTGCCAGGGACCGCCATGTGATCACCATGAAGGGGGGTCACCATTGGTGCCACTCTGCTGTCACCAAGCCTTTCTTGCTAGATGTAAATAAAGTGTTTTTTCAGGTTCAGAGACCTTTCAGAACCACATGAGTAGAAATCTCAAAAATATAACTGTCCGAGTTCAAGAAGCATTTGGACAACACTCTCAAACACATTGTGTTAATGTTAGGGTGTCCTGCAGAGGCCAGGAGTGGAACTTCATGATCCTGATGGATCCCTTATTGCCAAGCAAGATTAAAAACTGTTTAATTAATTTGTTCTAATAGAGTACACAAATTCAGGGTATTAATAATGTTTACCCTGAAAGAATGACACCTAGTAACAGTGGAAATAAATTATAAAATAATCCTTCTTGATACCTTTAAAATGGGTAGTTTCAGACTTTTTCTTGAGTTTCCTCTGACCCCAGCAGTGACTCTTGATCCCACGGCATGAGGTTTGCTCGCATCCAAGCTCCAGGGACAGTCAGTGGTAACTCCTGTCAGGGGACTATTTCGCTGGCCAGGTTCTCACCTGACAGCTCTCACCTGGTCAATCAGCCCCTGCTTCCAAGATTTTGTTGTGTTTGGGAGTCAAACCCTCACGATAACGTCATGAAAAATGAACCTGGGTGTCTCACAGTCATGAGGATGCAGACTACTAGCACACATTTTCATAACAGGGACTCTTACTGAACTTGGGTTTTCCAGATTTTGGAGTAGTTTCATTGGATTTTGCTTTACATCCCTTCCTATATAAATGGAGAAATATATGATACACGTGTGTATTCCCCCTACCTCTTTCTTCCTCTCTAATTCACTTTGGTCCAATGATTTTAAACTAATTATATCATCCAATTTGGTGCTAGGAAGCAGGGAAACATTTTTAATGTGTTGGATTCAGTGAAGGTACAAATTGGATATTTTTCTGGCAGAAGCTGTTTTCCTGCTTTTTCTTGCGCCGATAGAGGATTTGGTTTCTCTCCTCTGCCCAGTGCTTCCAGGTAAATGAGTTAAAAACATTTTAACTGGGTTAGCCTTGGTAGGAGCAATGTGTATTCTGACAGGTATCTTAACAGCTGGTAATATTAAATTTCTTTCTTATATGGGGTGAAATGCGACCCAGTGATACAGCCAATGGCATACATAGAATGAGCACTGGGATTTCACTCCACTGACCTGTCTGGGACTCAAGCTGGTTATGTTCCCCAGGCAGTGTCTTCCCATTCCTGGCATTTTCTTTGTTTATGCATCTCACATATTTACTTACAAGGTAAAGAAAGAAAAGCTACTGACTCAATGTGTTATAATAAAAAGAAAGGACAATTATCCTTGTTATCTGCCTACCTTGCAATCATTTATACCCTGTTTTGCTTGTTTCTCAGCTACAGATTAAACTGGTGTCCTATATGTGCTTCCTAGACAAGTACTGAGACTACATAAGCAGTAGCCTTTTCCAGCTGAACGTAACCTAAGAGGTGAGAGGAGTGTGGTGGAGTGGTGGAGAAGGATAACGAAAGGTGTCCATGGGATACTCTCCAAGGAAGCAGTGTTGTGAAGTGAATGCATGCCTGGTTCCTGCTATATGAGAATGGTTCCAGCTGTGTGAGGAGTCAGTAGGAGAGACTGAGTCAAATATGATTAGCATGGCAAAAGGGGAGAAATTGGTTTAAATACAACCAACTGAGAACATTATGAAAGAAGACAAGATTGCAGTAGGAGAAAGAGTTTCATAAAGAACATAAACAGAGCAAGACTGTGCCTCCAGGCATGTGCTTGTATTTAGTGGAAGTGTTTAGCTCCAGTGCCTTGGGCAGTGCTAGGGGAAGAGTTGTACCTTGGAACAAATCTGCCTTTTCCCTGCTCATCGCCCTTTGCATCTCGAGGGAAGGGGCTGCACTTCCCCACAGAGAGAAGAGTGATGCAGAGTTTGCTCCCTGGCTTGATGCTTCTGCTCACTGCTTCCCAGCTCCCAAAGCCGGCTGTAGCAAGGAGGGAAAGAGCCCTGAGCTCGCCGGCTCTTCAGAGCTCATGGTAGTCAAGCTACAGGGTGAAGGAGGAACAGGAAAGGTGCGTGCAAGACCCAAGAAATGTATTCAGGGATCACTGTGTTATGCATCTGTGCAACTGCAAATTGTTTTGTGCACTGAGCGAGTAACGAAAGACATAGAGAGGTGGCAAGGGAAATTTGGTGTCAGACTGAGTTTGTATTGTTTGAATGGAGGAAATGTTTTCTGTTTCATGACTCTGTGTGCAGCAAGGCACATGAAGTAAATACGCCAGTAAATTGAGGAGCACTTTCCTCCTCAGAAGAGAGTAAATATTAATGAAGATACAGGTGGTGTGCACACAGATGCACACAGAGAAGAAAATATAAGAGGAAGTAGAGCAGTTATAAAAAGCGAACTCTGGAAGAGTTTGATGGCTGCCTTCCCAGAGGTTTTTGGTGGGGGGAAGGTGGAGGCAAATGCAACGGCAGCAACAACAAAAGAAAATCATAACAGGGTTTTATAAACTCCTGAGGAACTGGGAGACGAGACTGAAGAGAAGTGAGCAGCATCCTCTTCTTAACAGATAAAAGGGAATGTGCTGTTAAAAGCAATACTAAAGTTTGATCTCTTTGCTGGTGACATTTTTGTGATTGATTTAGGGCAGTCCCTATGCACAAGCTGTAACAGGCCATGCTAGGTCTAAGTACAGTATCCTGCTGCAGCTCTGGAGAGGCAGGCCCTGAGGACTGGCAGCAAGGGAACAGCTTTTGCTGTGGTAAAGACAGCTAAAAACTTAGTAATGGGGCTCAGGGCTCGATGTCAAGGACAGAAAATATTTCATGCTTATAGCCAAATGCCTAATACACAAGCCTTTAACAGAGGGTGGTACCACAGAAACCAGAGCTGTGTGGAAGACATTTTAATTTAATCCCAGTGCTGCCAAACAAAAACTCATGTTTGGCTTTTGTGTGGATGAAAGTTCTTGACACTAAAGTGAAGCTCCTTCAGAGCAAGGCTGAAACTTCCCACTCTGCCTCACTCTACTTCTTTCCCACCCTCAGACAAGGCTCAGCCCATGCTCACATGACTCTTGTCACCTCAGACGGCTCGTAGCAGAGGAGCCTTTGCTTATCCTGTTGAAGGAGAAGGGGAGAGGTTTGAAGGACTGTCCTGGCTTGCTCTCCCTCGAGGCAGGCTGTTGGAAGCCTCAGAAGAATGCAGCCAAAGGAAGGCTGTCTCCAGCTGTGCTGTGTTTCGTGGCAGTCCCTGGCCAGGGCACACCGAAATGACAGCAGAGAAACTCTGCAGCTTTGCAGCCATTCCAGACCATCAGCAAAAAGTATCTTCTGAGGACTGAGTTACTTCTTCAAGATGTGATTGCAAGGGCCGCCTCTTTCAGAAGTGTGGTGCTTTTTGTCTCCTTCACCCTTTGAATCAGCATTTCCTCTTGATCTGACAATGGGGTGCAGGAATAACACAAATAAACAGAGCCCAACTACAACATGATGCTGTTTCTACTTAAAGTCCTTAACAGAGGATTCTTATGTTACTTATATTTTAGCTATTTACTTGTATACTCACTACAAAACATATCTTTTAGAAATCCTTTGGCATTACCAGTGAGATTGACTTGAATAAGATATAAAAAAAATATGTTTGGATCTGAGGAAGAAATTAATCTAGATATCAAGTTTTGAGATCTAGGTTTTAAACTGAGGGAGGATCACACCAAGCTGCCACTCTCCTATACTGCAAGAGCTGATCTGGTTTGCTCTTTGGATCCTGTTGTCTCTAGTTCATCCAGACAGTAGAAACTTAAAAGTGTCTACCTTGGAATCTGAAAAGAAATCAAGGTGTTGCTTTGAGTAGGAACCAAAGGGAGCAACTATAAGATGTTTGCCATGGGGGAATGAAGCATTGTCCATGGAGATTTACAAAAGAAGTAGACACAAGTGGTTTCTTTCAAAAGTTAACACACTAAAGGGCAAGATATAGAAAAAAAATCACAGTTTAAGAGGGGCAGGGATTTTGCTTGTATTTCAAGGTAGCTTGTATTTTGCCACCATGTTGTAGAGAAGGCTGATGTATAACACAAGCAAGGACTCTGGCAGCAAGGTACTCAGTTACACAGTACCTTTATTTGTGGGTTAGAAGAGGAGCCTTGAGGAACATAATGCTAAAAAGAAGAGATTGTGCAAACTCATTAAGGTGAATTATTCCTCCTTCAATTTTATTCTGTCTTTATATTTTTCCGCTGCTGTGTAAGTGATGCAGTATCTGGACACTCTGATGCCTTCCTATTGTATACTTGAAATTGTATGTCTTCTGTAAAATTTATGCTAAACCTCTTACAGCTTTTAGGAAAAGAAACAGCACGTTTCATTTGCTGTCTCTCTATAAACAAAATGTAGAAGGACTTTTTAAGTTTGTGATTTGTGGCAGTAGAAGTAGATTTTTTTAAAAATATGAGTAAGAAAAAATACGAAAGGACAATTAAAAATCTGTGAGATCTCTCAGGAATAGGTGAAGAATAAAATAAACTCTTTCCCAGACAAAATCAGGACAGCAGGGCTTGTAAAAAAAGTTTTTGTGCAATTCCTCTTCTGCCTCAGTATTTCATAGCTAAAAATTTTCCTTCTCCGCTTTGAGTCCAGAAAACTTCTTTTTATAGCAGAATGGAAGTTACCATAAAATAGCAAGATTCCAGGAAGTTTAATTAGAAGGCAAAATAATGAAACTTGGAATAAAATCAGAGGTCTTAGCTCTAAAACAACAAAATTGGGGGGGAGGAGGGGGGGTGCTACAAACACATAAGTGAAATTAAGCTTGGTGGGAAAGGAAATTACTTAGTAAAATGTATATTTCTAATACTTCATGCATACATTGCATGTGTGTATATTTTTTTTTTTTCATGTCTCCTTTTCCTCCTTTATACTTGCAGCTAAATATGCTGGTCCTCAGTTGATCATAAAATGGGTAAAGAATTTAAACAAATTTTGCAAATGTAGCATTTGGTAGAAAAAGAGGTAAATAAATCATGTTTATGTATTTTATCAGGAGTATAATCTCACAGCATCCTGCAAACTTGTAGGCATCAAAATGTTCATATTAATGACACAGTAGATCACAAAGACCAGTTTAAAAAACATTGTTTGCTGCCTACTTGGATTTCGAATATGCCTGTGTGTCTGCCTGCTCTGGCAGAACTGGTGAAAGGAAAAAATTGCCTTGTTGTGATTTAAGAAAACAAGTTTCTTTTTCTGAACTTTCTCCTAAATATTTACTTCTAGGGAACAGGATGGAGGGGTAAGAAAGTATCCTCGCAGATACATGTCTTCAGGACTCTGAATCGACTCAATTAACCCAGCAGCGCAGCTAAGGCTGTTGCAATCTAAGTTGACAATCTGTAAATATTTACCATCCAATGCACCCTGTATTGTTTCTTTGTGCTGTCAGTTCTGTGGAGCTAATTTTGAGCTGGTGAGATGCTGATGTAGACAGGAACGTTTCTGGGCATGTGCTGCACTCCAGTGCCTGCCGTCCCAGCACACACCTGTCGAGAGCTGCAGGAACCTGCCTGCTGGGGAAAACAGGAAGACCAGTTGTGCTGTGGAGTTCAGCAGCCCCAGTTAGGTAGGGGAGTTTGCTGGTGATCATACTCCAGACATGAAAACCTGACCCTACTGAAGTTAGTAGTAAGAGTTCCAGCACCTTAGATAGGATTAGAACTTGTGTTTATCTTCAGTAATAGTGTTGTGGAGCCACAGTCCTCATGTGTAAGTACTGTCCTCCAAAGTGAATTTTTAAACCCAGCATATTGTAATTTGGGAACAAAATATAATCCTCTTATTTAAATTAAAAATTAGAATAACAACTTTAATGTCAAAAACCTAGGCATATCTAAATTAATTCTTTTGTTGGGGTGGGTGATGAATGGAATATTAAAATGTGTTAAGGTATGACCTTTAAAATAAAATTAGCTAAATAATTCACCAATACTGTATTTGTTGACATACTAATTTATTTTAATAATGCCTAAGACAGTCTCAAGTTAATGTAAGCTTGATAACATGTTTATAAAACCTGAACCTATGTTGTTTTGAACTGAGATTTATCATTGTAAATCATTGCAATCAGGTTTTTAAGGATATTGAAGCATCTAAAGGCTTAGGTGAGCTTCAGAAGAATCACAGAAAGCGTCACAGTAAATAACTCCTGTTACCAGGCACTTTTTTTGGCCAGTTTTATAAATAACTAGGCCCTTATGAACACATGTAGCATTTCCGAATGTCTTTACAGAAAGTAAGCTGTCAAAATCTGGCTCTGTGCTTCAGAAAATGGGTGGGAGAGTTAATACATTGAGAAAATAGAAATAGCTCCGTGAACTATGATGGAGTGGTGGGTGATAAAATCAACCTGCTGACCTGTTGCTTGGGGTAAAGCTTGCTAGCAAAGGCAGTGAAAGAGCAGCACTTAGTACTCATTCCAAATAGGCTCTGGCATCCTCGTGGACTGTTTCTTGGGGTGTGAAGCTCTGCAAGTGGCTGGGTGACTGGAAACCTGAAGGCTGGCGACTGCGCCAGTAGTGCTTCCCTGTGGCTAAAGCAGCAGAGAGCTCAGTATATGCTAGGTCCCTTTACACTGATCTTAGCACCAGCCAAGACTTTAGGCTAGCAGAATTGGTTTACTTTATCCTGTCAAGGGAAAAATCTATTTCTAAACAAATTTGCAATGCTGGAGGAGGGAGTGCAAAAGGGTAAAAGTTAATGTGTGACTATCGAACCAAACTTGATAAGAGTTTTCTCAGCTGCTTCTGTCTGCAGTCACTGTCTCAAGTAAGATATGTTTGTGCAAGACAAAAATGCAAAGATTACAAGAATGATCTGTTATCTAATGCCTTCTGTAAAAGAAGAGATTAAGGTAATTTAATAATCACAGCTGGGGTAAAAGTTGGTTTGAAATGCTAGTTCTTCCCTCAATTTTGCTGCTGCCTGCTGTAAGGAACATGACAAGGAAACTGGGATCGAGCCATTTTGAGTCTGTCCATAATTGTCCATTCTTAATATTGTTTCTCTATCTTCCCTGGCTAAAATGGATTCATGCAACCTCCCATGGGCACCACAGGCTTCTTCTAGCCTGACGTAGGTCTACTGATCCTTCTTCTGTCAGGGCTTCGCCTTTTGCTCTATGACACAGGGCAGCAAGAGAAGAGCAATTTTGCTTACTCCCTCTTCCCAAATCTTACTACATTTTGTATTCATCATATTTCTTAAAGCAAAGGGGAACATACGAATTATAATTTTTCTTCTTTTTCTATCTTCTTTTTCTTTCTTGCAACTCAGGAAGATGACACATTTTTTATGTTTTTTGTTTTATTGTGAAAATCACATATTCTCATTGAATAATTTTTAAATGTAGCTCAATAGTTACAGAATATCTGTTGTGCTGAGACTATCTCATGAAACCCTGACATGATACAGCTGGTGCTGATGTTGGGGCCAGTTCAACTGAACAATATCCCTGTCATTCCCTGTTGGTATAAGGGGACCCAATTTATGGACTAGGTTTTGAAGTTATTGGGAAGCAATACAGTAGTAACGGGAGCAATGCATACATCACCCCTTAACTGGATTAAATCCTCATGTGTGCTTAGGTGACTCCAAGTTTTGCAATAGCAGTTTCTGCACTGAAAACATTGAAGTTTATCTCAGAATTGCATTGACTATTAAACCCTGGTGTTTATGCTCTCACTCACATTTTCCTGTATTGATACTGTGCCCAGTTTCATTCCTTTTAGCAATGCAATTAATAGCAAGCTCTGAGAACTGCAAATTTAGAGAATGCATAATATCAAAGAGCTGGATTCCATCTAAATATGTTTGTAGGTGCACTCCTTGACTGGAACATGCAGTTACAATCTGCAAATAGATTCATCTATATTACTGTAGGAAAATAACCAGGAGCACTACAGCCTTGTGTCACAGAACAGTATTAAACCTGTGTAAGTCCCAGAGTCCCTCTAGTTTTCTGGCTGCAGGGAAAGTTTCATTTTCTGCTGCAAGATCTTTAGGAAGCTGCGTGTCAGTGGCTGTAAGTAGGTTAGCTCAGGCGGCTGTACCTCTGTCTGTATCATTCTCCTTAGCTATCACTTGCAGAGAGCTGAAACAGTTTTTTTGGGGCTTTCTAGTAGCTGTCACAGTAGCAATGCAGTTGTAGCTTGCCAGGATATACACAAGCATATGTACCCAAACTCCTACCACAGCATATAACCAAGGGCTGGTGAAAATTGGAGGAGGAGAGATTTAGATTATGGGGGGTGAGGGCACAGTTTGTGTGTGTATGTGTCATTTCATTTCTAAGAGCCCGTTCTTAGAAGAATTTGTTAAGTCTGTTTACCTAGATATGTAACTAGATGACTTAATATCATAAGATATTAGGGATTTAGATAGCTGGAGCCTTGGTATTTCAGGAGCTTTTTATGCAGCAAGATTTCACACTTATATTTTCTCTTTTGGTTGTAAAAATAATGTTTGTCTTCTGAGTGTTTTTCAGGTCATAAATCAAATTAAGAAAAAACAAGCATTTTGTGTTACAGGTTTCTGTTTCCAGATTCTATGTTTAAAAATCACTGGTTTAGGAAACACTGATAGGGAAAGAACAGGATATTGACGAAAAAACAGGAAAGAACAGACTTTCCTGTTTTCCAGACAACAAATTTCACTTTTTCTGTCTTTTGCTTAATTATTAATGGGATAAGCATACAGAGTTAAAGTATATAACTCCAGACAACTTAGTTTTTGGTGTAATACCTATTTTTCATATTTTTTTATAATGAAATTTTTTGAGTGGGAAATTGGAGGAGCTGGCCTTGTGAAGTCCCTCCCAAGTGGAGTTGTCCTGTGATTCTGTGACACGTGCAAGTTGGTAGCCTGCTGATGGGGCATGAACACTGCTGCCTCAGAGCTCAGCAAGAGCTTTTGCTGTACGTTGTGTGACATGAATATGGGCAGAGGGCTGAGTGGCTTCGGGCAGCTGGTACTAGAAACAACATTCAAGGTAAACTCTAAGCCTTGCTGCTAATCTTAAAGGCAAGCAAAAGGAAATGGTGCAGTCATGTGACTTCACCAAGTGTATTGTAAACTGAATAATGGGTAAAAAGTGATTCTCAGTTGACAGAGAAGATTAATGTTACTGGTGGTCCTTGTTGTGGTTTTCTGGGATAGAGGGGGCTCTTGTCAAAGATTTAAGTTTGCCCTGGTTCTGGTTTTCTTTTTTTTCATTTATAACCAAGAAATTTCTTCTTTTGTCTCCTGCCCTTCTTCTGCAACTTTACACATTTGAAGCTTCTTGTGTGGAAATCAGTCATTTCCTCAGAATTTCAGGAAACTACATGTATGTTAACCAGTAGAGAATGCAGGAAAAAAGATTTTGAAAATAATTTCTGAGCATATGTCTAGTTCCGTTGTCGTGGGAAACTGGGTCTGTCACTTAGGGACACATTTTGCCCACCTTGTTGTAAGCTCCTCTGTGTATGGCCTGGGATGTGTTGAAGGGACAAATGCTCCGAGATCATTTGTCTCCAGTTTTGAACTGCATCTGCATGGCTTCTGTTCAAATCTTCAATAAATTACCTTAGTGTTCAAGGCACCTCATGTTCTCTTGATGCCTGTAGTTAAGTAGTGCACTCGGCCTGTGTGTATGTAAGTTCTAAAATACATTTGAAACATGAGACTTTGGTTCCACTTGATTGGCTCACACTTCATGAAGTCACTAAGGGTAAGGAAGAAGTTTTAAAACCCCACCCCTAAATTATTCTTTCTCATTCGTTAAGGTTTTACACATGCCTTGGTTAGTAACATAATTCTGTGACAGAACGTGCCAAGTGTTGGTGATTTCCTAAGAGTGAAACTGCTTCAAATTTTCTTGTGTTTACTTTTAGAGTGCTTTAAATAACCTCCTGTCTGCATGCAGGCTTTTTACCCCTGGTGAAAATGTCTGACTACTACACAAAATGTCCTTTACTTACATTATTTCTCAGTATGTTGCCATATAAACCATAATTTTCTTTATGGAAAAATACAAAGGAACTCAAAGAATAGAAGAAAAAACCCAACCTTGTAGCATGACAGTAGAAACACAAGCTTTTCTGCATATGTTTTGAGAATGTAAACAGATTGCTCAGCACAGGTTTTATCTGGTCCTTTTCTGAAGTTTTTTGCAACTTTTGCCTGGGAGTGAAGTAGAGAAAAGTATGTAGTACGGTTTGCCTTTTAATAGCAGGATGGCTGTTTCATCATATATTCCCAGTTTTGAGAATTTTGGTTTAAAGGCAAGTGGAATATTGAATTTTTGTTGGTTTTTTTTTATCTAGAAAGTAGAACAAAATACCTTGAACTACAATTATGTGCTTATATATAGTATTTGAAGTAGACTTAGGCCGAGCAGACTGATTACTTTGGTATTAAGATTTTTGAATGGGAAATGCTGCTTATGGAAAACAAACTCAGCCAGTGGTCAGTGGCTGCATCTCATTTCAAGGTCATCAAATGTGTTTTGTAAGGAGATGACCCTTTAGCTCTCAAAACTTCTCCTGGAATCACTGAGCAGTGATGCTTCTTATTACTGGATTTCTGTATAGGGAAAATATTTAAAATAATTTTTCTTTCACCTCCAAAATTAAGGTAGTATTGGTTTAATTTAAATTACAAAATACGTGTAAGATAGGGTACCATTATTTAATTTATAGACCATTTCATTTTGTTTCCCAAGAAATTGAAAGGGAGGAGATTAAGTCATAGTAGAAATCTGAAGAACTAGTAAATATGAGAGTATTTTCACTCTTCTCTGATCTCTGCAGTACACTTCTCTTAATTAAGATCCAGCCAGATTTTTTGTTCTACTGTTGGAGCTCATCTTGAGATGTAGAAAGAGTTGCTACCAAAACCAAGCAGTAGGAAGTTAGGCTTTAATTCAGCTTTAGGAAAGCAATTTTGTTCCCTTTTTGGCGATTCACTGCATCCTTCTAGTGCAAGGTCACTCTCCTGCAGACTAAAATGTCACCTTCCAGCAGGAGCATGCCATGAAGAATTTCCAGGTGACCACAGGCCAGAAACATGGGTGACAACTTTATAGAAATAGAAATAATCTCCCAAGAAGTGCTTAAAATTTTTCTGAGCTGCTTTTTCTAGTGTATGATTGTACATTTGGCTCACAGCAGGCAGGTTGTATTCATATCAAGGTATTGAAAAAAATGAAAAATTTACTATGCATAAAAATGAGATTCCCTTTTTCTTTTCCAAATGCAGTGTGTACAATTGAATTTTAATAACTATATACACCTCAAATTTTTATGGCATAAAATGTACAGTTGTGTAAAAGGTAGTAAGAAATTATATGCTGTATTGTAACTTGTATTTAAAATATGATGCAGCTTTACAGCATTGTTTCCAGTGCTCTACTCTATACTACCATAAACTCTTATTATTAGCAACAATACAGTCAATAAGCTAGACTACATTTCTATCAGAGGCTTTATGGGACATTTTTTTCATAAGGCAGAAATGGCAAAATTCCTGAACTTCTTACTGAGAGTTACCATTGAGTCATGTCTGCACATTACTGCAAAACTGGTAAGAGGGCAAATATTCATTGAGAGCAGAAGTAACAACACTTTAAGCAAGAAACGAACCGTAAAAATCATATATGGGATAAAATTCAGCATCTGATAATAGTTGTGATTTTGTCAGGGATTGCATTTTATGAAAAATTAATTTGGTGCCTGGTCTAGGGATGTGCTACGTATCATATAGTAAGATCTTCCAGCAATTCCTAGATTGAGAGATTAAAAAAACTGAAAAGGTTTTTCAGAATATTTAGAAATAAGTATCAGTAATCCACGTACTAAATGAGAAAGAGACAACTATGCTTCATATACTTCCATTTGTTTGTTTTGTTGGACTTTTTTTTTTTTTTTTCTCCTGAAATAATGACCTTAGGCCTGAGAAAGCCTAAGGTCAAAAACCCCATTAAAACAGAGAAAAACATCTCTCACACATCTGCTTTTAGAGACTTTCACTTTCTAGTGTACATCAGCATGAAGCTAAAGCATCCTATAGAACAGAATGTCAAAGAGTCTTTCACAAGCATCCAGGTCCCAACCATTACTTGCTGCTTTGGGTACTTTTTGGCTTTAGCAATCCAAAATTCTGAAGGTGAAAGCAATTCCTTCAGGACTTGGATTTCTAATGGGGTCAGTGTGCTTTAAATGAAAAGTCCTCTCAGTCTAAAAGAAAATATGATGGAGACTTTTGTTTTCTTTGAAATGGGGGCGCTATGTTTTACATCCATTATTTAATAATAATGGATACAAAATATAAAGGGAGAGGAGAGAGGGAAATGAAAAATGTGACCTGTATCAGATAGTTAAAAAAACCCCACCAAATGAACCAACCAAAAAAAACCCCAGAGTAAAAACAAACAACAGACATGAAAGTGCATTAACTGGACAGCAATGACTGTAGAAAATCAGAAATGCATATTTTTTTAAAAAAATAAAAAAGTCTGCTTACTTTGAACAGGACAGTGTGAGAAACAGCTGTATCAGTCATGAAGAGTTTAGAACTTTTTGTGGAATCAGAGACAAGAAAGGAAGCATTCCAGGGCAGACGAGGTTCCTCGAGGAATGACAAGGCCTTTACCTTGCCCCTTTTCCAAGGCATGTGGAGATTGTTAGTGCCTGGTACAGACCAGCACTGCCTCACAAGGTTTGTTTCATCCCTTGTCCCAGTGTCATGCCTGTACTTTTGATAGTTCTGGGCCCATGGAGGACAAGAGTGGCTCTTTGAGGAGCCACCATTCACTGCTGAGGAGCTTTCCATCTAACCAAAGGCGAGAAGCACGTTCCCCAGGTACTTCTGCACTGTGGTGTTTGGTTACATGTGTCTTTGCACACATCAGGTGGAGACGAGAGAGGAAAACAAAAATGCAGTTTTGGAAGATACTTGGTGGAAATGTTCTACACACAGACCATTAGAACAAAGCTTGTTTGTAGGTAACATCATGTTGTAGTTTCAGACTGAGAGGAACCATTCCTTGTGTAGTGAGTCGTGTAATGGGTACAGTGCATGTTTTGAACAGCCTGTGGTTTTGTTTTTCATCACTCTGTCCTGCCTGTGATACAGACAGGAGACTGGAATTGATAATGAAGTGTTTGGAGCCCATGAGTGACTCACAAAGTCCATGAATAGACTTTCCTGGCCATGTGGAACTGCCCTTTTTTTTCCCTGATGAAGTGATGGGCACCTGCTGCTGTATTCCCTGCTTGTGTGGCAGGAGAGCTGTCACAGAGTGTTCCCCATGGCAGCCATGGAATCCCTGGTAGAAGGGATCCCTTACCTTTCAGATCAGCTACACTGCATGGGCCCTTGTTGTCTCATGACCAGCAGCAGGAGCGATGACTTCTGGAGGAGGAATTCATAATTCAGTGGAGTGTCTTCTCATCCCAGGCACAGGCTGCCATTTAGGCATTAAGGAGATTGAAGCTAATGAAATCTATGACAAAAACAGTCTGACAGGGTTTTCTAGAAATGTAGCTCCTCTACAATTGTGAATTGCCATAGAGGAGTTCAATATGAATTTTTGAGTTGTGCATGAGGTTTTCTCTGCTCCCTCAAAGGATTTAAAGGTTGAGTGAAGCCCTTAGCATCATTGTCTGTTTGGAGTAAGAATGAGTAGCCCTTGGTGAAATTGTGAATAATTCAGACCATCTGTGGTGAAAGGTGGGGACAGGAGAAAAATGTTCAGATTTTTTTTTTGCTTCAGCCGGAGTTTGGGGAGTAGTTAATGCCTAAGAAAGAAAAACTTTGAACTGGAGACAATTTCTGAACAACTGGTGCAGGGCAGCCTGGCTTTATTCATAGACCTTACTAGAAAAATAGAAAAAACTAACACAAGATACAAGAAAGATGAATGTCTTTAGTTTCTGAATAGCATTTGCATTTGCCTGATGATGCATGATGCAGGGAGAAAATTTCAGACAAGCCTGAAGAGTACAGTAATGTTATTCTACTTTTGTCCAGAGCTTGGCTGTGTTGCAAAATTATTGAGAATGACATGTGTCAAAAGGCAAAAATACTTTTCTAGCATTTTGTTGTTATGATTAAATAAGGAAAACAGTCTTGGACAATGATTCTACCCTTAGTGTTTGGTTAATTACAAGCTTGAAGCTCTCAACTCATTTGTGGGATGATACTCATCAAATTTCTTTTAACTGGCACACACAAGTTCAAAAATAGCACACATTTAGATGAGGGCTAAAACCCTTTTGCTTTCTTACCCATCAAAAGATTTGAAAGCATGTGGGCTGCAGAAGATGAAGGATATCTGAAGTCATTAGGGTTCCCTTCTGTACTTACTTGATTTAGCAATAAGAGATGAATTAAGTTTTTTAGTACAGCAGAGGGTGTCTGGGGCAGTTAATTTTCTTTTTTCATGTTTGTGGTAGGACTACTTCTCTGGGAGTTTATAGGATTCATCTCTACAAAGACAAGAAGTCTTTCAGTGTCCTTGATCTTGCATCCAGGAACTATTGTCCGTCATGTCTGTGTGCCCCTCAGGAGAGTTTCAATAGCAGGGTATGGAGATTGATTTTCATAGTATCTCTACAGATTCTTTAAAACTTTCATTTCTCATTTTTTTAAGTTAAAGTGGTAGGATGGAGGTAAAGTTATTGCAGTAGTCTTCTGGGACAGGAGAGGGTGAGAACTGGATTGAGAAAGAAGGGTTTCATTCCTGAGGCAGTGGAAGATTAAATATCGTAGAGAGACGGTGACTGAACTCCACTTGTGTCACAATAATGTTACCTATTCGCAGATAGACATGCCCTGCAGATACTTCAGGTGGGGTGTTCTTACTTTTAAAAACTAATAATACAGAATGTTTTATCTCTGGTTTTCCTCTTGGTACCTCCTTGGGATTGCTGTGGCGGGAATTGCCTCCGTGCTTTGGAGCTGTGTGTCCTTCAGGAGCCACTCTGGGAGTGCGGTGTGGCTTTTGTTCAGGATGTCTTTCTTTCATGGTGGGTGGGAGAGGGACTGACTTATGTATTGGCATGTGGGAAGCAGAGAACTGGCTTTTGTACCAATGGAGAGTTGAAATGAAGCCAGGCTAAGCTGCAAGACTTGAAATTCAGACGTTTTTCTCCATATGCCAGCATATCAAGACTATTAGTCCATTTGCAGTGCTGAGTTGCTTGTGTTACATGGTCAGCCTTGTGTGAGTTGTTGATGCCCCTGCAGATAGTGCTTTCAGGAAAAAATAATTCCTGGATATGAGGAAGTACTGTGAGAAATATCAAGATGTTAAACAAGATGATTCCTGGACATTAAATATCCAAATGGTAAACACAGCATTATAATGTGAACCCCCACAATAAACATTCTGTAACTTTAGCCATCTACCACAGTCGCAGCAGTTCAAGGAATTGGTATAAAAGAAGCTTAGAATATAATCCTTCCACTGTTTTAATCCAACTGAGGAAATACAAGGTAGATGCTTAAAAAGTTACTAATACCTAAAGAGAAAGCATGCATAGAATATTAATATTTCAAATTATTTATATTTAGGAAAATCATAGGGCTCCATATGGTTCCACATACAGAGATTTTACACAATTAGGAAGATTTTTGTCAGAAACTCTGTGGATAATTTCAATTTTTGATAGCCTGTGAACTAACAGATATTCATTAACTAAACGCAACACTGGAAGGAAATAAAGTGTAGGAAAAAATAGCTAAGGGTTTTTTTTTGTTTCGTTTTGTTTTGGTTTTTTTTGTTTGTTTGTTTGTTTTGTTTTGGTTTTTTAATTGAATTTTTCAATCTGTCTCTTCTATGTGTATGATAAATTTTAAACATTTTCGGGGAGTTTTCAAGGGGAGGTGCTTTGATAGGATCATTTTGGAAGACATGGCCCAACTGGAAAAGTTTTCAAGTGATCTTAGACATCAGATCACAAAAGCAAGTGATAACAAGTTGATAGATGGTATCTAGCCCAAAAATCTAAAGATTTTATAGTAAGTGAGTTCATTTGATAAATTTAGTGTAAAATTTCTCACTTTAATGGTGCTGGGAGCTTGGAAAGTGTGTTTGTTCTGGTACTTTTAGGTGTTTTTGAAGGGGCTACAGAATGGGGAATACATAATAAGATTATAAAAATTGTTTTCTTACATTACGCAGCAGTTTAAAAATAAGGGCTAGTATTTGTTGCAAGAGATTGTTCTGAGAGTGATAAAGAATTCATCTCCAGATTTGGATGCTCGAAATTCAAATTTTTGGTGTATATACAGGGTGAAATGTTAAAGCTCCAGATTTCACCTAGTGGAGAGCTCATCAATAGGTGTAGAAATCTTGCTAATTCAGAGGTCATTCTATAGCGTAGAGGTGAACCTCTAGCCCTTCACTAAGACTCCTGACCCAGAGATGGTGTTCAACTACATCTTGAAGTACCTTCTGTATTTCTGCCAAAGAGGCAGAGCCCACCACTGAAGTTGTAACCAGAGTGATTGCTCAAACTCCTGTCTCAACACTGAAGTTGTAACCAGTGATTGCTCAAACTCCTGTCTCAACAGTGGCACAGAACTGGGCGGATTTTGGAGAAAGACAACGAGAATGATCAAGCCCGTGAAAACCTTTTAGATTAAGTATCTGTGTAGGTCAGGACTCCTTAGCCTTCTGTGGAGATTGTTAGAGTTGATGGTGGGATATGTTAGAGATCTACGGAATTACAAGTGGCATGGTGAGGGTAAAAGGGAGACATTGTCCACCACTGCAAGTGTGAGAGGGCATCAAACAGAAAGTGGCAGGCAGCTATGAGAATACAGATAGATACCTTTTTTTGTACCAGTGCCAGTCAGGGAAAGTGATAATCGTGAAATGAGGCCTACTAAAAAACAAACACATAAATAAAATTCTTACCCTTCCCACCCAGCAGAGGATGTAAGAAGCAGGAATGAAGGCAACTGTGGCCGAGACTAACCAGGTTTCTGCTTTCTTCAAATTATAGGGTAAAAAAAAAAAAAAAGAGAACTGGAGGTTTTCAGAGTTGCTACTAGTTTTTATTACTGTTTTAAATCTGCCAGCAGAGTGCAAGCTGGGATTCCTGGGCAAGGCAGTAAAGGCTACCCTAGAGATAGGACAGACTCCCAACTCCATGTGCAGTATTCCTAAGGAATAGTGTTCTTTGTTCCTGGAGACTGAACAGAAACTTGATGTCCATCTTTGGGGAGGGTAGGAACACTAATCCTGTGTATTGAGTGTTGTGCCCTGTTAGACATTAAATATGCTAAATACAATTGAGACATTCTGTTTAGTTGAGTATTTTTTGTCTCGTCGTTGCCTAAGAACTATCTGAAGAATGCAGTTTTTGTTCTACCATTCATTTTTGCTGCCTTGTGGCCATATTTGAGGCCATGGAGTAAGCAGACATGAATCTGAATGGAAAAAAGTAGCTGCTAATTTTAAGGTAAACCAATTTACTTTCATTGGCTCAGGAGAAACCGTGATCTGAAGCAGAAGATGGTGGGAGAATGGGAATACTGCTTTTGTGCCAGTTTATGCTGTTTTAAAATTACAGCCTGACAGCTTAATTTCCACTATTTCAGGGAAGCACTACATTTAGAATAAAATTTACAGGCCTGGGCTGTAGAGGTCGCACAGTTAAAAAGTCTGTCAAGATTTCTGTAGCAAAGACCTATTGACAGGAATCTCCAATTGCTGGTTTAAAAAAAAAAAGTTTTGAGCAATATTACATACTTATTGGCTGACTCTGTAGATGCTATTTTTTTTAATTGAATTTTTCAACCTATTTAAACATTTGTTTTTTCTACATTTGAAAGAAGAAATGGTGTTGCTTTCTGCTTTCATCATTCACAGTATCTGAACTGCTCTGGACATTAGACTTTAAAAGTATGCTTTAAAAATTCAAACTGTTCTAGTTTTCATCTTTTAAAAAGAAGTGGATAATACTGCAGCTTTGCACTTCTTGTTAATGCATGGTTTATGCTGAGTATGTTCTGCATATCACATAAAGAGCATATCACTGGTACAGTGCAGGAGACTTTATTTATGATCTCATGTTTCAGGTCATTCCTCAAGCACAGGGCAGAAAAAAGACTGACCTGAAGATGTTTGCTGTGGCAGAGCTATTGCATTATCAATCAGAATGTCCCTCCATAGGGCACACTGATTCCTTACACACCACTTCAGTAACCACCACTTTGGTGATTTAATGAACTGATTGTTCAGTGTGAAGCAATTCAGAGAGATCAGGTTTTATACTTCCGCAGCAAGAATGTCAAAAGCAGGTTGAGGGGGTATTTTAGCTAATGTGCCTTGTTTTCAGACCTCTGCTGGCATGATGCTGGCCTAGCTTTGACAGGAGCTGTGCTCCAAAAGGCTCTGCAACAGCCAGTGCTGTGAGCAAGCAGGGAAGGTGATGGGCAGCACACAGTGACTAACAGCAGTGCCAGTGCTGCCTCTGCAGCCAGCCTTGCTGAAGTAGAAGGTGCATTTTATTTGTCCTTCTGGTCTTTGTATTTGTGCAAGTCTTCCATAAATCTAGGCATAGTGTGCTCCTCCTTTGCCTGTGCAGGAAGGAAATGGCAAATAGTGATCTGTTAGCTGAGGGATTTATCCAAGATCACCTGCATGGAGGTAGGATTTGGACTGGGATCTCCAAGGGCCTGATGATCTTCCTCACCACTAAGGCATCCTCTTGACTTAAAGACTACCAAGATGGCTTTGTTCTTCCTCCAAGTGAAATGCCTGACTTGCTTATAATTTCCTCCAGAGCCTTTTATATTCTTTCTGGCATTTATTTCCTCCTTGCCATCTTTTGCCCCAGTGCCCTTTTGCCACTGAACAGAATCCTTGCAGACAAGCAGAATGATATTCAACAAGTGAAGGAAGGTGTAGAAAAAAATGCAGTTCACTTGGTCCTTTTTTCAGGCAGCTGGGAATCCTGGTCACCTCTGAGTGTAAAGACCTTGCATTTTTGTTATGACGTGGGTGTTTATTATTGAATTGCACAATAGCTATGGGAAAAATTACGTATTTTTACTGTGAATTACTGTGAATTTGCACACATATAATGTAGGTGCCTACAGTGTTTCAAATGCTAATTTGTATCCCACTGATTATAAGAAAGTCTGGAGGAGCAGATCAAATGTAGACATAGTTAACTAGGACAGTTATTACCCATCCTATATGGTATGGTTCTGACACCATTAATGTTTTAAGGGCTCAAAGAAAGCTTTCAAGGGAATTAGATTTACCTTAAAATCCACTAGTGCTATAATCCATACAAAGATGAGCCCTTAATTTGAATGCAGAGAGTTATAATATTGATCATCACTATCCTATGGTCCTACAAATTATCTGTGAGTTTGATATGCTTTACTTGGGAATTTAAATGTCACTGTATCCATTTAACAGATGGTGAAACTATAGCAAAGGGTTTGTGAAACACATCCAATTAAACTGAAAAGTGTTAAATGGATGGTATCCATTTATATAGTCTTGATAAAAAAGGTTACATTCTCATGTATTTAGTTAACTGCAGTGGTTAGGGTTCCAAATACTCTAAAATGTAATTTGAAGTCTGTAGATATTGTTAAGCTGACATTCTCACATTGTGGAATGGCTCCTGTCTAAAAGAAGGGACCCTTTTTTGTCTCTCAAGCATATGGAGAAAAAGGAATGTTTATGCTCAGCTTAGCAAGAAACTGCATGAGAGAGTGTTGAAAGTATTTTGGATTTGTTCCTTGTATTACTGTTTTCTAATCAATTCTTTGGATCAGAAATGGACTAGTTGCATTTATTTGGGGTAGCATATCTGACATTTATGTGTTTGATTAGCCTTGAAGAACTCTAATTTTTTTAAGAGTTCTGGCATTTTCAATATTAGACTTAAGCCATGCCTTATGGCAAATACCAGTATTTGAATATGCTAACAGAAATGTTTTCCTACTCCTTGAAGATAGAGTACTTAATGTAATTGGTAAACCAAATGATACCTAGCACTCCATTGTAATGCTCTACTTTACATGTAAATTATATTTTCAAGCACCATATTCTTTCTCAGTTGTGATTAATCCCTGAAATAAAGGGGGAGGACAAGCAGCTAGTTTGTTTTTAATGATACATTCCTCCTTTGGGAAAGATTAACTATGCACAACTTTGTTGAATTTAGCAATTTACAATGAATTGTTGAGTTGTCCATGGAGACCAATTCTGTTCCTTCAGGAGGGTTTGTCAGGTTACATTGTGCTCTGTTTCTCTAAAGGAAAGAAGCTCTTATGTGTCTCTCTGTGGCAAGAGGTAGTAAGTTCCATGCCACAATTTAAACTTAAATAAATCTAGCACATAAAACTAAGCTGTAATAGATTTGATGGGTGGAGAAAAGACAGAGACAGAGAAGACAACTAGTTCAAAACATGCTCTTATTTTGTGTGATTTTGGTTTGCATGTCAAAATTTCAAATTTGGTTTGCATGTCAACATTTCAGGTTGTATTCGCTGTTGGGTCTCATTCCCAACACTATTTGCCTGTCTGACAAATGCTCTTAGCTGGCCTTTAGCTTTGTTGGTTGCCCTGCCTCCTCTTCCCGTTCTTTCCCTTTTTCAGATTGTACATAGATATTAATGACTTGATTAATTCTGCTAAAAGACCTGTTTGCCATCTTCTGAACCTCTTAAATCCCACAGAAGAAAGTGGGAATGTGTGGTAACATCTAGGTTAATCCCTGCAGGTGAGGGGAAAAGCATCTGTGCAAATGTTGGGGATTCCTGTAAGAAGCTATGGTGGATTCTTGCAGGCCTAATTTTTCTTTTTAAATGGAGTCACTAGAAAACACTTCACAAAATATTTCAGATTAGTGGGGAAACACAGTCACTTGGGAGTGCTGCTGAGCCCTTTTTTGGGAGAGGGAATACTAGCGGAGTGCTGGAACAGTGGGATGTAACAGCGTGTGGGCTCAGAGATGCTGCAGCCTTTTAGAGGTTATTTGGTGGAAGAGCTTAATGGATAATGATCAAGTGCAACAAGATTTACATATTCAATTTAGCATGTTATGCAGCAGTGTCATGGCCTTCCTTCATTCCAGCACAAGAAACAAAAGCTGGTTTCCTAGCAGTGAGAATGTTGATATTCCTTCCCGTGCCAGGTGTTGCACTGTGTGTGTGATCTGCAGTGATGGAGTGGGTGGTTTGGTTTGATGGATACATTTTTTTTTTTTTCTGCTAAAACTGTACTGAGAGCTGGCATTTGAACAAGGAATGGTGATGAATGAAAATGCTCCCCATCCCTTTTATTAAAAACTACTGAAAATTAGTATTGTATATGTGGGACTAATGGGGAATGACAAATCAACCAACCATAAGGTTTGAATTCAGAATGTTAGAAATGACAGTGTATCTATCTTTCCACTAACTGAAAGAATATTATAAGTGTAAATAGATCTGCTAACCTGTGTTCCCCTGCCTGGGTTTTGACTCTGTATTTCACAACTGTGAAAGTATTTGGATGTCAGGTGAATCATGTGAAATACGAGAGAGAAATAACTTTTTTTTTTTTTCTGTCTCTTCCTCTCCACATTTCCCAAAACTGCAGCCACAGGAATAAGTCTTCAGGCTGGCCTCACCCTTCAGGGACCTGGAGCTTGAACCAGGGGACACCTTATGGATGGGAGATGACGGCAAACAGAGATGGAAGAGACTACTTCATCAGGTCAGTGGGCAGAGTGAGCTGTGCAGTGTGAGGCACAGCGCTGCAGCCCTGCTCTCCATTCTGTCGCCTTGGATTCCTAATTCCAGCTTCAGCCCTATGCAGTTCATGTTCACTGGTTTGATTTATGGCAGTAAATCAAAAGCACAGACTGTGCTTTACCGCACTTTGCTTTGGTACTTGGTTATTTCATTTGCTCAAGAGCATGCTGATAATATAAGGACCTGTAATTCTTTGAAGAATTGCAAGTAAGGTCATTAACAAAAGATAAATAAAAAATAAAAATGCCATGTTTAAAGAATGAGGCAGAAGATCAGTTCTGAGACTTCCAACTCTCCTCCATCTCTGCCATGTGAGGTCTTTTGGTTTGTCTAATAATTATACTAGTAATGAGAAAGTGTATGTTTTGATCCTGTATTGTAAATATACTAATTCTTAGCTTTTCCACACTTTTTTAGCTCTGGGTTGAAAAATAAATGTCAATGTGTATGATAAATTTTAAACATTTTCTCCTTTTCCTATTGAAAACTGTGCATAATTATTCTTTAAAATCACTGAGGTGGCTTGGATAAAATAAATTTTGCCATTCCAGCAAACGTACTCTTAGAGGCCTTTGAAACTTCTTCACTAAAAAGGGATGATGGTAGTGAGTTAGCAGAACCATTGGCTGCTTGGCATTCATTGCTTTAGCTTACATTTCATTTTTAAGATTAGCATTTTTGATTCTGTTCTTGTGAAGTTTTTATTTTAAATTATTATTTCGTTTTTGTCTTTATCAATCTCTTTAGAAACTTGGAGGTACTTGAAAAAGTCATGGATGAGAATTAGAATTCTTTTAACACAGAGCAGAAGGATCAAACTTATTTTTAATTGACTGTTAAAAGTGCTTAATTCTCTCAAGATCCTTCAACTGCAAAGAAAGAATTGTAAAATATAAGAATGAAGATCCCTGCTACTGTGCTTTGCTTTCCTAGCCCTTTTGTCCACGGGATGTGCCTTGGCTTCCTAGGAGGCATTTGCTTTTGGAGCCAAAGCAAGATTTGTAGCAGCCTGGTGACATGAAGGCTTTCAAGATGTAGAGCAATTTCAGACCTGCCCAAACTGGAACAAATTTTCTGGGTTAATGAGGGCTCAGAAGCTGACTTTGAAATGTCAGTTTCTTGCTTCAACAAATATTTGTGGTGCTTTGGATGTCTCAAAGATGGATACATGCAAGTTGGTAGCCTGCTGATGGAGCATGAACACGGCTGCCTCAGAGCTCGGCAAGAGCTGTGAAGCTGAATGCCAGGCACAATATAACTGTATTGGCATAGGTTTTCTGCCTGAGTTAATTAGGCTTGTGAAGAAGTATAGGTGAGCCTCCAAAGTACTGTGCAGATGTGAGACTGTTGTTTCTGTTACTCAAGTTAGTGAAGAGACCTGCACATCTCATTCTTCTTTTCTATAGCATGTTGGTATGTTCTCCTCTGTGTGAATGAGATTCATTTGAAGGATTAATATTCTGATTCTGAGGAGAGGGACTACATTTGATTCCTCCTCTTTTCTCACTGGTCACATAATGGGATGCGACACTTGTGTAGCTGTCAACAGTTGTAGCTTACAAAATGCAGTGCCTTAGTACTCATTAATTTTGCAATTTGGGAATGTTTACTAACCCTTTGTAGCTAATGATTATTTCGTTTATTTTTTGGAATGGCTTTTAGTGCCTTAAAGTGCCACATCCCTCTCTTAAATTGAGAAAACTCATCTAGGAAAAAAAAAAATCCATAACAGGGTGTGTCAAATTATGCCTTAAGTAATATTAGGCCTGTGGTTGTCTTGCTTTTGGCGTGGTTGTTTTGGGGTTTTTTTCTCATGCTCTTACAAGGTGCTTGTTTTTCATTCTCTTTTGGGCTCTGGTCTTCCTTCCATTTTTCTCTGCATGTGGATAGCAGACTACTTAGGAAAAAATAGTCTGCTCTGAGGGGTAAAGAGCATGAGGCCTCTGAAGGAGCTGATATGTAGAAGCCTTTGATGTTTTGCGCCAGACTTTGCAACCCATGGGAATCTCTAGGCAGTTTCAGGTGCAAGTTGAACACTGCTACGTACCTACACATTGCAGGGTTTATAGTACATATTCCTGTATCAAATGTTTTAAAGTAACAGCATTGGCTGAAGCATGTGCACAGACGTGCCCCTAGAGTAGTAATGCATCCTACATGAAATGACACTCCCCAGGAATGCATTAAAAGCCAATTCTTTTGGAAACAGAATGAAGCCAGAAAACCATTTGGAACCATGTATTGCTGCTCCGAGTCACCAGCCATCCACCATTACTAGGGAACATCAGCCCAGATGGCTACTACAATGTGACTGGGTAGTTCCATGACATATATCTTGGTTTTAGAAGAATGACCAAAGACCAGATAGAACCAGTGACTTGCCAGCGATTCCTCTGTGGAAGTGTATATAGTATCTGTCCTTACAGTGACTGTTACTTGGCAGAGAAGTTCTCTCTGGATTTCAAAACAACTGCTTTTGCAAATATTACATGAGACTACATAAATAAAAACAGAATTTAATTTTTTTCCTTCATTTTCCACACCTAGATTTTAGGAATGATATAGTGAGATGATTGTTGACAGTTATGCCAATAAAGACAGGAGAGAGATTAGCGAGATAGCATTTCGTACTGTCTCTAAGGCTTTTTATAGTCATGCAGATTAACAAATTGCATCACACTGAAGGAGAAAAATAATTCAAATACTTTCCTTGGTTTTGATTAAAGATGTATAAACCAGGTATTATCACAGTGAAATGTATGCGTGAGTCCTGTACAAGGAAGTAACATAATTCATAGCGACATGAACTGCTTTTTAGTTAAATAATTTACTTTGTGCCATATGTACATATCCATTCAACTGCAAGCAGACATATTGTAATTTTGAAATTGTGGGAGGAATAGAGAATCCAGGAGAATCTTCTGGTGAAATGAAATGTAATTATGTAGTGTTGGTGCAAATGTTTTAAGGCGTGAATGGGAAGAGATGTTTATTCTTTCTGCTGAAGCAAATTTGATTTCTTTCAAATCTCTGAAAGCCCTAATGACATGAGCTAATCAGGGGCAGCTTCCATCGCCAGGCAGTGCTTTTGTAAAAGTGTGAGAAGAATCTCTTATCAAAATATTTTCAGATGTTGCTATCAATTCATTATCTCTTCTGTACAGATGGCACGACCAGGGTCATTTTGGAAACCTCTAAAATATTTTTTCTTAAGTTTAGGCCATGGTAAATTGAAGTTTCAGAACTTCACCCATTCCCTTTTAACTTGCCCCTTTTACTTGAAATAGCGTTATGAGATAAGTAATATATTTCAGTATGGGAGGATAGCAATCATCTAGTATTCTTCCAGCATGTTTCTGTACTCCACAAGCTGTATTAAGATGGACTTTTAATATGAAATAATTTCAATATGGTAAATTTAACCACTTTAAAGTCCTAAATGTTTTATTTGCATTTATCATATATCCTGTGTAGTATATGATTATGAGAAATTCTGTAGCATTAATTTGAATAAAAGCATGACACTTACTAAAAATGGTTTTGGTGTGAATATAGCATTTCAGAGAGATAGTATGTGGAGAAGAAGGTTTTGGCTGATTTTGTATACGAAAGATTTAGCCTCATGGCAATTTTAGCTCCTTATTTTTGCCACTGCTGTGATCTTACTGATTTTGGGACCTCTACATTTTTGTCCTTGGCCTTGTGGAAATCTTGCTGCTTGTCAGCTCTGGAGGGAAGTCGATAGAAGGAAATAAACTGGCAAAAGCTAATAAAAAGTCAATCTTGTGGAGAAAGCAATAAATTTTATGATGATTTTGCTTTAAGCCAGTCCTTTGCATGGTCTGATGAAGTTGCAGAATAGTTTAGTATGGAAGAATCGTCTGAAGGTTAGCCTGTCCAGCCTCCTGCTCAGATCACGGCTAATACCAGGTGATGAGCAGCATTGCTGCCGCACCAAAATATCTGACTGATTTGAGAATAGGATTGCAATAGAGTTGTCTTGGCTTAAGCTGCCCTGCAACTGTACTTTAAGGTGCATGCTGAAGTAACACTTGCTGCTTTCAAAAGTCATACCTTTGTGATTCCTATCGCTGTTTAATTCCTAAGGAATGACGTACTTCGGTATTTTCATGGGTCTGTTTTCTTTCATTCAAATAAAGACCAGAGAATATGAAATAAAATTAGCTGAAAGGAAGTGTGGCCCTTCTCATGGGGACTTTAAGCAATGCTGGTTCCGCTGAGGTGTAGTTAGTTGTTAGACTCCCAAGACAGAGGGTCCGTTAGGTCAGCTTATTGCCATGTCCTTGTTTGCAAGAGATGCTATTGGTTGTGTTTGCTTTATTTTACTTTATTATTTTTATTGGTTGTGTTTACTTACTCTTGCTATTGCCTGGGAGAGGATGATCATGTCTGTCTGTGTTTCCACTTTGGTTTGCTCCCTATTTGACTCCAAGGACCCTGACCATCTGTACTTCACGCATATTAGCTTGCTTCTGTGCTCCGGTCTGGAACAAACTGAGCAACAATTGGGATCCCAGGCAAGAAATTAAAGGAAGCACACCCAGAGATCAAAGCCTGCAGCATTATTACTGCTTGGCTTGAAACCACAGGTCAGTCTCCAGAGTGCACAGCAGAGCTGGGAGAGAATGACTGGTTTAAAGACTTCCTGAATCATATTTATGTTAATATGATGTGGTTACTAGAGCAGTTGAAACGACCAGGTGACCCACCTAGTGGATGAGGGAAATTTTGAGGATGTAGACGGCTTGGACTTCAGCAACATCCTTGGCATTGTCGCCCATGGCATTCTCATGGAAAAACTGGCAGCCCACATCTTGGACAGGTGCACTCTTGACTGGATTAAAAACTGGCTGTATGGCTGAGCCCAGAGAGTAGAGTGACTGGTATCACATCCAGTTGGAAGCCAGACACTAATGGGGTTCCTCAGAGCTCAGTACTGGAGCCAGTCCTGTTTAATATCTTTACTGATGATTGGCATGAGGGGATCGAGGGCACCCTCAGTAAGTTCACAGACGATGCTAAGTGGGGTGGGAGTGTTGATCTGCTGAAGGGTTGGAAGACGCTGCAGGGGGATCTGGACAGGCTGGATCACTGGGCTGACTCCAGTGGTGTGAGGTTCTGTTGAGGAATATACTCAATGCAAGTAGCTCAGTGTGCAGCTGCAGTGTGAGCTCTGTGGGGTGGGAGCTTGCTCTACAGGCAAGAAGCCATGAACTGCCAACCCTTTGCATAACAAAGGGCTCGGGGACCTGTGGCCCAGCCAGGTAACCGGACACTCAGAGTCACATCAGGAGCCAAGGATCCCAGACGTCCCTGTGCTTTGACTGTAAGGGTATAAAAGCCCAGGTGTCCTTTTTTCAGAGTCCCTCCTCCGAGGTACCCAGCTCAAGCTGTCATTTTGGTATTGCACCATGAATAGTTTATTCAAAGAAACGAGCTGGTTTTATACACTTCTTCAAGACACAGTATTTCGTTATATGATATTTTTCGCCAAGTGACCTATCACATGTTGCCATGCCATCAACACACTTTCTTAATCTGTGTATATGGGGGTGATCTCGCTCTGCTCACCCCTCTGGCAGCTTCCAGCAGGCTCCTCTCTGCAGGGGTCAGCACGTCACACCTCCTCCCGCCAGGGTTCAGTGGAGACGAGCCTCTCGGTGCCACCGTGTGCTCCTTTGTGCTGCCATGTGCTTCTGGAGCCGCGTCCCACAGCCTGTAACCCAATTCTATCTTATGTATCCCCACATATCGAGACATGTGAGACTCTGCTATGGGAAACTTGGGGTTGAACTGGTAAGGAAACCTGGTCTGAGTGTGGGGTGTGTAGCTGTGAAAGGGCCTTGGTCCGATAGTGGTATGAATGTGACAGAGTGACTCCTGGATGGTCAAACAGGGACAGTTGAACAAGTCCAAGTCACGACACTCCCTGCAGCACTACAGGCTTAGGGAGAGTGTTTGGAAAGCAGGTCAGGGGAAAAGGACCTGTGGGTGTTGGTTGACAGTAGGCTGAACATGAGCCGGTGTGTGCCCAGGTGGCTGAGGAGGCCAACAGCATCCTGGCTTGCATCAAAAATAGTGTGATCAACAGGACCAGGGCAGTGATTGTCCCCCTGTATTTGGCACTGGTGAGGCCACACGTCAAATCCTGTGTTCAGTTCTGGGCTCCTCAGGCCAAGAAAGACACTGAGGTGCTGGAGCATGTCCAGAGAAGGACAATGGAGCTGGTGAAGGGTCTAGAGAGTTGAATCATATGAGAAGCTGCTGAGGGAGCCTGGAGAAAAGGAGACTGGGGAGACATTACCACTCTTCTCAACTACCTAAAAGAAAGTTATAGTAAGATGAGGTTTGGCCCCTTCTCCCAAGCAACTAGTGACAGAACGAGAGGACACAGCCTCAAGCTGCACTAGGGGAGGTTCAGGTTGGATATCGGGAAGAATTTCTTCATGGAAAGGGTTGTTAAACATTGGAACAGACTGCCAGGTGGAGTCACCATCCCTGAAGGTGTTCAAGAAATAAGTCTGTGTGGCACATAGTGCTATGGTCTAGTTGACAGGGTGGTAATCGGTAAAAGACTGGACTTGGAAGACTTTTCCAACCTAAATGATTCTGTTTCACATCATATTTTGATATCTTGAGCGCCTTGTTTTTTACTAATGTATTTGTATTTAGTATCAAAAAATCATTCTAGACTTCTTCCAGGTGTATCTGGCTTAATTCTTTTCTCGAAGGTATGTTATCCTGCATATAATATCAGCTCCATGATTTTTGGCTTGTGAAATTATTACACTTATGTTGTTGTTGTTTGGCTTAGTAGCTATGCTATTCATGAAACACAAAATTTTTAAATGTCAGCTTTTTCCCTGTACAGAAAATAGAGGTAGTATGTTTGTGTCGTTTGATAACTAGTGTAGCTCACAACATCCTAAATTCTCAAAGCATACATGGTACAATATTTCATTGCAATAAAACAATGTTATGATATTCTTCTATACTCAAATACTTACCTAAATTTTCTTTAGTAATCCTCATCTTATTCTTTCAGTGCCTGCTGTGCTTAGAGGAGGGAACTCAGTTGTGTTTTCTGAAAGTTCACTTCTGTGCCTGTTGCATGCCTCCTGTCTGGCCCATGTGCTCCTCCTTGTAAACCCAGTTTTCATAGCTGGCCAGCAATGTGGAATGACACAGCACAATCAGTGGTGATATTACTGGTGTATCAATCAAGCATCCTGCTTATTAAGGACCGCTAATTTATACCAGATGCAAAACGAAGGCTCACAGTCTACTAATCAGTTTACTTCAAAATAAATACGCACAGAAGATGATCAGATCATTCAGCAATTCTTTTAATTATTATTTTCTTTTGTTATGTCTAGTCTACCCCAACCTTTTTGTACATGTGTTCTGTAGGTGTTTACTCTGTTGGAAGGTTCTGAAAACCATCAACAGATATAAGTAAAATATAGTGAAAGCCTTGATTGTTCTTACTGTGTTGTTCTTCCTGGGTTTTGAAAAGGCTGCTGTTATATTACCTTAAAACTGCCATAGAACATAAGGCCATAATGAAAGTTTGAAGTCACAGGAGCCACCTTCTGCCCTATAGGTATGATGCTCTATAGCACTTTATTGAGCACATTGCGTTCTTTTATCTCTAAGTACAGAAACAATGGTGACTGGATTCACGGGGGCTTTATGTGGTACTCACAAAAATATGAGCAGCACAGCTGCTGCTGCTTCATTCATGAGGGCACTCATCACTTGTGCAGGGTGCCTTTCCTTGGGATGGGGGCTGTGAGCGGAGGCAGCCCGTGCGCCAGTTCAGTGCCTCAAGCCAAAGACTTACTGCCACACGCCTCTTCGGGCATCTCCACTCCCAGGTGAGATGCCAAGGGGAAAAAAGGCAGTGGAATCACACTCTCTGGCCCACTTATTCCAGAGTCCCTAAAAGGGATATCCAATGAGATTGAATGGCAGGCAGTTTAACAGTGATAAAAATAGTACAACCTATATAATTAGCAAATAGAACTCTCAGCTACAGGTTACAGTAAAGCCTAAAATGCTTCATAGGATTCAAATGTACATTTGCAAAGTACATTTTAATAAGACTTTCACTATTAAATTACATAGGATTAAAAAAAAATTAGAGCAGATATAAAATCTTATGTTTCAGACAAGCGAGTGAGTCAGCTGCTGACTGCCTAGGGCTAGGACGAAACTTCCTGTATTAATCAGGTTATTCTATAATTACAAGGTTTCTTGCACCTTCCTCTGAAGCGGGTACTGAGTGCTGTCAGAGAAAGAATACTGGACCAGGAGGACAACAGGTCTGATTGGTATGGTGATCCTTCATTTTTTCTATCTTTTTATGGTTTTTTTTTTAATTCCCTGGTCACTAATATGGATGGTTGATATGAATAGTGTGCTATTAGAGTGCTACTCTGCTTCTTTCAGACTGCATACAAATTTGCTTTCTGTTGTTAAGGGTTTGACCTACTCAAGGACAGGATCATATGGTGGAAGGGGGAGTGGGTCTAGAAGAGATGAGCAGCAGCAGGGATAAACCAGTGCAAGTGACTGTTTAAAGCAAACCTGAATAATTAGAAAGGAGAAGAAGGAAAATTATATAGCAATCTGTTTATGTCAGTGGTTTGCCTAGAGTCTACTTGAGTATGGTGAAAAAGAAAGTATTGCTAAATCAGCTCAAGCTCCTAAAAAGAGAGAATGATTTAAAAATTGTCCTTCCTTCACAAACAGATGTTGCTCTAGCCATAAATACAGCAGTCATAAATATGACAGACAAAGTGATGTTAATACAGGCTGGGATAAATCGTTGTTATAATGGAGGGAATGATAGCAAGGAGATGACGGTTTGTGGGGTTGTTTTATTTTAACTAGAGCATGGAAAAATGGAGAGTTCATTGCATTATAAGGCAGCTGTACCTAACCTGGTTCGTGTGCTGTAACTCAGGAGCTGGTCACAGCAGCGTGGCTCCCTCCCTCTCTTCTGGCTTGCAGTTTTTGAGTCCTGTCTGCACACACACAGAACCCTCACTGGCTGAACCAAGACTATTTCTCACACTGGAACGATGAAGGGGTTATACAAGAAGGTGTGAATGTCAGTGAGATTGCTCAGCCGTTTGCCTTGTGTTGCCTGGCTGTAATTATACCTAAGTGGAGTACAGGGAATCGTACTATGGGCCTCTGCTACAGCAAATTGGATGTTTCTGAGCTAGTCCTCTGTGTCTTCTCCAAACACAAACTGCATGAGGACACCATGAAATTCAGAGAAGTATTACATCCTGAACACTGTTACTCTTGTGTGTTTGAAGGTGGATTAGGAAGGAATAAAACTTCTGGAACAGAACCTGTATAGGGAAAAAAATTCAAGGTACCCTAACCCAGGATCACAGTGTACATTAACACAGAGAGGTGCAAAGATTACATCCTCACTATTGGTGGAGTACACAGTGACTAGGTAGGTGTTTCATTTGGAATAACAGCATCGCATCTGTGAATTGCAGAATGTAAATGCTTTTGTAGAAGCATTGCTTTGGTACACCAAGATACCCTTCCTGGGACTGTAAAACAAATTAATTCTTGCAAATAGTTTGTGTGAGAATGATAGCCCCAGCTGGAGTCTGCTTTTTCAAGCTTCTCTCTTTTAAAACAGTGTGGTCCCTACAGAACTGAGATTAAAAGTGTCAACTTCTGGTTCTGCAAAGCCATGCAAGTGGTTGGAAGAGTGGTAGCAGTTAGTAAGAAGCTAAGTCTTATCTTGGGTCACATGCTGGAAACCCAAATTATGCAAACACAGGGACTCTGCATATGAAATAAAACCAGGCTACATAAAAATAAAGAGGGGAATACAGCCCAAGAAATGCCTAAAAGGTGTTTTCTGCAGCCTGTACACTGGGGCCTTAGTGGCCATGATCTTGAAAAATTAAATAAGGCAAAGCTGTCTGATACTTGATGGAACTGAGACCTTTCACAGCAAAGTCTAGGTGAAAACTTCCGCCAGAACTTCAGTTACAACACGAAGAAAAAAATGTGCTGGAGCTGGGTTATAGAGATGAAAAAAACCAAAAAGTATGAGAGTTAGCACAGTATATTGCTGCTGTTTAAATTGCGCAGTTGAGGTTCACCAGTTCATCATGGGGTATGTACAGAATTTAAAACTAGTTATTTAATGTCTTATGCCATGCCAGGAAGTACCATATTGATGATACCTTTCCAGCAGACATTCATATACTAAAGAACTGCATGCTGAGGTTTATGGAAGCTGGCACTTAAGAAGCCCAGTTTATCCTGTTGGATTAATTTCTCTCATATTAATATATTTACAGTTTTCTGTAAAGAAAATCAAGTATAAGTCTCCTGTGAAAGGTTCTTGTCTGGATTGATACTGTAGAACAGGAAGATAATTTGTTTTAGAAAGACAAGATGATACTACCAAAAGCTTACTGAATTTTAATTCTCATTTAGTTTCTAATTGCCCTTCTTACAACCAAATACTGCCTAATTATAATCAAAATTCTCAGCTCCCAAATATAATTCTAAGAATCCTCATATTTGTATGTTGTCATATATGTATAAGATTCAGGTAAAGAAATAGTTCAACTGAACTGAAATTAATCTAGTCATTGACAACATTATGACTCACTGCAATATTTTGAAAGCAGTTTATCTCAAGTTCGCTGGAATCCTGGACCGTTCCACAGAAGAACTTCAATTTAAAATAAACCAATCAAACTGTGTCGCTGCGCAATTAAATATCTCCATGGTAACAGGGATTAAGCACATAAGGTAAAGACCTGCTGACATTGCAGAGATTATTTCAAATTTCTGGCTCTTCCAGCAGTAGACAAATGAATTTACATTTTCTGTATCGAACACTGGGAGACATAAAATGAAAGCAATTGAGCTACTTCTGTGGCATCTTGGGACTTCAGACAGTATTTTCCTGACAGGGGAAGTAATTAGCTGGAATTACAAGTAGGAATTTAGCAGACAGATACAAATAAGCATTTGCTCATGGGATTTCTTTAGCGTTTCATAATTAAAACCTGGAGAGGCATATTATTTAGGCTACAAATAGCATGGAAAAATCTTGCCATAGTTTAAAAAATTTAACAGCATAATAACACCATTTTAAAAAAATTTTTAAGTGATCTTAGATTCACTTAGGAGAGGTTATTTGCCGCTCCGCTATCAAGTAATATTTTTAATGTGAAATATATTCTAAAGTTATAGTGCAGATAGACACACTGATATTCAGCAAAGACATAGGACGATGCTTTAATCAATCCTAACGTATTTCTGATTCTCTCTAACTCTATTCCTAGCTTTTTCATGTGTATTTATGAAAACTACTGGAAATGCACATCTGCTGGCATGTGTAGTTTTCAGCTTTCAGTGGTGTTGCTTAGGGTTGGTTTGTTTTTCTTTTCTCAGACTGGCTTTTGGTTTGGTTCCTAGGGACATAGAATGGTTTGGAAGGGACTTTAAAGATCACTCAAGCCACCAAGTTCCAAGCCATCTGCAATGGACCGGGACACCTTTCACTAGACCATGTTCAACACTGCATCCAGCCTGGCCTTGAAAACTTCCAGCAATGTGGCATCCACAACTTCTTTGGGCAACCTGTGCCTTCCAGTGCCTCACCACCCTCAGAATAAAGAATTTCTTCGTAATACCTAATCTAAATCTAGCCTCTTTCAAATTAAAACCACTGCTATTCATCCCGTCCTTGAATGCCCTTGTAAAACATCTTTCTCCAGCTCTCCTGCAGGGCCCCTTTAGGTACTGGAAGGCTGCTCTAAGGTCTCCCTAGAGCCTTCTCTTCTCCAGACTGAACAATCCCATGTCTCCCAACCTGTCTTGATAGGAGAGTTGCTTTTCTGTCAAGTTGTGGGAAGTGGAAGTGAGCTGCCCACAATGTGCAAACAATTCATCCTGTAGCTATTTATCCAGTATTAGGTAAATGTAAACTCTGCACTGCTTCTGCATTCTGAATATTCTTTCAGTATTTTGAGCTCACAGTATCTTGAGATGAAAGTTGTATACTTCCCACCACTAGTGCTTACTAGTTTGAGGTTAGTCTTGGAATCATGTTGTTCTCATTCTTTGTGGTAGGATAGAGTTCCCACTCGTGCACAGCAGGTAAGACACTTGGAAAACATTTTATGAGACCAGGTTGTAGATGGACGCACAGCTACACCTCTCTAGTCAGAGTTAGAATTTCCCTAACCTGTCAGGCTACATTTTGTTGTCTGCTTTTGATTATGGGAGTCCATAGAGTCTTGGATGTCTTTGGTTCCCTGTTCATTTCAAGCATAATCTTAGGTCTCTGTGAGTAAAGAGACAGGTTTTTTAGCTGTGCTCTTATGAAGAGACACTGCTTCAGTTGTCCTAGCTGTCTGACAGTCAGTTTTGTCAGCCTTATGTTAGTGTCCTTCCTTGCATGTTGAGGTGCATTTTTTGTTCTTTGCATCTTGGGATGAAAAATGTTTGTTAAAAATTCATCATAAATGCAGCAGATACACCTAAAAGTCATAATAACTGGCATGTTCCTAAAGGAAGAGATGAATACTGAGTACATTTTGTAGGAATAAGTGTAGAGTGTCTGTTTATGGTGGCACTCTTTAGCCATTCAAAAAAAGCAGAAGCTCATTTTAAAGTTAGCTCCTGGCATAAACATCCAGCAAATATAGAAGGAAGATGTACTGAAACACTGATGGAACTTAAGGTAAAACCAGAAAGTCAGTTTCATATGGAATGAGGTGTTTTAAGAAACAACTTCAAAGATAAAGAGACAGTTTCTGAGGAGTGCTCTATTAGATAATGCAGTTCCTGGGCTTGATCAGGTGGGAGCAAGTTTTACCTGTGGTCTATAGAGATACTTCATATTTCTGTTCCAGTTCATAATCCCTTTTGTGCAGTGTTTCCTTCTTGCTGCCGCGTTTATTGGTTTTGTTTAATCCAGTCAGTGCCTTGAGCTGGACGGAACAGACTTGGCAAAAAGCTGTACTGATAAAAAACATTTTGGCTTGGACCATGAGGAACTGATTCTGGAAGCTCATAGCAATGACATTTAGGGGTTTTGTTGCATGATTCCTGTTGCCACCGTCCAATGAAGATGCAGTTCCACCATTTTAACAGTGTCCTATGGAAGTATGAGCTAATGATCTACCTCTGAGAAGGAAACTATAAGAGCATAGCATTGGTGTTGCACACTAAGAAGTTGCAACTTTCCTATCAGGAGTCTTTTTAGTTAAAATACACATATAAAAAATAAGGATTTCAATGCCTTCAAACAGGCCAAAATTTTGGCTAGCTCTTGAAAAAGATTTGGTTCCCTAGACTGTGACTCTGTGACTAGCCAGAAGTTTCCAAATGCTTTGAACAGTGCCTGGTCAGGGGAATCCCAACATCAGTATCTTCAAGCTCCATTTGAGACAGTCCTGTTAGTTTCCCTGACTAGAATTAATTAATGCAAGTGCAAGCTAATAGGCAGATCATAGAAACAGCTGCTTTCATGGCATGAGCCTTCAGGAACACTGTTCCTGAAGGAGGAACCCTATCACCTGAACATAATGTGCAATTGCTGCACAGCTGGTTTCTCAGCCCTGCCTCTGTGACTTGCATAGGCAATTGAGCCCTGTGCAGAAAGCCTGGGCGCTGTTAGGGAGAGGGACAGGACAGGGTTTTGTGTAGAGCTGCTTGGAGGGGGAAGTTTGGTTGGATGGTTTGATTTTTTCCATAAGCTGCTTTTCCAGCAAGCTGTACTCAGAGTGAGCTGGCATATCGAGGACAGCCTTAGAAAGAAAGGATGTCATGACTGCCTATGCTCAAGACTTGGCAGTCTAAACCAGTTAGCCAGGCTGCAGTTAGCTTAATGGTGCTGTTATTTGACTTTGAGCTCAAATTTAAAGAATTGATCAGCTAAATCTCCAGAGAAATTTGCTCAAGAATTTTTGGTTTTTGGTCACTGGAGTTCTTTTTTTTGTTGTTGTTGTTTTGTTTGGGATTGGGTTTTTTGGTTTTTTGTTTGTTTTTGTTTAGGGGTTTTTTATTTGGTTGATTTGGTTTGGGTTGGATTTTTTTTTGTTCATACTACAGGAGCACAGGAAGCCTACCACATAAAATTGGGATCCTCGTGTACTAGCTGGTTAGATTTTAATTACCAGATGCTAGAAAGACATTGACTTTATTCTCATTATGGGTTGCAAAGCTAAAGCATGAAAAGATTAAATGAATTTTTTAAGGAGGGATTTACTGTCACCCTCTCCTCCCCAAATCTCTATCAAATCTTGAAAACTGAATGTGAATTTTTTCATAACTACCTTTCAATGACAAATTAAAAAGCTAAGTGATCCACATGTTGCCAGACTAAGTATTATGCCATATTTGGAAGTCATAATGGTGTTTTATGTAAATATTAATGATAGAAAAGTGATTTTCTGTCAAGCGTTTGGCTAGATTTTCATCAAATAGAGCACAAACGCTGAATGCTTCTGCTGCACGGAAGAGTAAAACTTACATGTTTGCACTGACTGACCAGTGTCTTATTCCCTACTGAGCTTTAAGTTCCTTGGATGGTCTGCCATTCTTAGGCTATCATAAAGCTTAGCATGGAGTATCTGAAAATTTATTTGGCTTCTCAAGCAGGTTTTACAAGACTGATCTTTCTGCTGCAACAGCTAAGTTGCTACTGGCACCTGACTTTGCTACTTTAAAATTATTTTGGCATAGCTTTGCAAGACGGCACTTGCAAGTGGTCTGTTGGCTGCATTATAGAAAGGCTACTGCTTTTAATAAATCTGAAAAGCATTGTTTTTACTGGAGAGCTAAATGTGGATATAGATGAGACTGAGGAGGATTCTCAGGGGAAAAAAAACTTAGAGGGAGAGGAGAGAAAGGCAGCAGAAGCCAGGAGTGGTTTATTCCAGTACCAGTTTCAAGATTCAGCATGATGGTATAGAGAAGTGTGTGAGTATGAGAGACATCTGTGTGTGTATATACACACATACATACATCTTCTGCACTTGTACAGGGGTTCTTGCTAAGAATTGTAAAAGTGTGTTTCCTATTTAAAGAAGACATTTTAAATCATCTGGTTTTATAGTCTAGTTTTTAAAGTCTCAAATCTTTCAGTGATATGCATGCACCTGAAAACTGATACAAGAGAGGCATAATTAGCTGAATAACCACATCCTTAAACACATTGCAAAGAAAGCAGCAAATGTGTAAGGAAAGGTTAAAAGGACTGACCAACATCAAAAACTTCTTGAAAAGCAGAACTAGAGGGCTGTAGTGAAGTTTTTAGAAGTGTGGCACGAATTAGTTCTTACAGTGGCTCTTTTTCCATATAAAAGAGGAATGGGTGACCTCTGTGTAAAGAACACAGACAAACACAGCAAAATTCTAAGACATGATTAAGGATTAATAACAAAATCTTCCCAATGATCTAAAAGTAAGTGTTCAAATGACTGAGGAGAGGAATCTTGATTTATTAGCTGATTTGCTGAGAGACATCCAAGTTTTCTCATTTGGATATGCCACTCAAAAATGCTGTTGTAGATAGGGAAGTATTATTTATTGCTGCTAGACATGTTTGAGAAAGGGGATTCAAACTGTAACAAATGCGGAAACTATTAGGATGGTTTTGGTGAGGGAAAAAATGAGAGGAGACAAGAATACATAGATTTGTCTAATACAGCAAAAGTAAGATCAAGAGGGAATAAACACCAGGAAGAAACAAGAAATGTTTAAAACAAAAAGTAATTTGTGGCAAAAAATCTAAAGGCACTATACATTCAAATTGCAAGAAAGAAGACCCTTAAAGATTAGAGCAATGGAGTTCATTTCCAAGTTTACTGTCAGAGCACTGGCTTGAGTAATCCAAAATGTATTTGCACGGATTACTGGAAATATTTGAACGAGGATATAGGACGCAGTTTGTATGACAGACTGTAAAATAGCAAGGGATTGGAGATGGTGGCAAACTAGATCATTCCCATTCCTGTTTTCCTGTGAGTCAAGTGACACTTTACTTCTTTCTTTCTGTAAAACATGAAATCTAAGCAACACATTTGCAAAACAGACTTAATCCAACTATATGCCCTTAGAACCTTTTGCAAACAGTAATGAAACATACTTAGTTATCTCTGTTAGACAGATTACTCAAGACAATTTAGATTGCCACATAAAAAGTAGAATAAAGATCAGTGGTTTTAGTTACCATATGGGTAATAAAAATACTTGAATGGGATGATATTCAGGGAGATGATATCATTTGACCAGGCTTTTGGATAACTGGATAAATGCTCTTTTCTAAATGCTGTCGCAGAATGATGAATAAGTCTATTTTTAAAAATGCTTTCATTGAAAGATAGGAGAGGAAATATTTTTTCCTGAAGTGTTTATACATAGTATCAGCAAAATGTTCTTCTTTTTCTGGAAAACAGGCATTATCATCAATCTTATTAAAGTATAAAACATGGAAGTAGTCTGGAAATAAAAGGACAAGTTAAAGGACTATTTCTTACTGGAAGTTTTTAGTTTTATACTGTTTTTTGATAACAACCAGGATCAGTTACTAATTTCATCAGGATATGTGGGTTGTCCTCTTCTGCCCACCTATCTAAAAAAGCAATTGCTAGTATCTGATATAATTTTTTTGAAACAACATTTAGGGAATCCTCTTGCTCGTGTGAACTTCTGCATAACTGTGGTAAATGTGTGGTATTTTTGAGTGAGCAGACCTTTGCTGCCAGTAATATAAATGGTAGTACTTTAAAAGTGTGCTAGTTAGACAGCTCTTCAGAGAAACAAAACCCAACAATTTGGATTCATTTGGCATGGATATGGCACAAGTTGTCAAAGCCTCCATAGTTCAGGCAACGTGTGTAATAATCAACTTCCTTAGTCTAATGCTACAAGTTATGTCACACAGGTTAGTTTGGGGGTTTGATGGTTTTATTGGTTTGTTTTAAAGACTGGCTTTTGTTTTCAGTGTTCAGTATCAATAGCACACTTTTCCTGGCATTTAGCAACAACAGTTTCCTTGATCAGGCTATCAACAATTTGCAGTGTTGTGGCACAGACCCTACAGTACCCACCACAACTACCCAGGGCGAGGAAATATAGATATAAAATAGTGTCAAACAAGTGTTGGCATTGGAGCAAGGCAACTGGCTACATATTTCCAGAATATTCTGGTGGATATTTTACATGCTTCATCAGACTTCCTTTCTGACTGTTCCAATGTCTCTTTGCCTCCGTATCCTAATGTATAGAATGCTAATGCTCTTCATGAGTTCTCAGACATATACATGTTATCGTTTCAATTAAAGAAGAAAAACTAAAATAATGCTAGTCAAATGTAGAAAATGTTTTAAGAGAGGACATCTAGATCAGAAGGGATTCCTCCCATCCCGGTCTGATAGCACCAGGCTGCTGCAGTCCCCTGTACCGTGGTCCAGCTCCCCCTGAGGCTGAGCATGCAGTCCCCATGACTGCACGCAAACACTCTCCGGACTGGCACAGATGACCACCAGGATCATGCATACAGGCATGGTGCCTCTGCAGGCACCACGTAAACACAACCAGCCCACGCATGAGCGAGACCAGTGCAAACAACCTGATCCTGTTCTTATGCATCAGCAATTGGATCTTGCATGTTGGGTGCTTGCTATTGGGTCATGCACACACAACCTCCCCACATTTGTGCGGAAGTGGGTCTCACCAGTACCTGATCCACACCTGTGGTCTTCCCCACAGCAGACCCTTGTCGCTGGTCTCTGCAGTGCCATGCTCTGGATTACTTTTCCCTGTTGGTTCCACTTCCATAACATCTGCACCTAAATTTGGTGTTTGTGAACCATCACCTAGATGCCGTTAGCCTTACATGGTAAGACCAGTACAGTCCCCTTGGCACTGTTGGCCTGGCAAGTTGAGTCCCTCAAGGACTGGCTGTGCTCCTCTCAAATGTGATGATCTTCCACATGGTTCCCACTCACCTGCCCATGACACCCAGCCAGCCCTCCCTATGCTCTCTGTCACTTGTGACACTTCTTTCTCTGCTGTGTGTTACAGCTGACTGTTTCTCTCGATGTGCTTTCTAGTTCTTGGTTGATTAGCTGCACCTTAATTTCTGTGTGCATCAAAAAAAAGAAAATAAAAATGATCCGTTACGAAAACAGAAGTTGCTGTGTTTACTGCACAGTCCCAAGAACTATCAATTCCAAATTCTGTCAGTCAACCTCTGGGAAATAAAAGGAGGCACAACATATCACAAGTTAGAAAAAGGGTTTTGCTCGCCCATCATTTTTCAGTGATGTTTGGATTCTAATTTAGCATTACAACTATTGTATTTTAATTCTTTCAACAGTACTTCAGGAACTTTAATATTTTTATTTATATGTGCTTTCTCTACAGTAAATGAAGATTGTTGTCTAAGCCAGATATTGAAGATTTATAAAAAGCGATACTGCTTTATGTGTGTTAGAAAATCTTGGAAAAACTTGAATGAAATTATCGAGTTTTTAATGATCTCATTCCTTTTACAAGGACTGCTGAATATCTCTCATCAGCAGACCCTTTTTAGCTATTTGTAATTTTTCCTGCTTTCCTTGACTGAGGTGAAAAGTTTTGTTCCCATCTCTTTTCTGAGACCTAATTGGTATTTTGTAAAGTGTCTTCCCTTTCCTGGAGAAACAGAAGTTGTTTTGACAAAGAGCATTACAAAGCTTGGTTCCCAGTGTTTGAGACAGATGTTTGAAACATGACCCACACATCCCCTTGCAACCAGTGATGTAATTTATGTTGTTGCTGTGAAGTTCTCCTATTTTAAGAGCCTTCTGAAAATTTTGGAAATTGCCAGAAACACAGAAGAAGCAGTAATGCCCATGCAGTTTGTCCAAAAAATCACACAGCTAAAAAGAAGTATGCTGATAGTGACTGCTGGGCATCAGAATGGGGAGCTGAGGAGGAAGCTAGATAATAATATGGACAACACAATTTGAGGAGTATGTGAGTGGCAGGACTTGGTTTAACTCAGTTTAGCAGGATAGTCATTTAACTGAGTTTAACAGGATAGTCATTAGGAACCATGAGAGGAGGAGGATTTGATGGAGAAGAATTGGTCTCACAAGGAGAGGGAGCTGGAAAGATGGAGGACGGGGGAGGCAACAAATGACATCTGTAATTATTTTGCAACACAGTGGCACTGACTCATGATCTGGTTATGACCTGTAATAATCCTTGCTATTGTTCTGCCAGTTTTATTGTAAATATTTTGCTTGTGAGTTGTCTGTACTTATGCCTGTCAAATGGAGAGAGCATTAAGTCTGCAGCATGAATGTTAATATTTTATTTTGTCAAATGTCCAAAACACTTAGCCATGTGTTATATGCATGTATATATTGTTTACATTATTAAAATGTTTTTAGAGTTCAGGAGTGACATGAGTTAAGTATTGCAGTTCTCACTAACTGAATCAAAATTTGTCTTACAAAATTATATTATTTAGTTGTCCTGAAATGTGACTGCTGGTAGTTAGTTCTAAAGTATTCATTTCATGCTGTATTGCTGCCTTTCACAGAGGTTTTATTAGTATTTTAATTACACATATCATTGCCACTGTCAGCGTGAGACCACAAGGTGAATACAACACAGTTCTCCGGCACAGACTGCATTTGTGTTCTATGTTATTGTAGACCTTTAATAATATAACTCTACAAAATCTGCTGTTGAATTTAGACATTAGTTGTCATCATAGGAAATAAAGAGACAGATTCTCTGCTATAAGTCAGGTTGGCTTCATTAATGTCAGCAGAGCCTCACTGATTTACACCAACAGAAATGACACAAAAGCTCTTTTTATATTTTACTGCTTCTCTCATGAGTTGCACTATTCCAGTGTTTCATGAGTCCTAGAATAACAGTTCTTTTTCTCTTTTTTTCCATCTTTCCCTCTCTGTGCTTTCATCAGCCACTTGAGCTCAAAAATATCCTTACCTAGTTTGAGTAAGTGTAGAAAAAGGTTTGATATTGTGGTGTTTGTCCATAGCTATCATGGAGGCATTTCAATTTTTACTTTTTCATTAGAGATATTAGACAAAGTGTGCTTTGGGCTTTTGTGGATGGGAAGCTGGCTGCCTCTAGCTTTTCTGGCTTCGTTCTGCAATCATCCACACATAAATGTTTATGGGTGTGAATGGATGTCCTGTCAGCTCCATAGTAGAACCCAAACTGCAAATAATTGAGCTTAATAAGGCCTGCTGAGTTCCTACTTGATGCATTACTCTGACCACTATGGGGTCATTTTTCTGGATCAGGGTCTCAGTTATGACTCAGGAAAAAAAAAAGGCCTAGTCAAAAGACAGGGTTCTCCCTGCACTGCACAGTGGTAGTTGCTGTGAATCTTGTGATCAGGGCACCCCAGTAAGCCGTAACTGAGCTGGCACAGGTACCAGTACAGATCTTGCTATGGCAGCCTCAAGTTTTGGCTGGTGTGAAGCTGGGCAGGTTGAACCTGTGCTGTGCTGTGCAATGCAGCAGCTGCGCTTCCCATGGCACCCAAGCTCACTGGCTGAAAGCTGTATAGATTTCAGACTTCTCACAGCTCACTACTCAAGTATTCATTTTTATAGATAGTTGTCCTTGGTGATGGATTCAGATTTTCAGCCTGACCTGTCTTCTGATGGAAGAACTCTCTAGGGATGCAATAGTCTTTTCTGCATGGGAGAATCTCATATATTTTGTTGCAGTTAACAGCCCCCATCTTGTACTCTTGGCTTGTATCAGCAATAGCATGGCCAGCAGGACTAGGGCAGTGATCATTGCACTGTACTTGGCACTGGTGAGGCCACATCTCGAATCTTCAGTTCAGTTCAGTTTTGGGTCCCTCACTAGAGGAAAGACTTTGAGGTGCTGGAGCGAGTCCAGAGAAGGGCAGTGGAGCTGGTGAAAGGTCTGGAACACAAGACTCATAAGGAGCAGCTGAGGGAGCTAGGAAAAAAAGAGGCTGAGGTGGGACCTTATGCTCTCTACAGCAGCCTGAAAGGAGGTTGTACCCAGGTGGGGGTCAGTCTCTCCTGCCAGGTGACATGGTGAGAGGAAGTGACCTCAAAGTTGCTGTAGGGGAGGCTTAGATTGGATATTAGGAAAACTTCCTTCATGGAAAGCATTGTCAAGCACTAGAACAGGCTGCCCAGGGAAGTGATTTTGTAACCAACCCTAGAAGTATTCAAAAGACATTTAGATGTGGCACTTAGGGACGTGGTTTAGTGTTGGACTTGGCAGTGCTTGGTTAATGATTGGGCTCGGTGATTTTAAAGGCCTTTTCCAACCTAAATGATTCTGTGATTCTATAAGAACTTGCAGCTTTATTCTGTGAATAATTGTTTTTTCAGCTTGGTTGCTATTTTGGATCAAATAAAATGTAATGTCTGTGACTGTTTCTTCTCTTCCTGGTTGCTCCCTGACTAGAACAAAAAGTACTCCACTTCTTCAGTAGTTCGCATTTTTCTACACAAAATGGCCCATTCAAAGCTAAATTCACAAAACTGCCTGAAGATTAGAAACTGTGTTTGCTTTTCAAAGTGATGCATGCCTTTTTGTTGGTCAGTTTTGTCATCTACGTGGTGAGATAAGCTCATGATTCCTGTTCCCTGCCCAAGATCATCCAGCACTCGGCATTCCTGGCCACAATGGTACAGCTTCATGTTGCACAAATGTGAATTAAATGCTCACTGAAGCAGAGCAGGGACCAAGTATGACACTTGTCAGATGACTCATTTGGCCTTGCTTCAGCTTGCCTGTGGGTAGTGTTTTGATGAGATTTAACTGATGGACTTTATAATGCAGCCTTATGCTGGGCGGGCAACAGTCATTCTCCAGTGCCATGGGATCTTGCTGGATGCCCAGACCCTGGGAAGCTGCGGGAAAAGCTGGATTTTTTTCCATTCCCAGGAACTGCTTCTCCTGGGAAGGACTGAGCCCAGTTTGAGTCCCAGATACTTCACTCCTCTGATGATTTTGAGTTTTTTATTTCAGCAAGTAAAAAGCCTGTACCAAACCCTACAGCAGTTCAAGCAGGACTGGCTCATTGCTTTCCAGGACTTTGGCTTTATGGGGGAGCTGAGGGATTGAATCTCAGTTGTCCTTTCTTTTACACTGTCTTACTGAGAATATTAGCAGGCAGAGAGCAGCTGTGCCGTTTTCTTTATGGATACTAACAAATCTGGAAAAATGGGTGTTTTGCACATGTAGCTAATGTGAAAGTGCAGTAAGATGTGTTCTAACTTAGAGAAACCTGCTCTGCTACAAAATAATCACTTGATCTTCAACATATTCTTTGAAAGCTCTCTTCGGCGATTAAATAATTATTTTTGCATTCAGTGAAGTGGAGCAACCCCCTACCTTGTAGACTGAAGGCAAGAAAAGAGTCTGAAATAGTTAATAAAGTTATAAAAATTAACTGCCTTGCAACAGACCCTACTTTATTTTAATAAATCTTCAACTAAGTTGCATTAAAAGATCTCATTTTTAATTTATTTTTCAAAATCACTTAAAATTTGATGATTTATTCTACATATATCATCAAAACATTTTTTCAAAATTAATGTCAGAGAAGTCTTTTTTACCCCACTCTATTATTTCTTTCTTTTCCACAGTTGACAAAGTATTTTTTTAAAGTGGACACTTATTTTGCATGTGTGCTATAAGCCTTAAAAAGGGTGGTTCAGAGGTTGTGAAAATGTGAAGTTTAGTGTTTATCATTAGAAAAGAAGCACTTATTCCTAGACATCTGAAAAATCTTGATCTATGGTCAAGCATAGTTTAAATGGTGAACATGAATGATAGTAATAATTGTTGGGTTTTGGTTGGGTTTTTTTTTATTTGTCTCTTGTTTTTTCTTTGTTTGGTTTTGTTTTTTTGGGGTTGAATTATACAGCTAATGGCTAACGCACACCATTACTTTTTGTTGCCATTACCATGTCTTTCCTTAGGGGATATAGCATTTGGGAAATAAGTTGTATATCCCCCATGTGATTTATGTTCATATACGTATATGTATGTATACAGAAAGCATAGCCTTTCTTTCAGGTAGTTTACTATAAAACTAAATTCCTTGTTTGGTCTATAAGAAGAAGTAGCACTTTACTCATACACTGCCATATATTTTACCTGTATTATGTGATTTGTTCCATTCAGTTTGGTTTATTTTCTAAAAGTACTTTAGCCTGTGTTATTTGGTGTATACAGAGTAATGCAAGTGATTTTAAAAATGTTTATCTAAGATTAGGCATGAAAATGTTATTAGATACTATAATGTTTTGCATTTGCAGTAAGGTTGTATTTAGAAATTGAGGCTCACCAGCTCTTTGGGAAGGCCATACTGGGAAGGCAAGGAAGAGGTGTCACCTTTTATGCAAAACAGCAGCTGGGAAGCAAAGAGCTCTGCTGTGGGGATGGGAGGTGAGCCAGATCAGTGTTTCTAGGTCAGGACTGGCAGGTAAACCAACATGGGTGGTGCTGTAAGGAGTCTGCTCTAGGCCACTGCCATGGTTTAGCCCCAGCCAGCAGCCAAGCCCCAGGCAACAGCTTGGTCACTGCCCCACCAGCAGGATCAGGGAGAGAATCAGAAGGGTAAAAGATAGAAGACTAGAAAATGAGTTGAGATAAAGACGATCTAACAGGTAAAGCAAAGCCACACACACAAGGAAAGTAAAACCAGGAATTCATTTACTGCTTCCCATGGGCAGGCAGCCGTCCCCAGGACAGCAAGGCCCCACCATGTATAACAGTGACTTGGGAAGACAAACACCATCACTCCAAATGTCACCCCCCTTCCTCTTTCATCTGCCCACTTCATATACTGAGCATGATGTCAGATGGTCTGGAATATCCCATTGGTCATTTGGGGTCACCTGTCCTGGCTGTGTCTCCTCCCAACCTACCGTGCACTTGCAACTTCCTCACCATTGTGGCAGTAGGAAAGGCAGAAAGGCCTTGGCTCTGTGTAGGCCCTGCTCAGCAATAACAAAAACATTTTTATATTATCAACCCCATGCTCAGCGTAAATCCAAAACACAGTCCCATACCAGCCACTGTGAAGGAAATTAACTCTACCCTAGCTGCAACCAACACAGCCACCTGATCAGGAAGAAGTAGATGAGACCTTAAGACCATGGGAAGTAGCCTCACATTCACACACAATGGTCCTCAGCGGAAATGTGAACCAGCCTCCTAACTCGCTGGTGTGCAACAGAAAGCAACAGCTTTGTGGCATGGGTGATCAAGGAGCCAACGAGAAGAGACGCTTTGCTGGACGGCATACCTAAAACAAAGGCCAGCTGGGGAGATGAAAGTTAGGAGGAACCTTGGCTGTAATGGCCATGATATGGGGGAGTTCAGGAGCATGAGAGGAGGGAGCAGGGTTAAAAAAAAAGGATCACAGCCTTAGACTTCAGGAAATCAGGCTTTGGCCTGTTTCAGTATCTGCTTTGAAGAATCACATGGTATCTTATGGTATCCCATGGCCCTGGAAAGAAGAGCAGTTCAAGATCGCTCTTGAAGAAGTGCCTTGAGCTGTTTGATGGAGTTCACTGTCCTGCACCACTCTGAGTGGATGCACCCTCACATCAAGTCCTGTGTGCAGTTTTGGGCACCACAGTAAGAAAGATGTTAGACTGTTTAAGAAAGCTGTTAGGGTGTCTAAGAGCTAAAAAGGGTGAAGGGCCTAGAGGGGAAGCCATAGGAGGACTGGCTGGGATCACTAGGTTATTCAGCCTGAAGAAGAGGAGACTGAGGGAAGACCTCATAGTAGTCTGCAGCTTCCTCATGAGGGGCCATAGAGGAGCAGGCATCAATATCTTCTCTCTGGTGACCAGTGACAGGACCCAAGGGAATGACATGAAGCTGTGTTGGGGAGAATAAGGTTAGATGTCAGGAAAAGGTTCTTCACCCAAAGGATGGCTGGGCACTGGAACAGGCTCCCCCGGGAAGTGGTCACAGCCCCAAACTCGGCAAAGTTCAAGAGGCATTTGGACAATGCTCTCGTGCACATCATGTGATTCTTGGGGCTCTCCTGTGCAGGGCCAGGAGTTGGACTTTGATGATCCTTGTGAGTCCCTTTGAACTCAGGCTATTCTACGATTCTGTGATCTTCTTCAAGATTTAATTTGGTCCATCCCAACAAGCAGGCAGCCTGGAAGCAGGGACAAGTGACCCAGGAGGAATAGAGATACTGTCCAGTTGTGCAGGGGTGGGTCAGAAAAGGCAAAGCTCACATGGCTTGAATCTGGCAAGGGATGTGAAGGGTAACAAGAAAGGATTTTAGACGTATATCAGCAGCAAAAGAAAGACTAGAGAAAATGTGAGTCCACTGCTAAATGGTTCAGGCATACTGCTAACAGAGGACAGAGAAAATAGTGAGGTATTCAATGCTGCCTTTGCTTGAGTCTTTCCTGGCCTTTATGAATCCCAGACTCCTAAGACCAGAGGGAAAATCTGGAGCAAAAACTTGTCCTTAGTGGAGGATGGTTGGGTTAAGGAATGCTTAAAATGGATGTAAACAAGTCCATAAGGACTGATAGATTGCATATGTGAGTGTTGTGGAAACTGGCTTATTTTGTTGTGAGGCCATTCAGCTGTTTTTGGAAGGTTTCTGAAAGTGGGAGGAAAGCAAATACCATATCCCTCTTCCAAGAAGGGCAAGGAGTGGGATTTGGGGAACTCCAGGGTGGTCAGCCTCACCTTGATCCCTGGGAAGGATTTCTCTACAGGAAGGACAAGAAGGTGATCCAGAATAGTCATCGTGGATTTACAGAGTAAATCATGCTTACACAGTCTGACAGGCTGCTACAATGATGTGACTGATTTAAAGGGAAAGGAGTGGGTCTTGCTTGCTTTGGCTTAAGTGAGGTTTTAAACAGTCTTGCACAACATCCTCAAAGACAAGCAGATGAAGTAAGGGTGAAACAAGTGAGGTGGATAGAAATGTGGCTGAATGGCTGAGTTGAGAGAGTTGTGATCAGTGGTGCAAAGTCCAGCTGGAAGTCAGTCACTAACATGGTACCCCAGAGGTTGATACTGAGCTCAGTACTGTGTAACATCTGCATGAATGACCTGAAGGATGAGGTAGGGTGCACTCTCAGCAAGGTTGCAGGTGGTAAAAAAAAAACTTGGGAGGAATGTTAATACACTGGTTGGGTGTGATGCTGTTTAGAGAGACCCTGACATGGGAGAAATGGGCAGGCAGGAACCTGATGAAGTTCAAGCGGGGGAGGTGCAAAGTCCTGCACTGGTGGAGGAACAATCCCATGAACGAGTATACGCTTGGGCCTGACCAGCTGGAAAACTGCTAGGCAGAAGAAGATTGTTTCTGCTGTACTCCAAGCTGACCATTAACTAGGAATGTGCTCTTGTGACGATAGCAGCCAACAGCATCTTGGGCTACATTATGAACTTTCTTGCTAGCAGGTCGAGGAAGGTGATTTTTCCACTCTGCTCAGCGCTGGTGCGGCTGCGTCTGGAATCCAGCTCCCCAGAGAGGTTGTAAAGCCATCGTTATCAGAGGTGCTCAGAATCCGTCTGGACACATTTCTGGACAACCTGTTCTGAGTGGCCCTGCTTGAGAAGAGTCTGGACTAGATGATCTTAAGAGGTCATTTCCAGCTTCAGTTGCTCTGTGACTCCATAGCTTCCCTGATACACTTTCTCGTCTTCCAGCAATATGTTAGTAGATTGTTGGTGCTTCCTGTGCAGAAGTTGTGCTTAAAGAATGTTTGCATTTTGACCAGAAACTGGTTGATGGTTGTTAGGTGTATTTAGAGGGCCATGTTTATGAATCTTTCTAGATGTGAGACTTCTATTAATGTGTGTAGAATGAGACACAAGACAGCGATACACTTAACACCCCAAAACTTCTGTTACCACAATTTTTATTGCTATTATCAATTATTTTACACCAAAGCTCCTATAGACTTTTTCAAAAGAAGCCTATTTTTTAGACACCATTGAGATAGAAGCCTTTGTAAATTAAGCAATACTGTATGATGTTTTCAGGGACAAGAATTTGATGGGACCATCAGCTGAATTACTCGAATGGTCCTTGACATGCTCGTGCATGTGCCACTCAACACTTTCCAATTGAACTGTGACAACAGGTTGGGATTTAGCATAGGCTGTAGAGGTCTTGTAGTCCCCACAAGGCTTTTTGGACATCATACCATCTGTAGTGGAGTTTAAGAGAATAACCACAATGAAAAGTACAGTGCAGTAATAATATTGGCACAGGCTGCTCTGTGCCACTTGCTCTCAGAGCCAGTAAACAGCTTCTGGCATAATTAATTCATTGGTATTGCTATAGTGACAGAAATGTTCTAGGCCAATAGTGCTTGCATATTACTGGGAAATATATAATAAGGAGGTTGGAGATACTGGGACTCTTCTAGTCCATTTGGAGAACAAAATCATTTATCTATTGAGAAGTACCTGGGAAATGATAAATGAGGAAGTGCTTGGAGAACACTTCTATCTTAGTAAAGCTCCATTTTTATTTTTCACTGTACATGAATATCCAGTTTTGTCAGTTTTCCAGTTGGCAGAAGTTATTTTTTGCCAAAGGAGTATTTCTTTTTCCTAGAGAACCCATGTTAAAGGAATAATTTCTCTTCAAGGCTTGGTAAAGGACACTTTAAACACAGGCTGTGTAAACTTGAAAAGGTGCACTGTGTTATCATCGAATCTTACAAAATGTATGAAGTGTAATGTTATTACCAAGCTGCTTTGGGCTTTGCATTGGTTAAAAATTTCATGGCAGCCCACAGGCACTGTGGCCATCAGCAAAGGCAATGGCAGTCAATGGCAGGCTTTGGCAGGAACAGGTATGCTTTAAAGAGAGATTTATCATCTGAATGCCAGAAAGAGTCAGTGGATGGGTTTGTTCCCAAGCTTGATTTATGTGCCACTGTATCTTGTTTGGCACCTTATTGTTATAATGAATTATTCCTTTATGGAGGGCCTTCGAAATTCCTTTGAGATATGCAAGCACATGGTGACTCGGTATTTAGTCTCACCATTAGTTAGTTATACCATACCTTTGATAAACAAGAGAAATAGCAGGACTTTTCCATGGAAGTTAGTCCTTGTGATTCAGGCAGAAAATGCCTTCTGGTTACCTCTCAGGTGTTTTAAGAAGGAGATCCAAAATGTGCCCATCTGGTTTTGATTGTTGTGAGCAAGGTTGTGGCATTTTAGACTTTTTATATGTGGAAGTCACCAAAGCATTGATAGCACCACAGGTTGCAAAGCAAAAAGGTGCAGAAACTTCATCTATCCAGAAGCTTCAGAGGGGTGCATAGAAAGCTTCATCTACTTTCCATGCATGATTTATCATGATCTCTACCTGCCTTACTGAGTAAAGCAGCCAAGCAGTATTTTCAAACTGATATGTTGTGATATATATGGTTGAATAGAATGTGATCTAAGATAAGGTAGGGTAAATAAGCCTATACCAAATATATTATCCACTGTGCAGTACATTAAAAACAGAGTCAGAAGAACCCTCCCTGAGAACAGTGAATAAATTTGTGCTGGTAGTGTTTTTGTAACTGTGATAGATCTAGAAATAGAACTGAGGCAGTGCTTGTTAGCAGAGATAGTAACTTTTACTGGGATGACAGAGACAGTCTGGGAAAAAAACCAAACCAAAAAAACCCGCAAACCCCTGCTTTTGGGCAACAAGATCTTCTGGTTAAGAGCTCGTTTTTTCAGCTACATAAGCTGCTCTAATAACTTGCTATTAGGCAAACTGGGACTCAAAGCAATTTTTTTGTTCCTATAAGCTTTCCTTTACAGCCATTCTTACAAAAATACAACTGCTCCCTAAATAAATAGGCATTGGCCATACAGCCGTGCTGAAAAGCAGCATGGCTTCCAGTATGCATGAAATTGTTACGTCATCCTTTGTACAGCATCCATTAAGGTCATAAGGTTCTGAGCACTCCCCAGAAGTGCTCCCCAGGCAGTCACTGTTGGACCTGGGGTCTGGTTTCCTGTGCAGTTGCTCAGGGGTCAGGCACATGCTGGGCAGTGTGTTTCTGGTATTACCATTGATGCTGAGATGAACTTTGCTTCTGGAGCTGGCTGGACTTGGAACCTGATTTGCTGGACTATATTCAGATAGACACAAAAATAATTTTGGAAGTTAGTAGAAGACATGGAACTTATAGAAGACATGGGCTAATCAGAAATGCTTGTCTTATAGTGTCTCCTTAGTGGAGAGGAGCTAGGTCCCAGTCAGTAAGATCTCAGCCCTAATTTGAAAAGACTCTGAGAGCTTGCTGCTAGAGCCGAGGACACCAAATCCCTGGCACACCAGACTTGCTGCTCAGGCTTGGAAAACATCATGCAATGTGAACTGAGACTTGAGTCTGAGTGCAGTGTGTGCCTTACCTAGGCCTTCAAATTGGTAAAGGCAGCTGTCTGCCTCATCATCCTCTTCACAGCTGAATTCAAGTATTGGAATGGTGCTCTGAGCTCATCAGCAAGAGTTCATTCCTTCCTGCAGGACCCCTGTCCCTCTGATCATGGCACAATTGAGAGGTGTGAAAGTTTGTATGGAGCAGGTGATGATGAGAGCAGCATGTTGGATCTTCATTTGCTTTTTATGGCCTTTTTTGATACCATGAAATCTTCTCTATATTCTTCTAAGACTATAAATAATTTGGGATTAAGGTAATTTTCTTTCCTGAGATCAGGTCGTGATTTCACTTTTTTGGCACAGAAGGATGTACTGCACTGCTTAGTATACTTGTATCAAGGCTGAGCTTTCAGAAGCTAGGCCAAAATTAGGAAGGACAAAGTATTGCATCAAACCTTGTTGCCTTCTGATCCAAGCACATAATGTACTTACAAAAGATTATTAGTATGCAAACCCCCCGAATACTCCTTCTTTAAAAGCACAGAGCTATATTGAATGTAGGACAGCACTTTACCATATTTAGCAAACACTGTCCGTGTTGCTTTGTGCCAGCAGGATCATTCACAGGATACAATTATACAAGATAAGCTTTATTAACTAATTCAGATTTATATGATGTATCTCCTTGCTTTGTAGACTCAGCTGCTTTGAAGTTTCTTCTGATCAATCATTAGCATATATATACCTACTGAAGAATTCTCTTTTTTATCTTTTAGAGTGCATGTCTTTCTGGCTAAAAACACAACCATTTCATTTCTTTAGTTTTGGTTTTTATAGTACAGTCTGCCATCCAATTTAATATTTATCAGTAGTAATAACTGACTGCCAGGGTATTTTCAACATTAATTCCGGGTGTCTGTGCACTGGAAAGTCCTGCATTCAGAATTACTAAGCAGACTGTGCAGACAGACACTTTGGCTGTAACTTGTTTGCTCATTTATATACAGAAGAATGGAGATGAATAGCTAATTTTGCTGCAGAGAGTTGTCTGCCTTGAATCCCAAACGCTCCATATTTTATAACTCCAGGAACCTGGTCGAACCATTGTAGCAGTCTTCCAGCTGGTAGAAGGGATTAATTATTCCAAGCTTCATTTTTTTTGTCTCCCTGCCCCTTGAACTTTCACTAAAAGAGAATCTGAATCATTCTTTAGAAAGCAAATTAAATACTTCCAATATGACTGATTTAAATTTCTCCTAAGGATTACACTGCAAGTGTAGTCTTCACTGAAGATCCATAAAGGAAAGCACATACAAAGGCAAAGGAAGACACACTGCAGCAGAGGATCTGGATATGCAGATTTTCCCAGCTGGATTGTGCCATTTTGTTTCAGTCTAAGGGATTGATTTTGACCCTAACAGCACATAAAATGCAGGTTTATTCCCAGCTGTTCAATATGGAAGCTGCATTGCCACCTCAGTTTTACAAGAACTATGAAAAATTCAGATGAAAATCTAGTCTTCTGTTTGCCCTTAGTTAAAGCTGCGAGGAGATCTAAGAGAAAGAGACAGGTTTTGTTCTTGTAGAAAACATTCAGTTCATGCTCATGTTTTATTTCATCTGGCAACATGTACACAGCTTCAGGGTTGGATTAGTGATGGCTTTTCCTCCAAGGTTCTAGGCTCCACTGTAGAAGATTTCCCAAGCAGTATAGTCACTGTAACTGTGAGAGAAGAGGATGCTGGTGGCCGTACACTGGGATGCCTACAAAATGGCTTTAACTGGGCTTGTGTGTGCTGGAGTAATTAGATGCCTTTAAAATTAGAAGTTGCTTTAGTCTCGTTACTGTGAATTAACAGTGCCTCACCTACATTTTACAGGGAAATGTCCTTTCAGTGTGGCCGGAAGAACAGGAAATGCAGGCTGATGGAGTACACTGAGGATGGCAGTGCAGTGTTTGATGGATGGTGAGGTGATAATGTTGCCAAGGCTTCCCAGTGTTTTTCTACTTCCCACAAAGACCGCTTTTGTCTTGCCTGGCCTGAGTTTTACTTGAGTGTTACTATAAGTCAGGCTGCCTGTGGATTCAGGAAGGAATGAAATGCGGATTGATGTTTGAGCTAATCTGTAAGAAAGCATCTCCTGGTGGGAGAAAAACAAGTTGGGTGGTTTTTTTGCAGTCTCTGGGAGGAGGCTGGAAGTAAGCTATGGAAGTTATGGTGGTTTCTAGAAAGTTTTCCTTGTAATTTTTCCTTCACTGATAGTCTGTAATGTCACAGGTATAACATGGAGTGTTCCCAGTAGGCCAGAAGTTTGACTGTGAATTTCATATTGGCAATAGTGACACTTTTCCCACACTATACACAATTAAGAGGAATAGAGGAGTTGCTGCTGAGCGGCTTCTGCTCTGATGTCATTTCTTTCAACTCTCCTGTCCTCCCCATTTCTCCTTCTGTTGCGTTGATTGACTATGAAAAAAGTCACCCCAGACTCGGTGTGCTCACATTCCTTGGGTTTTTTTCCTCTCCCATCTTCACTCTTTAAAGAACGTATATGTGGCCTGGGGTTTAGTTGGATTTTGGCTGCTGGTTTTTTTGCCCCAGGATGGTGCTAGTGAGGATCAGATTCTTCTTTCATACCTGGGTATTTTGAATTGTTGCCATTCGTCTAGCTATTTTTTAAAGAAAAAAGCTTAAGGTTTATTTTAAAAGTGATTTAATTTCCCTATCCTTCTGTCTTAGGAGAACAGAAGATGAGAAATTTCATTGATGAAGTGTAACAGAAGCATTTATTGCAGAACATTTTCTCTTTTTTCTGCAGCTGCAGGTTTTTTTTCTGGTTTGTTTTGGGGTTTGTTTTCTGAAAAAGCTTTATGTATTTGGATCAGGCCATAATTGAGAGGTAGAAATACAGGACCTACAACTGGCAAAAGAGTAATCTGCATAACTCTACAGAATGTGGGTGCAGAAGCTTAAACGATATTTCTTCTAAAACACATTATTTTGTTCCTAATTTTTTACTTACAGCAAAACTATAATGGACAGACATAAGATCACCTGAATTGCTGATTCTTTAGTTGCTGTCATTCTTTTCACAAAAGGGAATACGTAACTGTGTTCTACAAGGATATGAATTTGATTTAAAATGTTAAAACTTTTCCAAATCTATTTCTTATTTTTATGAACATAAGTAGTAGAGTTTGACAGAACAGTGAATAGGTTAATTATCCATTTTTAAAGAAGACTTATTCTTTTCTCTTGCCAGATGTTTTAATTAATTTTAGAAAATAGTACAGCTTTGCATTTTTTTTATTCCAGTTGTTTAAAATCAATTGTGAGAATGCATGACTCATGTTTCAAAACAGAATTCAGAGAGTAATTTAATTTCCTGATATGACAGTTTTTTTCTTTCCTACCCCCAGATGTGAATTATGTAGTTTTTGAAGTTAAACTGCTTGTCAGCAATGAGTAAAACTTCTCTAATTAATCTTTCTGAGTTCTTGATTTCTGGAATAACAATTCGATTTGCATATTTTGTTAAATAAAAATGCTATATGATTAAATTATGAAAATGTGTTCCATTTATAGACTAGACTCTCTGTGATCTGAAAATATAAAGGTTGGTTTGTTGAGTAATTAATGATGGGAAGGGCTTTTTTGCTTTTGAGGAATTTGTGCTTCCTACATAGACTGGCTTCTTATTCTATTAAAAACTGGTCTCCTGAATGTCCAGAAAGTTATTTCCTATGTAAGCTATGACATGACAAAGATGTGCATAATTTCTGGATATGTCAGCAAAGATATTGTGTGTAGAAGATAATCATAGAATCATTAAGTTTGGAAAAGACTTCTTAAGATTATCAAGTCCAACCATTAACCCAGCACTGCCAAGTCCACCACTAAACCATGTCCCCAGTTTTATGCATCTTTTAAATACCTCTGGAGTTGGTTCCCTGGGCATCCTGTTCTAATCCTTTACAAACCTTTTGTTTAGAATTTTCTCTAATATCCAATCTGAACCTGCTCTGGCACAACTTGATGCCATTTCCTCTTGTTCTATTGCTTGTTACTTGGAAGAAGAGACTGATCCCCAAGTTACTACAACCTCCTTTCAGGTAGTTTTAGAGAGTGATAAGGTCTACTCTGAGTCTTCTCCAGACTAAACCCTCCCAGCTCCCTCAGCCACCCCTCATAATGCTTGTGCTCCAGACCCTTGGTGAGCTCCACTGACCTTCTCTGAAGTCAGACAGTTTAGTTTGTCTTGGCTTCTCATTCCTTGATGGAAATGCTCTTTACTTTTACAGCAGACATTTAAAACCAAAGTTCAGTATGCTTTGTATGGACACTGAAAGGAGGCCACAGTATGTTCTCGAAAGAGTTGAGGTTTTACTGGTGTAATTAGGCAGATGTTTCCCTTTTTTTTTTTTTTTTCCCCCATGTGCCATGCCATGCAGCTTAAATTCTACCCTGTGTTTTAAAGGCCACTGTGGTTCAGTGATGCTTTGTGAAAATTAAAGGGCTTTGGGCCCTTTAGAAAGTGTTATCTAACTAGAAAAACACTGGTTTTTGAATGTCCTACGCAGTGGAAGTACTTTACGCAGTAAACTAGGGACTTCGTATGTTTCCTACTGGAATGTTTCCTCCAAAATTGATTTATCCTTGTGGTATGGACTGCAGCTTAATGGGGGATAGTACTGGTCTAAATTTAGCTACTACTATATAACCAGATCATGTCACAAATGATGTTTAAACAAGTGTGTAGTTCAGCACTTATTTTAATTTTGTGATGGTTTTATTAAAAAAAAAAAAATAAAACCAGAAGCCTTGGTTTTGTATGGCTACCAAATACCACTTCTTCCATGTAGTCCTGAACCCCAGATCAGCCTGATCCTAAGCAGACCTACACTTAAAGTAATTTACATGTAGTGCCAATGGCTCAGATCCATCCTTGTTCTTAAATTTCAGAAGATAAGTAAGAAAATGTAGTTCAGAATGTTAGTTAGGGCTTATTTTCTTCAAGTTTGGCCTGTTCCATCAATCTGACCTGTACAGACAGCTTGCAGACTTAAAATGTGTACCACAGGTGTGCAGTATCAGTGACCAAGATTTTGTTTTAATTGTATTTATTTTTTTGAAAGTCTGAGTCTTTAAAGACTTTGTTTCAGCACTGTATTTAATGACAGAATTGCACTAGTGTTGTTTTTCACTAAAAAAGAAAGAAAATTCCAAAAAACTTAATGTACTTTCTCTGTTAGGAAACCTGGAATGCCTTTAATTATGCCTTTCATGAGATGGGGCTTTGCAGAGTTTATCAGCTTTAGATTTCAGAAGAGAGTGGCATGTCTGTGGCTTAAACAAAAAGCAAACCATCTGTAGAATTGTTCCAAACTCCAAAGTGAGGATTGCCATAGTTTGGAATTAACTACTTGCCTTGGTAAGAGCTTCCACTGTTTACAGAGAATTGGGACTTCTTGAGATAAACAGGGAGATTTGATGTGCTGATGAGCCTGGCTGCAACTTCCATCATAATTTATTTTTCTGTGTCAAGGTTACTGTACTTGGCACTTTTGTTTGACCTTTTTCTTCACCTTTAAGTAAGGGGTTTCTATCTGAATAGGCTTCTCTAGAGCAGGTGTCACTCCAGTTTAACCCCAATGCATCTCTTTTGAAGTGTTGTATTTTACCTTTTTTCTCCTTCACCTCTTGAGGAAGCTTGCTGGCAGTTACAAAATTCAAGGAGGTAATGATTCTTGTGCATTGTTACCATGCATAGTGTCATTAATAATTTTATATAGATACTATCAAACATAGTGGATTGGTGGTTGGGCAGCTTCTCATATGAACATAAATAGAAATTACCCACAGACTTTAGCTCAAGCTTCTTTCACATAATGAAGCTGCAATGTGGTCTGCAGCACCCCTATTTATAAGATATATAAAATATCCTGTGGTTACTAGAAGTGTTCTCACTTAGAAAGGTGAGCTGCTTACTTTGGAATGAAAAAGTAATCCCAGAAAAATCATTTAGCCATTTGTGCTGAAGTATAGAGAATAATGTATCAGGAAAAACACAAAGATCAAACATACGTGATTTTTTTCTCCTTTCAATACCCTATGCTTACTTTTTGCATGACAGCTCTATCTGGCAGCCTCACATCCCATCAGTGCAATCTGTCATTCTAGATTATTTCAATTAAGTTCTCTTTCTCATTTTGCATTCGCTGAAGAGTCATAATGGCATGCTCCCAAATCAGCAGTCGAGAAGAGCAATCCTCTCTATTTGTATTTGTTAAAAGAAAGGAGAAAGGAAGAGATGGTTTCTTTGTTTCCTCTCGGTCCTGAAGGCCTTCTCCAGAGTTACAGAACTGGCAGATTTGCTTTGAAAACTAAATGTGAAGACTTGATTTTGGGACTTTTCTGAGTTATTTTGAAAATCTTTTAAATTTATTCTATTCCCCCTTGGTTGCTTGCAAATCCCTTTCTGTCTTGTAGCTGGAGAATTAAAGGTTTTCCTTGCAGTCATTGTATCAGTGCAGGAGTTGGATATCTTTAGAAAAGCAACTTTCTACTCTTTCCTGTGCTCGAATTTCCAGTGAAGAGAATTCATACCCAGCATGGGAAACTGGAGACAGCTTATTGTACTGATGTACAGACTGCTCCTCTGTGTTACCCTGAACTCGGACAAACTCAGCATTTCAAACGGGGTTGTTGAGTTGCCCTTTCCTGAAGTGAACATTGAGAAGCAGGTACAGCCTGCTTCTGGGTGCAGAGAGCTGTACTGACCAGAGGGATACAGTGGTTTATATCCCTGAGTCTTTAAATACTTGGTTGTCGATAAACTAAGCAGCTGCAGTATTGACTACCCACTGTTTACCAACCCATATGTTGGTATTTCACCTGTTTTACTGCTTCCAGATGATGTTCAGTTTCCACCTGAGAAAGGCTGCGCTTTGCCAGAGAGGCAATAGGTGAAATGCTGGGTCGATGTGGTACCATCAGAAGGGCTAGTTTTGGTTCAGGAGCCCTCCATTTTAACTGGAAGGGAGGGAAATGAGTAGATAACTCAGAGCCTTTACTGTGACCTGCTCATCCATTCAGTTGCTGAAGGAATGAGGAAGATTAAGTTCAAAGGAGAAACAAATATGTTTTGCTTCTGCTGTAACTGCTTATCTCCATATGCTCCTAACAGTACTGAGTTCCCAGGAGTTAGGCAGGTACAGAACTGTTAAAGCAGGGGCTTCAATATTTCAGCTGTTTGTTCATGCCAACCCCAGCTGTACCAGGGGCTTACAATGGGCACATTAAATCTGGATTCTGTCTTCTTACTATGTTATCAGGTTACCCACACTTAGTGTTTACAGAGAGTGACATGTGCTTGTTGGAGCAAGCTTCCAGCATTGCACCAGACGAGATTTTTTAGTTAGTAGCTTTCCTAATCTAATCAGTACCTTAAAAGCTATTTCCATGCTGCTTCTCCTCCTTCGTTCTTTTTATAACATTTCAGTTGAACCAATTGTCCATGTTGATTTGGAGATGGCAGCTACTTTTCCTTGCTGGATGGGAAATGCTGGCACCCCGTAGCACAGATCGGTGCTGTTTGTTGCAGACTTGGGCCAGGCAGGGCCGACGGATTGCTCTTGTTAGTGTGAAATCTCTAAAGCAGGATGAATAGGAATTGTTTGTTCTGTTTTCCAGAGGACACTTTCAGCCCAAATGGATTTATTGTGTATTTGCAGGTTGGGGTTTTTTCCGTTTTGTATGTCTGTAGTTGCAACAGGGTTTATTGATGCATGTGCAGGGGATAATGAAAAGCTACATTTCAGATCATCTTTAAGGGCCTTAAAGTATTTCACTATCCTAAATGGAGTAGCTCACATCATATTAAGAAAAATGCTTTTTGTGGGGAGAAAACCTAGGTGTAGTTTAAATCCTAACTTAGTAATTGTAAGAAATTCCTGCTGTGGAGGAAAGCCAGTAATTCTGATTTCTAGCAGAAGCATCTTGCACAGTTTCCTTATTGAAGGAGCTGGGCCAGGCAGGTGGCCAAACACCCTGCCTCCCTGTGCTATACCACCAGCCCATGCTGCGTATGCAAGAGTTGACCTGTGGAGAGGCTCCTTTCAGGAAGGAAATGCCAGTGACTTTGTGGCATCCTAAATCTCTTTTCCAGGAAAAGGCAAGGGCCAACTGATGACCAAACCAGCTAATGTTAGCCATTTTCTGTTGTCTTGCTCTCTCCCAAGATTAAATTTAAAATGTTATAGATTACCCTGTGTCTGCACAGCTCCAGCACAGGGCTTGCCCTGGAATTGCTTGTGGGAGGCAGTTCATCCGTAGTTTTATCCATACAGTCTAGAACATATGAGTATTTTGTGAACTTCCTTTGGCTAAGAACGGGCCCCTGAATCTCTGTTCACTTACAGGCTTTGAAACTGAGAGTGTTGCTGCTGAACCTGGTGTCACCCAGGAGGGAGAAGTTTGCTGGGACAGAAACTGAGTGCCAAATGCCATTCAGCATTGTATAGGAGCAGGGTGTGTGTGAGCAGGGTGGGCTGTCAGTGTGCATTATGTGCCGTATGTGCACGGCTGCAGTTCAGACTTACTCACCATTGGCACACCCATGTTGGCTGTGCATTTCGGGCAGTGAGTCAGACAGAGGCTGGCATCATGCTCAGCTTCCAGAGGAGGCAATTCCAGCATTCAGGTGGCCCTTTCTCCACCAGTTTTCACTGAGATGTTTCTGTGCAATTTCTGCTATTTGGCTGGTGCCTTTAAAGTCCCATCAGAATACAGATGGCAGGAAATCCAATGTTCATCATGAACGGAGCTTTTGAAATGTTTGTGGCCATCCTGAGAGAAGAAAAATTTTAAAAGAGAACCTCTCTGGCAATCTGTAGATACAACACTCAAAGCAAAAAAACTGCTAGTCTGCAGTTGGGGCTTGGGGCTTTTCTCAATGTCTTTGTGGATTTCAACTGTAGAAGTTTGTTTTCTTCCCAATATATAGCATTCATATATAGAATAAGGCAGAATGCAGAAGCATTCACATTTTACACGTGTAATAATATAAGTGCTAATTGTCATTGTGAATTATATTTTCAGTGTGTTTTCCCCAGTGCCTGTCTATTTATGCCCCAGAGCATAAATTTTTCATCCCTCTAAATTTGTATTCATGTCAGTTTTGTTCACTGCAATTTTGGTTCTCTTTGCCTTGCTTTAGATTGCAGATCATGCCCAATAGTGGAAGAGTGGATTTTGAAATTTTTTTACGTGTCAGATTTCCCTGTATCCAATTTTACCAAAAAAGCTGTCACCAACTTCTTCTGAAACTAGCAAACCTTTTTCTTTCTAATTACATTTTTACCATATGTTCATCCAGATGGCATATGCCAAACATTTTCTAGGGTGTTATAAAATGACCTGACTTTGAAAGATTTAACTGTTGAAGAAGCTTTAAAAAAAAATTTAAAAGAAGAGGATTTACACCTGGGCAAAAAAAGTAGTCCTAGAAAGAAAGAAAGAAAGAAAGAAATCTCATAAATATTCCCAGTTGCATTTTGTGGCTGTGTTACTGAATTCTTGATATATACACCTGTACAAAAATAGTGACAATGTAGGGAATGTTTTCTTGAAGTGTTAAAAGTTGACTCTTTTTCTAACCACTGAAAATAAAATTTTGTCTGTTGAATATGTCAAAAAAAATTCTAGAGCTGTGAGTGACTCTCTGGTTTCCTGCAAAATGGAGCAGAAAAGAGTTTGTCAAGCCACCAGAATCTCTGTAGGAGCAGCAGTTTTACTGAGCAATGTTATAACTACTTGTGCACTTTTTTCTTGAAATACCATTTTCAAGTAAAAGGCAGTTGATGCATGATTTTGACACTTGTGTCCTAGTTCTTAATAATTCTTGGGGGATTTCTTAGAGAAAATAAATTAACTTGTGATATACTGAGAGGTGCCAGGAAGAAAGGAAGGAAGGAAATTATTTTTCATATTTAGCTACTAGTTAATATAAATAAATGAGGATCAGTTCTTCATTTTCTGGAGGGCTTGCGTATTTCTTCATCTCTTTGAAAGTTCTCTTTTGGCATTGTTTTATAACAATGCTAAATTGACATTGTTGTTTTGGTAGTCTTTCCAGATTATCAAACAGAAGTGTCTCAAGTATCAAGCCATTTTACTTTGTGCTAATTCCTGAAGAATAGTGATTGAATGAGAATTAAATTTACTTTCTTGTGTTGCTGCAATAGCTTTTTCAACTCCCAGGAAATTTTGAGTGCACAGCCCAAGACCCTGCATAGGGTATGAAGAGGTAGTTTCGGGGCAGGATGGACAGAGACTCATGGGAGGGACTCAGATGGACAGTTGGAAATGGAAGTTTGTTCAGTGTCCTTAACTTGACAGATCTTGTTGAAAATCACAACTGCAATCAACAAAGCAGATCCTCCACCTCCTCCAAATTAATGAGACAGGATTTTAACAGTACTCAACAATTTGAAGTGGTTTTGTTATTTCTGAATTAAAACTTTGATAAAAAGTCCTTATCTCCATCCTCCTTGCCCACTTCCACTCATCAGTCTGTGAGTGGTTTGACATTTCTCCATCATTGACAGACTCTTCTCCATCATTGACCAAGTTTACACCTGCTGCTGTGTCTCAAGTGAAAAAGAGTCTATTTTGTAGGTAAATCAATATATACAGTAGAGATACTGTAACTGTTTAAAAGCTAAGGATTAAACACCCCAAAATTGCAAGCTGGTGTTAATTTGTGAAGTAATTGAAACAAACCATAGTAGGGGAATACGAAATGAGACACCAAAAAGCAGCCTGTCTCCACCTTGTCAAAATATGAGGCAACAGCTAATTGATTACTGTTAGAGTTTGTGGGTGTGCAGCTGTATTCAACTCAGCTTGAGGTATCACTTTTTCTGCTCTCTTTTTGGGTGTCTTTGCAGAATGGCGGTAAAGTTGTTCAGGTGCCTTTGTTACTTATTTCTAAAATAATGTTTATCATAACCAGGGTCGATGTGTTCATGCCATAGTTTTCAGTTTCCTAGAAGAGTTAGAGCTCTAAGCATTTTTCTGTGGAAATACAAACCCCATTTTATCAAAAAACCCCAAACTTTTGACATGTCAGAATCCAAAGGCTAAAAAAAGTGTTGTACTCAGATACTTTGCTTTTAATGACTAGTATACATTATTAAATCAAGCTCTTTACTGCAGTCTTTGTTTAGATATTCCTTGGATTATTCAGCCTTTAATTTAAATAAGGACAGTGTTAGGAAGGTTTCAATGGAAAATATTACCAAGTTAATAATTCTGAAGCTAATTATGTGAAGATTCAAAGTGTCAGCCTTAAACCACACCTCTGACTAAACCAAGCATGAATTTGGGTATACAGATGTTAAGTTAGGTTCCTCATAATGTCCTGGGTTTCTGAATTGTGTTTGCAGGTGCTAGCTGCCGTGATGCAGCTGATCAGAGCTCCCCAGGGTATTTTTCTTTCCTAATTTTCTTCCTCCTTTGCTCACTGTAGGCCCTTTTGTGGGTAAGTGTGCACATGAATTTTATGCCACCCTGCAGTGTCTATTCTGCTCTGCGTGTTGGTGACTGCACTTTAGATGCCTTCTCTCTCATTTCCCCTGTTACCTTCTCTTTTGAGTAGAGCAGTTGCCACAGATTTTTTGAGAGTAAGTGCTTATGATTGCACTTCTGCTATGATTTTCCATAGCTGGTAGCTTATCTCTCGGAAGAGTCTGGTATATAAAATCTCTGCTCAAGAAATTCTCTAGGAATTATTCTCCTTAATATGGTAGCAGTCTCTCACTGCTGACAATGTGAGTGCATCAGAGAAGATGGACTTTTATAAAGCAGGGACTAATCTCAGCTGTTGAAAATAGGAGGAAATAAGTGTCTCTATTTGAAAAGTCAATCTAAGGGCAGCTTGCATTTGTGTATGTGGAAAGAATAGTTCATATTTAAAATCTCAGGCTTTTTCTTTTTCTTCTATTTTTCCTTGACAAAAGTAAATCTTTATAGGTATGATGTAAGAACTATACCATCTAAATACATTTTTTTAATGATGTTTGAAGCAAATAGCAAGTTTGTAGTGTTGCAGTTATTCTTCCAGGATCTTTCAGAGTGTAAGGGATGTTCTGGGTAGGGTTCCTCAAAGTGGCTTTTTTGAGTCCAAGCTTAATAGATTCTGGTTTAGAACTCTTAGCATAGTTATTCTGCAGAAGTCAATATTTTCCATAGCTTAGATGGAGATCAAATACCTCCAATTAATGCAAAATTCAAATTAGTCTTGAACTGTGGTACTACAACTGGCATCTCAATAATGAACAAACCACAGGAGGAAGTGGGTTTGTCAATGTACCATCACAAAAAGCTTTGAGCATTCATCTAATCTCTTCTGGGATCATATTTATATATCTTGCTGCTCTCTTGAAATACACCCCCAATGTACTGAATGGCACAAGAATATCTGATGCAGCAAGCTGGGGAAGTGCGAGCTGCAGAGTCTTTTTAGTTGATGTATTTCAAGCTGGATAACCTTAAAAATCAATAGTGTCTGCTGCGCCGCTCAGAATCATGATGGACTGTTCCTCGCTGATCCTCTTGCTTGGGCTGTGAATAACTGATGCCGTGCTGCTGCAGAGCCTCAGCTCCAGCCGAGGCAAGGGCTGGAGCAGCCAGAAGCAGAGCTGCTCTTTTGAGCAAATCTCTCTCTGCTCTTAGAATTTGTTATGTGAAGTGCAGCTGTTGGTAGGGGGTTTTGGGGATTGTTCTGGGGTTTTTCTTTTTTAAAACAGGCTACACAAGTGCTAGGTGACAGAGTAAGTGCGATGACAGGGTAGTTTTCAAGGCTCAAGCAGTATTTTCAAGTTGCTTGTAAATATGGCATTTTCTCTTTGGAGACAGAAGGAACTTTCTGTTTGGGCTTGTAGTGCCTCAATTACAAAAATGGAAAGAGCTATTAGGGAAAAATGATTAAATAGATTATCTTAACTTCGTGGGAAGTTAACTTTGTGGGGCTATCATCTAAGAGAGGCGAAGAATGCAGAGTTTTGTCTTCTCTACCAAAACAAAGTTCTCAAGTTGAAATAGAAAGTTTTTTAAATACCAGTGACACCTCAGAAATTGTCTCATTAGAAAGACAAAAATGTTTCAATATCTAGAAGCACAAATCATAAATAGGAATTTATGGGGAGGAGGTATTTGAGAGGTCTTGAAGATGGATTTGTTGAAGGGTGTGCATATAGTTCTCTGTGTTTTCTAACAGTTCATTGGAAAAACAAAATAGAAAATTATCTTAAATAATCTGACAAAAGCTGAAGGAACAGGAGGAGGAGGAAGAGAATGAAGTATCAGATGTGATGCTCTAGCTAGTAAAAACCCAAGTACTTTCTTTGCTGACCTCACCTTATCCATACAGTAGGAGAGCACAGAGATATTCTCTTGCTCTCCTATTTTTGTAAGGAAGTAGCTTCTGCTGCCTCTGATCATATGCATAAAAAGACTGCATGTTACTCTTAGGCAGACTGAATCCAGTGATAGGGATAGAAAGCTTCTTTGAAGAAAAGCCCTAGAAAAATCCAGAAATAGATTCCCACTGAGAGTTTACTGAGACTTTGCTGCTCTTCTGTGTATCAGTCATGAAGTACACCATGGAGAGAAAGGAAACTGATGTTATGCCCAAGGTGTATGTGTTAGGGAAAGATCAGAGTTTTTGCATGTCATTGATCCTGTATATAGATCTCTGAATGATACCTTTCTCCTTATGGACTGCCTGTTTGGAGTTCTTCAGGGAATAGTATTTGCAGATGGAAAAGGGACAGGAGAGCAACAATGCTGGTTCCGTGGTATGTCCCTTAACTCTCATGTTATAACGTGTTATATGTAAAATTATCAAAGATATGTGTAAATTACTTGACTTCCGTATTGTTAATTATTTATGAGGACACGAACTGATGATACTGCCTAGTGCTGTAGGAGTATCTGCCTCTCTGATGTGCATTTCGGTGTTCTTAGGTTGGGCACCTGATTGTAACCTTTCTCAGAGCCTGTGCCCTCTCTGCAGGTGGGGTTGGGACTTGGCTCCCTCCATTTGTCTACTGCATTTATCTACCATGAGCTAGAGTTAGTTCAGCACCTGCAGACTTACAGTCTCTCAGGACTGCAGTAAGTTGATGCCATGAACCGAAATCTGTCTTTGTACTGTGCTGGCCTGGTGTTGCTTGTTGCCTGCAGTGGTAGTTTGGTTTCCTGAAGCACATGAGTTCAATGGATGGTGTTTGGGGTATGCCACTGGAGTGGTCTGTTTGTCTTTCTGACTGGCACAGGGAATTGGTAGCTGTGATTCAGTGGGGAGCTCCAGGCATTGGGTGGAAAATGCGAAGTATGTTTTGGTTCTGACTTTATACAGCATCAGCCACATTTCAGTGTTTATTAACGTTAATTTAAAATCTTTATGCTTTTAAACCATTACCTATTTCATGGATATGTGATGTTGGATAGCTTTCATCCTTTCTATTTTCTGCTTGAAAAACCAAGATCTTTCCCTCCAGCCATGAGAACTTTTTCTTTTAGTTACAATAAATAGGCTTTGTCATAACACCATAGAAGAAAGTAAAGTATTTAGTAATTCCATGTAAATATATTTTCTTCATATATTTTGTTTGTTTGTTTGTTTGTGTCCTGGAACATTTTGAAGTGATTTCAGGTAGTTTATCCAAGTAGCGAATACAGAGCTGTTATGTGTGCCTTAGGAAGGGAGAGGACTCAGCTCAGAAACTTGCTTAACATGTTAGATCCCCAAATTTAAAAGAGTGTCCTCTTTTTAAAAAGGCTGACAGACTCTAATTGTTGTGGTTCATGTTATGAGTAGGTCACTACTATTATTTATCCCTTCCAAAAATTGAAGGATGAAAAATTCAAGCAGAGATGACAAAGGCTTTATTGTCAGGTTATTTTTCTTTCATTTATGGGGTATGATTAAATATGTGCTGTCAAAAAGAGGCCTCTTTAAAGCCTGATACTATTGATTACTATTTGAGACCTGCCAGCAGCATTATTACTTAATGCATAAGAAAATCTAATAGAAAATTATTAAGTTGGTGTTTTAGTTCCTCTAGTGAGAACATTTCAGGTGTTCATCTCATATCGTTGCACAAATTGCTTGGCTCAAGTAGATACCACAAAATCATGTTTTAATGATTTTTTTCCTTTTTCCATCTTTTTTTTTTTTTTTCACAGTCACATGACACAATCAGCCACATTTGAAGACCCTCGAATAGAGAGCTGCCAAATAACCCCTCCAGCCCCTCGGAAAGTGGAAATGAGGAGGGATCCTGTGCTAGGATTTGGGTTTGTGGCTGGTAGTGAAAAGCCAGTTGTTGTACGCTCAGTAACACCAGGTATGTTTTCCCCACCTGACCCCAGAAGAAAACTTCGATTTAGCCTACCAAGGTGAAATGCAGCTACAAATTTGAGAACTGTTGAAATATTGAGGCAGACAAAGTAATCGCAAATACTGGATAGGATTTTAAGCCTTGTATTACCCAGTGATTTCCTCCCTCACACTCATTTTTGAACATTACATAAATGTGTTAGCAAAAAGCCAGTTTGGAGTTATTGCTCTGAGCCATTACTATTGTTTGCCTGAAAAGAATTAACCCATTTCATTCAAGGAAAGAAGGTCTTCTCCCTGGTATCTTTATACTGGTTTGCTGTCACCTTCATTATCATTGAATCAGCATTTTCAAGAGGTATGTTGAGTTCTGAGATTAAAACTTGCATATTTTTCATTTTTAGTATCACTTTCCTAAGGAGAGCTAGGTTTCTAAAAACAATATTTCTTTCTGAAAAAGAGGATGTTATTGATGGCTTTCTTTTTTTTTTTTTTTTTAATGAATGCATCTGTATAACTATGTGGTCAAAATATATCCCTAAACATCTTACCTGCAGTGAAAATTAGTGAGGTTTTTGATATTATTGAAGTTATGAGAGACCAGACCTGGGACTAATCTGTCTCCCAAATAGCAGGCTCCTGCTCTCCATGCTTAAAAGTTCAGTTGTTATGTAAAATTGCCTTGGAGCCAAGGACAGGGATTTGACTTTGCTGTTGTTCAATATGTTCTCCAGAACCCCCATAGAGAGCAGAGGAGAGGCAAAATTGACTTTGTGAAGTTCTGATGTCATTTACCCACGTGTGTGCATTGATTACATTTGTATTGCTTTCACATGAAGTGAGCAGTCTAACTAATATTTGAACCAGATCCAGACAGCTTATTTCTCTCAACTTGGCATTATTAATGTAGTTTTATGTTGAAATTTGAAAAATGTGTTTACTATGTTCTGTTCCAAGTGAAAAGGAGGAAATACCAGTTCAGGATAACATTCTCCTACATGGATTTGTGTCCATTTATGTGTGATATGGCAGTGGAGTAGTTTTCCAACCAAACAGAGGAAAGGATCAGCATTGGCTCAGTTGTTGAATGAATGGGCTTTGATGCTGAAACATCTTCTTTTAAGACTTTATCTTCATAGTGGTAATATTTTTCTGGTTTTTATGTATCATCATTGCAAAGTTTAAGGACGAAGACTAGAGAGGATATATCTTTTCATTAGGAACTGTGATGTCACATCATCTTCTGGGCATGTAATTGTGCTGAGAAAGAAAGTAATATGTGCATTTTGTAAAGTACGATGCACTCAATGTCCATTTCAGCAGTGCCAGAATCCAAACCACACAGACATATACATGACTGATTGTCTATTCAGACTAATGCTAAATATTCATGTCTAACTGAAAGTGGCAGTGCTTTTGGATGTACCCATGTTCATCAAGTGGTAGGAATCCAGCAGAAAAGAGACTCAAGAGGCTGGAGGTATAAAAACTTACTGCCTTCAATTGAAGAAAACAGGTTTGTTTTGCCTAGAAAAGTCAGAGGAGAGACCTGTGAAGGACATTCAAATATATAAGTGATATTTCATAAGAAAGAGGACTAAGATGTTCTCTGGTGTTACTTTGCCTGGGACAGGAAACAATGTGTTGCAACCAGGGATATCTGGTATACTTACCATGGAAAAAGACTTCCTGGTCTTAACAGTAGATAAACAGAATCATTTGTTCACAGGAAAAGGAATCCTTCTCAGGCTGGTCTTAAAAAATATCAGACAAACATTGATCAAGGATGAGTAAAATACAGTTGATCACACCTTAAAGGGTGTGTTAGCCCTCGGTTTACGGGTCCTTTTGGCCCTTCGGAAAACTGAGCCTTTATTTTAGGTGGTTAGACACGGGTTTAGAACTTGAGGAACTTCATTAGAAGTTGCTAAGCCACTAGCTTGCAAGATTTTCCTGGTGAGGGAGTACTGGTAATGTTAGAAATAGTGTTAGTGTAAAAATGTCATTAAGTGAAGAAAAAATACACTTGTAGTATGTGAACAACAGTGTGTCTGTGCATTTACAATGCTCTGCTAACCTGTGCTCTTTTTTTTTTCCCCCTCCATTTGTCTGCAGGCGGCCCCTCTGAAGGAAAGCTTATACCAGGGGATCAGATCATAATGATTAATGATGAGCCAGTCAGCACTGCTCCAAGGGAGAGAGTCATCGACCTTGTCAGGTAGTTGATGTCCTGTCACTTAAACTATGAACCCAGTGACTTATTGCCTGTGCAGTCATTCAGCAGTACAGCAAGTCTTGCCTTCTCATGGCTGAGAAAAGGGAAAATAATGTTGCTTTAGTTATAATGAAGAATGATGAATTATTTTAGTATTGAAATGAAGTGTCCTCTTAAAATGTCATCTGAGTAGCTGAAAAAGTATAAAAAAATCCAGGAATAGCTCCAATGTATTGGAGTATTAAGAGAGTAATAGTATTCTCCTGGTATTTATTTTTGGTATGAGTTGTTGAAAAGATAATTCCTGGAGCATGGAAGCTCCAGCCACTGTTGCACTACTGTTCATTTTTCACATGAAGAAAGTTAAGTCAGGTTTGTCTTATGTGAAGAATAAAGAAAACTTGGTAGGGTGATTTTTGAGAGTGAATGAATGTGTGTAAATATGTAGAGAAGCTCAAAAACTGTTTAGGTGAAATGCAGGTAGGTGAGTTTGTGTGAAAAAAGTGGGCAGGGAAGAAAGAAGAAGACAGAAAATGAGACCAAAGAAGTGATTGTGGATAGTACAGGAAAGGAGAAATGTCAGTATTTGTAATGGGATATAGACAGAAAGGACGAACAGTAACTGACAAATGCTAAGGGTGTAGAAAAATATGTATTGTGGTTCATAAAATAAACTTGGCTTTTGGAGTAACAAGAAATATTAGTGCATTGCACAGAAAATTGGCAAGTAACTAAAAGAATAAACATAAAAATTAATAATCTAAATTCCAGTAGCCTGGTTGCTGTACACCAGTTTTGTTTCTGTATTCTCCTTCCAGTTGGTGTAAACTCTGAATTGGTGGGTCTTACTGATTCCTGAGAGATGGTCAGGTTTTAATGGTACAGGTACCTCTCCTCAAAACTTGCAGCTATCAGTGTTTTCAGTGTTACCCATGTAATTTTGAAAAGTCACGTTTGTTTACGGAAATTTGGGCAGGAAGTGCCACAACAGTCATACTTCTCCCTGCGCAAACGGGTGTTCATTTGCTGGGGATTCAGCTATAAGGAAAACTTCCAAAAATGATGCAGAAATGGTATAAAAATGCCAGCAATGCTGATGCCTTCATCCATGTTAGGTGGGATTAAACAAAATATATTTACAGATTTTTTTCAAACAGGTGTTAACCTGCAAGTCAACTAACAAACACAATTTGCTAAGAGCTTCTTGTGATGAGTAGACTCCATGAACTGAAGGAACTGTCCTGCTCCTAATAAAGTTCTGTCTTGTACTCTGTGTTGACCACTGGTATAAGTCTCAAAAATGGGTCTTACACTCATTTTTGATGTCTTTGTTTCTCATAAAGCAATAATACTGCTGTCTTCATTCTTGCCCTGATTCTTTGATATTAAGCACAGTTAGGATCTCTATCCCATTTTCTGCTTCCAGCAATATGTAGTAATAACAGCAAGGAAAATAGACTGATTAGACCTGAGACAAACTGAATTCATTGTGTAGCTGATTCTCTGTCTGCCTTCAAACGAGAAACTCAGTAAGAATGTCACTCTTCCCAATTACACTGACTACATAGGTAGTGTCAAATTAAGTGTTGTTTCATTCCAGGGAAGGCTTTAGGTGATGCTTTTCTTATGCTGTAATTCTGTCTTTGCTCTCAGAATCTGTCTGCTGTTGGGATTTTGACAGAGACTCATTCTTTGATTAAATTTGGACTGAAATATATTGGGGTTGTATGTTACAGCATTTGAAAACAAGAGCTTTCTTTTCATGCTAGTGGGGACACCTGGAATGATTAGACACTGTCAGTGTGCAGTCCTGACACCACAGCAGAAGCAATTGTTTACGTCAATGAAATAGTGAATCTCTTCTGTGTAACTGAAGGTTTTCATATGGGTTAGATACATCTGCAACTTTTCAATGCATCTGCATTTTTCAATGTGTGTGGGAGAAGTTTTGAAATCTTGTTGTCCTGCAGGTAGTAGCATGTCAGTGGTCAGCAGTGAATATGTTTTAAATGCACAGGTTGTGCAAATGGACACAATCACAAAATCATAGAAGAACTGAGAGGAGATTTCTGGAGGCCATCCAGTCTAACCTTTTGCTCCAGGCCAGGTAGTGCCAAAGTTAGATGTGGCTGCTCAGCACTTGCCAAATCAAGTCTTTAATATCTCCAAATACGGAGATTTCCCAACCACACTGGGTAGGTGTTTCTGTTCTTAACCAGTGGCCTTTCAAAAAGACGTGAGCCAGCTTGAAATCAGCCTTAGATGCTTCCCATCTAGGCCCATGGACTTGTAAGTGTCACTCTTACCTAAGTAATCCCTAATTCAGCCTTTGTTTACCTTTGTTCCCTAAATTCTGGTCACTGAGCGCAGGGACCAGGGTGGCAAACCTTGCCAATAAAGGCCAAAGCCAAGAAAGCATTGAGCATCTGAGCTTGTTCAGTGTCCTTCATCAGGTTTCCCACTCCATTTAGCAGCAAGTTCATATTTCCCTTGGCTTTCACTGCTATTGTAGTTGTAGAGACCCTTCTTGTTATTCTTCATCCACCCTGGATAAATTTCAGTACCAGCTGAGCTTTGCAAACCCCATCCCTGCCTGGCCAGGTACAGCTTCTCTGTTTCTCCTGGGTAACCTGTCTCCATTTCCATCTCTGATTTCCTTCCATTTTGCACTGGGTCTTGTTCAGGCTGTCCCTGTGGAGCCACACTGGTATCCTGCTATGCCTTCCTGCTTCCTTGCAGATTGGAACAGACCGTTCTGGCACCTTGAGGTGGCTCTCTGTGAAGATCACCCAGCTCTGCTGGGCTCTGGCCTTTCAGAGCTGCCTCCCACAAAACCCTGCTTGCCAGTGCCCTGAACAAGCTTCAGTCTTATTTTAGACTGGACTCCCGTTCCTCCTTTCCTTCAGGATCTTACACTGTATCATCTTGTGGTCACTGCAGCACATTAATGAGAAATTGATATTCCAACACTATTTTTTTCTGTGATTACATCATCTCTTGCTGATGAGGTATAACAAGGTGTATTTTATATTCATGATGTGAAATTCAGTGGCTATTTTCATGCAGCTTTCCCTCAAAGCCTTTTGTAAAGTCAAGAAACAATTCATTGTTGTAATTGCAGAGAGTGTGGAAAAAATTAATCTACTTTCAAAATACTGACATAAAGATCATAGCATGCCAATTAGAAAAAACCTCAAATTGCATGAGAAAAGAAAAAGACAGATTTCACAACTAGGTGAGCAACAAACTTCACCAAATTTAGGAAAGCCCAAAACTTTCAAGCAAAATACACATAAATGTTAGATGTTAAGTCAACCTTGAATGTTAAACAGAGTTTTTAATGTAACAGAATATTTAATTGTTTTGCAAGAAAACAGTCAGAACATTAACTTATAAAAAGAGTTATGAGACTGAAGGAAAAGAAAATGGAAGAGGTAATTTCTGCTGCAATCTGTCTTAAAAAAAAAAAAATCAAAATGTCCACCAAAAAGGGTATCTAAAAAATGTCAGTTAAATATTTTTTCATTAGGAAAAAGCATATTCCTCAGCAATAAATTTGCTCTATTTCTAAATTTCCCACAATATAAATCAGACTAATTTCTTTTAGATTGCATTGTCTAACTGTTACTCCTACAGGATTAGAAATAGATAAACTGATCTTTCAAGAAAGTCCCTTTTGTATAATGGTTTTACTACAGGAAAATCAAGAAATTAAATGCAATGCATAATACAGAATTTTTCCCATCACCTTTTTATTGCATTGTAATATTTTCGTTATGTGTGGGCTTTTTAAACATTCATTACTGAAAATAATCTTCCTTAAGTAGAAAACTGTTATAGCCACTGACTCCAGGGGGTACTGAGCAGGAACCTAGTGGAATATTTTAGTTTGTTTTTTAAGAATTGAGGGATACTCTTTTATCCTAGGAAGTCTCAGGTCTGGAGATTATCGAGGATATGCACTATAAATATCCCCTGTAGGTCATTCTGATCCATTGAATTCTTTTGGCTCTGCTTTACTGGCAACATTTAATTAGTGTTCAAGTCACCCTTTGAAAGGTAGGGTTGCAGAATTATGAATACAGTATGGTTTGCAGACAAAATCCATTTGGACTCATTATTTCTGGGAGCTGTTCAATGGCTTTTGCAACATAATATGTTCTCCTGAGTTATTTCCAGCACAAACTCAGAAGTCGTGTTTATGGTTTCCCTTACAGAGAGAGGTCATTTTTATGAATGTCACTTATGGCTGTGGTCAAGATGTATTCCTTTCAAGACAGAAAGTTACAGAAGTTCAAAAAAGAGGAAGAAACAAGATCACTTTTCTAAATGTAAGCTTCAAGTCGAGGCAAGGAGCAAGCAAACAGAATACAAAAGATGTATTTGAAGTGCAGTCAGTTCAAAATTTATCAGGAGCTATTTATGTTGGTTTTATTTTGCTCCTGATACAGATTCTGTGAGTTAAAGCTTTCCACACATACTTAACAAAAAGTACTTTGAGATAACATTAAAATCATGGTGCAATGGAGCAATTTTTTTCCTTTTATGAAGGTGAGCAACAATGCAACACTGACATATTAGAAGTTACATTAATGTATGGTATCAATTAATCGATTGCTCAGAGGTGCTTGTATCTCATTTTCATTGGTTAATGTTACATTTGTATCTTTTTAAGAATCAGCTTAAAATTCACCTTTTTGTTGAAACAAAGAAATACATCTAACAATTTGCCTTATTAGGTTTATTGGCAATTTATGTAATATGAATGAGTTGTTTATCTTAGATTGCACTGAGTACTCTACAAGGATCCCAATGTACGTGAACTGCCTTTTTCTTTAGCAAGGTATTTTACTGAAATTTTAAGTGACACACAAGTGTACTGCTTACTCCATAAACCAAACAGTGAGTAGGGCATGGTAATGGTATTTTGTTCACACTTTAATTAAAATAGTTATCCAGGCAGCCATCCAGGAGAAACTGGCATCTGAAGAGGGTGATCCATCTGAGATACTTGTTTTGGAAAAAAACTACCATGTTGCAGAAAGCTTTATTTATACACTGACTAAAGAAGAAGAACAGAAAAGTATTTTAGAGTAGAAACCCAATTTCTGGGTTGCTAAATTGGGCTAGATTAGTCCATTCCTTGCAACTGTAACAGAAGTAAATTAGTATTTGATGTCCTGTGGAATTCTACTAAAAAACTTAAATTGCAAAACAAGAAATGAAAAAGGTGAAATTCATTAGGGCTTTTCTTTCTCGTTGACTCTATTTTCTATTAGAGATAAATGACTCAAAAATATCTCTGAAATAACTCTTGAATTGGCAAGTTAATGTCACAGCAAGTTTTCATCAAGAGGATCTAGAGGATTCTTTCAATTCTGCAGTAGAATTCATGCTTTAATTGTGTATTGCCATAAGACTGGAGAGAAGGAACCCTCCAGGATTTTAGGCTGCATGTTGCATTTTAATTGCTAGCATGAATTTAATCAATACTGACCCTCCTCACCACCGTTGTGAAATGAATGAGGATTCTGTCGCTCCCAGTTGACTCTGTGTATGTCAGGGAACCACTGTTCCTACTCTGCATCCTCAGAGCTAAATGCTAGTGTAAAAGGGAGCTCAGTGACAGTGCCTGTCATCATCAATGTCTCACAGCAGCTGAAAATGCCGCTTTTCAAATGTTTCTGGATCTAGTTTAGACAGTTTCTTATATCAAGTAATTTTGGTGGACTTACTATTAAAGATTCTTTAAAGAATTAATGATTATTAAAGATACTTTCTTCATCAACATCATAGAGAAAAAATCAAGCATATTAAGCTATTAGCTATGATACTGCTTAGCAACCATGAATCTTGAAAACTGCTTTTTCTGAAAAACCAGTCATGCAGACATTTTAATTTGAAGGTACTCCATTATACTCCCAGTTCAGTATAAAATCTGGAGGCTGTACCCATTTTGTGTCAGGTCCTGATTGATGAATTGTAGTGTTTTAGGTTTCTGACAGGAAATGGTGAACAAAGGGACAAAATGTTGGACCAAGTGATCTGTAAGAGTTTTACAAGTGCCATCAATGGAGATAAGCTTTCTGGCAGGGCATTTAATTAGCTACATCTGGTCAGCTAGCCCATGCAGGGAGCTCAGAGTGACGACATGAGAATTCAGTTCCTGTCTGTCTTGAGGGGTGTTGTTAGATATGTATCTTCTTCCTTTTGAGGTGTTTCGCAATGTAATACAGAGATAACTGAATCACACTTCAAATTAGCTCTGAATCTGGGAGAGCACACATTTAATATTGTCTCATCCATCTTCTTTTCTTGCCTGTTGTGGTGCTTCTTGTTCTTGAGCTAATATAGTGAGGGCTAATTCAGGTCTCTCCAGATTTTAATTACTAATCTGCAATAACATTTCAGAAATGCCTGCCCACCTTTTCAAAGGCCTGTAGGAGCTGAAAGCTGTATAGAGATATTACTTGTTATTGTTAAGATCAGTACTGTCTATGGACATTGTTCTCTTTTAAATCCATTGTATCTCTGAAAGCATGCAGTGTCATAGCCTTCCTTATTCTTAGCAGAAATTTGACTGACATGGTTTAGAAAGGTTTGGCCTTGATAATTCAGATGTTCAGAATACTGAGATCTTAATTTGTTGTGTAAACTTCATTTTCTCTTTGTGTTAACCATGCTGAATGGCCCCCAGAGTTGGCAAGCATAGGCCCTTTTTGAAATTTCAAGGCTTGATGTGTCATCTGGTTGAAATGTTGTGTCATCATCTCACTCTGTTCTCTAGAAAAAGGAGTCAGCCGTGATGAATTTCAGGTCAGCTGTTCCCTAACAAGTTGCTTTATGGAATGCAAGGGTATGAATGAAGATGTGGAACAGCTGTGCCCAAAACACAAGTAACTGTACTGAATGCCTTCTTCAGATGTGAACCAGCAAATGTTGCTCTCATTAGCTTGTTCTGACAAGCTTATTGCTTCTCATCCAATTAAACCAAAGTGTTGGCTTGTCCTAACGGAAGATTTGCTCTAAAGCCAGATGCACTGATGTGAATATTTGAGAGTAATTGTTTCTACATAAAGTCATATGAATGAACACCCAGCTTTGACTTTATTATGAATTAATGCTTCCATGTGATGGATTACCTCTATATTGCATGCTCTGCAATAGGTGTTTATCCTTCTTTGTGCTGTTTATGCAAGCCACATGCATCAAAGGATTACATCCAGTTGGAATATGTAGCAGAAGGTACCTAAAAATCTCACTCCACTGGAGTGGAGAGGGTTAGAAAGTAGGTGTCAAACAACTGAAATCTCATGGTTTCTCTTTCCCAACTGCATTATATATCTCTCTTGAAATTACATTTCCAAATGGTCAAAGACAATGTTGGGCAAGCCAGCCCTTTACATTGTGCTGCTTGTACTTGAATGTTCTGTGGATACCTTGAAGACATTACAACAGGACAGCTACACTTATGCAGGTGTATACACTATGAAATTTAATCAGCAGAAGGTAGAAACCAGGGAGAAACACAAGCCAGAGACAGTTTCAGGAGCTGTTTCAGAAATGCCAGTCTGCGTGGAAGTTTCTGGGACTGGAGAAGCAGTATGGGCTGACAGGAGAGGATTGCACCATGCACTTGGGGCTGCCAGCATGGAGTGGCTGTGAAGTATGAAGATGACAGAGGTGCCTTCACCACTGCATGGACAGAACTCACAAAGCAATTCTGCCCTTCCAGAAGTGTCTGTCTGCCCTCATTGGGAAGGTTACAACTCCCTTATCCTGCTAATCAGTTGCTGACTGATTCACCAGCAGCTAACAAAGCTATTGTAAGGGCAAAACATAGCCATTTCTGAGAACACATTATAGTTGTAGGCCTGTAATGCTTTGGGAAGGCTTTCACAATGTGGCTTCCCACAGTGGTGGCATCAGCATTCCCTCTTACCCTGAGCCACTGCTGGCTGTATGAATCACAGAAATTAACTGGTTTTTATCTGCCAGCTAAATAGCTTCAAGATGACAGAGAAGTAGTCCTTTAAAATACTGAATTGTAGATTGAATTGTCAATAAAGTGGCTTGTAGTTGCTATGAATTATACTAAAATGCTGTATTTTGATAGAAAGATAGCAAAGGTGATGTCAAGGGCTGAGAGGCAAACATGATATTTTTATGATTTTGTAAGCTGATCATTGGAGATTTCTGTCAGCTAGAGGTGCCTTGTATGACGGAAAGGCAGAAAGATTTAAATCGCCTCTTTTTAAGGAATGCTGTTTTGAAGGTGGCAGTTTTACATGCACCAGTGTTCATGGGAGATAAAAGGTAATTTAAACTGTTGAGAGAGAAGGGTGAAAGGACTGTGACCAATTTGCAATGTCTTGTATATTTACGTTAATTTGAAATATCTTTAGTCTTTAGTTGTCAGGCTTTTTCCCTCATCAAGGTGGAAGAAGCACTCCCTGGGATGGGAAGGAAATAAGGAGAGTGACTGTAAATGAGTAAAACCCTACTCAGAGCAAAATGTCATGGAGAGGTCTTGGTGCTTCATGGCCCATTGCTTTAACAGTGTAATTTTAATGAATTGTGTAATGGGAAGCTGACTCAAGAGTCCCTGAAGATGACAAGATCTTACTCTAGCTCTGTGGCATGCTGATGCTGTGTCTTCCTGATTCTCTGAGTTAGTTTTCACTTTCACAATTCTGTTTACTTTCCAGATGACACTTAGTCTATAAAGTAAAATAAAATGAAGAATGGTGCCTCCTGAAGTTGTGTGCATACATAAGGTGGCTGTCTCTCAGAACATTAGGGTCCACTTTCAATAGACCTCTACACTTTTATTTCATATTCCTGCTCTTGTGGCAGTGTTGCCTTTCAATCAGCCAAAGACAAGTTACAGATGTCAGTGCTTGAAACCTGTAGCCTGTAGTTTGTCTAAGAAACTCACAAAAAATAGTAGAAATGACAAAGTGAATACTTAATATTTAAACTAGATTGGAAGGGACAAAGGGACAAAAACAGGCTTGCCAGTGATAAACAATGGGACGGCATGCCAGAACTTGAGAAACTGAGTGCTAGAGAGGACTCTTAATCTGTTCCACGAGATGTTCTCTACAGTGAACCACGCTTGAAATGTTCCTATACCAACACACGCTGTATGAGGAACAAACAAGAGGAGCCCAAAGCTTTGGCCTCGTTCCAGAGTTACAGCATAAGTGAAACCTGGTGGGATGTGTCCTTGGGCTGGAGTGTCATGTTGGATGCTTACAGGCTCTTCAGGAGGGATAGGCAGGGCAGGGGAGGTGGAAGGGGTGGTGGATGTAATGGAGAGGCTGAAATCTATGGAGCTTGCAGTTGGCAATGGCACAGTTGAGAGCCTCCGGGTAAGGATTAAGGGACAAGTAAGTAATGTGGATGTCATTGTGGGAGTCTGCTATAGACCACCTAACTAGGATGATGATGTCAATGTATTATTCTTCAAGTAGCTTTGGACACTTCCAAATTAACTGCCCTTGTCCTTATGGGTGACTTCAACTTGCCAGATGTTAACAGGGAACATGACACAGCTGACACAAACAAGTCCAGAAGATTCCTAAAACAACTGGATGATAACTTCATGTACAGATACTTAGAGAGCTGACCAAGAAAGACACCCTCCTTGATTTGTTGCTTCTTAGCAGAGAGCAGAGTAATGACTGGCAGCCATCTTGCCCACAGCGACCACAAAGCAGTTGAGTTTAAAATCTCTGTTCACAAGAGGAAAAGCACCAAGGAAACCTCTGGACATGAGGAGAGCAGACTTAAGGTTGTTCAGGGAATTAGCAAGTAAAGTCCCCTGGGAAAATGCTTTTGAACGTGCTAGGGTCCATCAGTGCTTGTCACTTTCTAAGCACCAACTCCTAAGGGCCTGGGAGCAGGCAATGCCAAAATGTTGGAACATTTTGGCAAGGCAGAAGGCCATCTTGGCCTTCTGAGTAGGGATTGTCTTCTGAAGCTAAGGCAAAAAAGGAAGGTGTATGCCCAGTGGAAGCAAGGTCGCGTGACATAGGAAGAATATAGAGATGCTGCTTGCCACTTAGAAAGGAGAGAGAAAATCTTTGCAGCCAAAGCTCAGTTGGAGTTGAAGCTGACTAGAACTGTGAGGGACAAAAAAAGTTTTTTAGAATACATAAATGGCAAAAGGCAGTGTAGAAATGACAGCAGCCTGTTACAGGAGGAGGATGATCACCTCACAAACAGGGACATGGACAAGACATTGATATTTAATGCTTTCTTTACCTTTGTCTTCAACACTGATGACTGGCTAAGGGGGTCCTAGTGCTCTGAGCTGGTAGGCCATGTGTTTGAGAGTGATAAACTTCCAGTGAACCCTGAACTTGTGTAGGATCTGCTGCTCCAGCTAGATGCCTATAAGTCTATGAGGCCTGACGGGACTCATTTGAGATATACTCCGAGAGCTGCCCGATGTCATTGCAAAGCCTCTTTCAGTGATTGTTGAGCAGTTTTAAGAATCCAGAGAGGTCCCAGCTGACTGGAAGCTGGGAAATGTTTTCAGGATGGGCAAGAAGGATGATCCTGGAAATTACAGACCTATCAGTCTCACTTCAGTGAGTGGCAAAATTGTAGAGAACATTATTTTGGGAGCTACTGAAAAACACCTGAAGGACAACACATTCATAATTCAGTCAGTATGGCTTCATGAGAAGAAAGTTCTGTTTGTCAAACTTGATTTCCTTTTATGACAAGGTAACCCACCTAGTTGATCAGGGGAAATCAGTTGATGTAATCTATTTGGATTTCAGTAAATCTTTTAAAACTGTCTTCTTACAAGATCCTTCTGGACCAGTTGTCCAGGACACAGCTGGATAAACACATCATGTGATGGGTGAGCAACTGGCTCATGGATCAGACACAAATGGTTATAGTGAAAGTGGTGACATCAGACTGGTAAGCTGTCACTAGAGGGGTTCTGCAGGGCTCCATCCTTGCACCCGTGCTCTTCAACATCTTCATAAACAACATAAGGACTAGAAGGTATAGCAGGTTTGCTGATGATACTAAATCGGGAGGAGCTGTTGACTCCCTTGAAGGCGAGGAGGCCCTGCAGAGAGACCTGGACAAATCAGAGGCCTGGGCAATCACCAACTGTATGAAGTTTAACAAGTGAAAGTGCTGATTCTGCACCTAGGATGGGGAACCTTGGATATCCAGACAGACTGGGGAACAAGAGGCTGGAAAGCAGTGCCAGGAAAGGGATGTGGGGTCCTGGTCAGGCAAGTTGAACATGACTCAGCAGTGCCCTGGCAGCCAGGAGGGCCAAGTGTGTCCTGGGGAGCATCAGGCACAGCATCACCAGCCTGGCAAGGGAGGCGATTGTCCTCCTCTGCTCTGCACTGGGACAGCCTCACCTCAGGTGCTAGGGGCAGTTTTGGGTGCCACAATATAATGGAGACAATAAGCTATTGGAGACTGTCCAAAGGAGGGCCAGGGGGATGGTGAAGGGCCTTGAGGAGAAGCCGTATGAGGAGCTGCTGAGGGCAGTTGACCTGTTCAGCCTGGAGAAGAGGAGCCTAAGGGGAGACCTCATTGCAGTCTGCAACTTCTTTGTGAGAGGAAGAGGAGAGGCAGACACTGATCTCTCCTCTGGTGACAGTGACAGGATCTGTGGGAAGGGTCTGAAGTTGTGTCAGGGGAGGTTGAGATTCAATATAAGAATAAAGTTCTTCACCCAAAGGGTGGCCGGGCACTGGAACAGGCTCCCCAGGGCAGCGGTCACAGCACTGACCGTGACAGAGTTCAAGAAGTGTTGGGACAACACTTTCAGGCACCTGGTGTGACTCTTGGGGTGGTCCTGTGCAGGGCCAGGAGCTGGGCTTCAGTTGTCCTTGCAGATCACTTCCAACTCAGGCAATTCTATGTTTTTATGATTCTCTGAAAACTAGTCTGATAAAACTCTCTCAGACCAAACTTCTTTTTTTATTGAGAGATGTCTAGATTTAACTGTTTTGTAAAATACTTGGATATACCTCTCAGTGCAACTGACTTTTTTCTGACTTTTTCTGTGTTTGCAAGGCCTAGTTTTTGAATTTTTGAAGCTTTTTTAAAAATCTCATCAAAAGGCTTAAGACTGTCACTAGCAAGTCCTTTCTCTTTCCCGTTTCCCTCCAATAAGAATAATTTTGTGATTCACAGTCTCTCTTAGCAGTTGATAGATTAATGTATTTGGAATAGAAATGTTGTGGGGACTTCTGTATTGGCTGATGGACTAGAAAAGTTCAAACACAGAATTAGATCATATTTTTAATTTAGCAGTAGTGCAGCCAACAAGGACTCCCAAAATTGCCAAGAGATTGAGTATCTACTTCTAACTCTACCTGATATGCCCAATCAGAAAGTTAGTTAAAAGGGAAAGAGAACAGTTCTATATATTCTGACTCATTAGTCCCCAAAGTGGGATTCTTCAGTTAAATATTATCACTGATTGGGATGACTTTGGGTCACAGTGGAATGTCAAAGGAGAAAAACAGTTTCTCATTAATCCGAGACAAAAACTAGTAGAAACTAGTAGAAAATAAAAATAGCTAAAAATAAATTAATTTTTAAAACATTGAGTGCTTCAAAAGGCAGCTTAATGTGATAGATTTCTCTGGGATTTATTAGTCAGCTTTCCTTGATTTCTGATGTGACAATTGATCATCTGTGATTTATTACAGGCAACACATGAAAAGTTATGTAAAAGCATTTTAGCTACTGCTTTAGCTTTTTTTAGGCTTTTTCCCATAGACATAATTTTCTGTTTGACATTTTGCTTGGCTTTTAACAACCAAATCTTCACAAACCTCCTGAAAACAGCAGCAGGAAGAGGAGAAAGACAAATATTGTATTTCAAAGCTGGTGCTTCCAAATGATGTTGGTCTTAGTCTTGCTTTGGCTTTATTTGAGAAACAAAGGAGCTGGTTCGGAGAAGCCAAGAAGTTGTAATATCAAACTATAGCCTGCAAATACCAAAGGAGAGACTGCAGAGATAAAACCAGATTGCCATCAGCCTACGTTTCCCCAAAGGCATATTTCTTACATATTATGTGCTGAAGTGTTAATTGTTCTTTTAGCTCCTATTCGTCCTCATTCAGACTAAAGCTTCATACATTTTACTTACTGCACAAGAGAAAATCCCTCCAGTCCACTGTCTATACTGTTAAATAAAGTAATTCAGTTTGATTGGAGGTTTAGTTAAAATCACATTTGTTCAGTTTATGAATCAAACAAGACTCCAGGAGAGGCAAAGGTCTTGTCATCTTGTATCATGGAACCTACCCATTTTATGATCACTTCAGTTTTTCAGTAGGTCTGTTACTCAGAAAGCACTTTGCAAAAAAGGCTGTTCTTTTGTAGGAAGAAACTGGTTGCCACAGCAGTTTAAAATCCCTTAGGTCATCTGTATTTCATAAAAAACATAGGAGTCATGAGATTTAGTCATTACACTGAAATCTTCGTTTCATACATCATCTTTTCTGCTCAGTATTAATTTCTATGTGTCATTACAGTGTGCCAGAGACTTAAAAGGAAAATATCCTCAGCCTGAGTTTATCAAGAGTAATAGCAAAAACTCTCAGTATTGGAAGACAGCAAAAAATTAAAACAATTCATTAATTGAGTTTACAGTCCAGTTTCTTTTTAATTCTTTATCTTGTGTCATTCTCCTTACTGCTCAATTTTCCATGGAAATTATACTTTCATGACCAGAAATACCCTTTTGTTCTGCATTTCATCTGAAATTCTATTTGTGTTCAAAGTCTTTAATTAAATATTAGGACAACTGCATTAGTAAAGATACTGCTTCCTTTTCCCCTTAAAAAGTATTGAAACAATTTCTTGGTGTTCTACCCCAATTATAGTCATGTTGCAGTGTCCAGCAGACATCTTGAGTTCATTAATAATTCATACAAACTGCCATGGGTTCAGGGAAGGAACTGTACCACATACTGACATATGAGAGAGGAAGAAAATTCAGCACACACTTTTGCAACCATATTTCTTTGGAGAAAGAGGAGATTGCATTTATGCTGCCAGGTATATGGAATGAGGATGCCGTTTGCTAATGTAAGTCTCAGGGCTGTTTATTGGACAAATAACATGCCATAAGCATGCAGTATTGTCTTGGTTTGAGAAAAATTAAGAGGAAACGTCTGAAATGAACATGTATTCTACATTTGTATGTAGGTATTTGCACATATTTGTATGTATGTGTGGAGAGAGAGAGAGGAATATGATTCATAAAGCTCTATTGTAATGGATTTGGGATTTGTGCGTTACTTAGAAACAAGATCCTGAGGTTCTGCAGCTCATGTTACCCATAATCTTGTCTTGACATTTTACATAGTTTGTCATGACCATTTTACATGGTTTGTACAGCCAACATGTTACAAGAAGAGTTGTTAGACAGTTTTAATATATTTCTTTGAAATATTTCCTTTATCTCTGCCTAAAAGTGATAGATAAAAGGTGCAAATTCTGTCATGTCATTGTGATTCTCTCCAGTAGAAAAAAAATCATGTTTCATTTCTATTGTACAAGGAAAATACATGTTAAAATAGAGAAAGATATGGACATAGGGGATTTTTGTAACACCTGTAATTTTATGAATATTACTAGTTTTATGGGGTTCACAGCATATACAGGTTGCCTGTGGGGAGAGAGAGAGAGATAGAGAGATGCTGCATACATTTTGCCAAAGAGACATAAACATAATACACTTAATTTAATCCCTTTGGAGATGGCCTCACCTACAGAAGATGCTGTTCGTGTCATGAGGCTTTTGTAAGTAAGGCAGCAACAGCTGGAACTCCATTTCCTGTGAGATGCTGAGGAGCTCAGGAGGGCAGAGCTGGAGGTCACAGCAAAGCTGGTGGTTAAGGACGACAAAATAAGCACATCATAGAAGAGTTTGTGTTGGAAGGGACCCCAAACATCATCTAGTTTCAACCTCCCTGAGATAGGCAGGGACATCTTCCACTAGATCAGGTTGCTTAGAGCCCTTTCCAATCTAAACTTGAATGCTGCCAGGGATGGGGCCTCCACAGCTTCTCTGGGCAACCTTGCTTCACCGCCCTGACAGTAAAGAATTTCTTCCTTGTAGTCTAAACATATCTTGTCTTAGTTTAAAAACTCTTGTCCTATTGCAGCAGGCCCAGCTAAAAAGTTGGTCCCCATCTTTCTTAGAGGCCATCTTTAATTTAAAGTTGCTATGGGGTCTTCCCGGAGCCTTCTCTTTTCCAGGCTTTACAATCACAATTCTCTCACTCTGTCTTCATAACAGAGATGCTCCAGCCCTCTGATCATTTTTGTGACTCCCTCTGGACCTGGGTCTTTGCACCTCTAGCTTATGGAACCACTGTCATGTGGCAATAGCTGGTCAAATTCCAGAAGTTCAGAAATTTAGGGAAAGAAGCTTTGAAAGTCATGTCCTGGAATTACAAGGGAGGTGCTATTTCCCAGTGTAGTGTGTTGAATATGGCCTCCGGCAGTAAAAACTTTGCTTCAGAAGAAGCCTGGCCAAGGTGAAGTGCAGGGTGACTGTGCCTGTTGCTCGGAGCAAGTGGATTAAAGCTGGTATCGAGACCATTCCTCTCTAGATCCCCTTGGCTCACATAACGAAGCTCAGCCTAGGGTGAAACTACCAGAGACTGTTAAGATGCAGCATTTCGTGCCTCAGCTTGCCATGGCATTAAATAATTCATTGAATCTGACCTTTCAGAGCAGTACATTGTAGCTAATAGAATGAATATAAAATGGATATAAAAAGGATAAGAATATCAAGTGGGAGTAAGGAGGCAATATAAATTTTATCTATAGCCATAGAAGGTCTGCAGTGCTGTCCATTCCTGAAAGTGTGCTGGTAATTGGATGTAGTTTGGGAAGAGCAGCAAAAATTAGCCACAAGTTTCCCCTTTCATGAGATACATAAGAAACTCAGCCTAGTTAGGTTACTGCAGGAAAGACCAAGACAGGTTTATCTGAACAAGGACAAACTGGGATAGCAGGCACCTTTTCAGCTTGGTAAAAAAGTCCAGTTCAGTCCTAAGAAACTGCAGCTAATAACACTGCGAGAGATAAGGGATAGAGAGAGCTGTGGTCATTCCTCACCATTTCAAGCCTTTAAATTATAATCTTGTATCTGTTGATAAGATGTGCTATAGCTCAAGCATAACATAAGGCCTTCACAAAACATCTACCAACAACACTTAGCCAGGAAGTTTGTATTTGGACAAAGTCAGATATAAGTTGTGTGTTGGTCTTGGATCTGTGTAGTAAGACTGCTCTATCTGATACCTAAATCTGGACTTTGAGGAGTTGAAGAAGCTGTGCTTACTCCCTTGGGACTACCAGCCCTTTTTGGGAAGATGTGACTTCTCCAGGAAGGTGGAAAAATGAGTAGCTCTCTCTTGGTAAGAGCTAGTAAAGCATTTACTGCTAGAAGCAGTAAATTTCTGCTCTTGGGCTCTTGTTCACTGTCACCCATGCCTGTGTTTTGCCTACCTGCACTTATTGCTGCACAGAGCCTTTCAAAGGCTTGCCCACAACTGGATGTCTTCTGACTTGCACCCCACCAGATACTGATGCTACACAGGACATGACTTTTTTTTTTTTTAATTATTTTTTACTTTCTTTCTTTTATTTGATTGGTGTTTTGTTGGTTTTGGGTTTTTTGAGATATGTTTTATTTCACTGGAGCTCATGACCTGGTTTTTCAGTGGAAGTCAAACACAGTATAACACGGTATAAAAGTAACTACTTTTCTGGTACACAGTGCTGAACATACACAGTTTACAGTGTATTTCAGTACTATTTTTTTTTCTGCACTGAAATTCTGTTTTGGCAATTACAGCTCTGAATGTCAGAAATGGTAGGAAGAAGTAATAATTTGGTTTGGTTGTACTTGAAGATTATGGCATGACTGCCTTAATCTGATAGGATTTACTGATCTAAAACTTAGTTTTTATTTAAGCAACAGTTTATTTACAATGGGATTTATTACTCCTAATCCCTTGATTAGAAAGATGATGTTTTATCAAGGGGCAGTGTGCAGTCACTTCTTTGAATGGGTACTGTACTGTACATTTCTAAAATATTTTAATATTTTACACTTCATATATTCCATAGAAATTATAGTCTATTGGCTTAATACTAAACTTTAGGAAACTATTCTAATATGTGCTTGTATAAGTATTTGATAGATGCTTTTGAACAGTTAAATTGTTTCAAGCAAAGAATATTTGGATTTTGAATTGTCTGCTGTCTTCACAGTACTCTCCTCATGACAGATTACCAATATCTCCATTAGAGTTTTTCTTTCAGTTGCTGCTTTAGAGTAATTATAGTACTTTTGTATGTATGTCATTAACAATGAGGAGAAAAAAACGCTTTTATCAAAGCTGTTCATTTAGATATCTGACACATGAGGTGGTATACCATGAATTTCCCAGTAGGTGTTCATAATGCACCACCAATGGACTGTTATTTCAAAGAAGGTAATACCATTATAAACATGGACTTCTGTGACTAGCTTAGTTTATAAAGACAAACATCAGTGGCTCTTCCATCAAAAATACATTTGTTATAATTGTTTAGCAATACTCTTATTATTGTAAATGGAGTGATAAAGCACAGCATTTTACAATTATTAAGCATGATACAGAGATAGTGTTGTTTCACCCTATCCTGTCAGTGCCAGATCTATTAAAACCCCTGGGCATTAAACAGTCAAGTACAAATAAAGCAATTCTACAGCTTTGTAAATTAACTATTTTTTGTTTACCAAAGATACATGGTGGATTTGTTTCTGCAGGGACAGAGAATAATGCCTTTTTTTGTTTAGGGACAGCTTTAAACATGATGAATATTAGCTTTAAACATGATGAATATTTTGTATGTTGAACCTATAAATAATATGTCCATAACTATACATACTAAAATACATACTGCCTGCTTCTAGAAATACATACACTTTGCTTTATGGTAAGAAGTCCCTACTTGCTTAAGGCTTTGTTAAGGGAAAATTTGACAAAGGTGTTTTGAAAGTGACAGGAAAGGTGTTGCTTAGCCGTCTGTCCTGCTTTTGTGCATCATCTTCCTGGGAACTATGTAGCAATGTTCATCCTCCAGCAACATGACTGATCCAAAGCCTGCTGAAGGTGATTGGTAGTCTTTTGGTGGATTTCAGTGGAGTTTAGATCAGACTGTTTAATGAATACCCCATGGATTGCTTATAGTGGTTCTACTTGTAGCCTCCTAATTTTAAGATATAGCTGACAAATGGTGGAATAACATGCTTTAATAAAATATTTCCCTCTTTGATCTAGAGTAATTCAAGGGCTGTCTTTGTGACCTGCCATTCCCAGTCATAACCCGTTCCAGCCTCTGCAGGTCCCTTTCCCATCACTCCCCCTAATTCCCTCCTTTCACTTTCCCATCACTCTCCCTTTTCTGAAACTCTGTGCCCAGTAAGGCGGTGTTTGGTTTTTTTCAGAAAACACAACATGAAAATTAGATATTTCAAGTGGACCAGATGCATTTTTAAGGTAATACTATATATTACAAAAGAGAACCATAGAGGATAGAGACACTGGAGGAGTCTTTAGAACATGAGATGTTATGACCATAGAAATGACAACAAATGACAGTTATAAATAAATCATAGAATCATAGAATGGCCTGGGTTGGAAGGGACCTCAAAGATTATCCAGTTCCAACCTCCCTGCCATGGACAGGAACATCTTTCCTCTAGACCAGGTTTCTCAGAGCTCCATCCAACCTGGCCTTGAACACTTCCAGGGATGGGGCATCTACAGCTTTCCTGGGCACCTTGTTCCAGTGCTTCACTACCCTCAGAGTAAAGAATTTCTTCATAATATCTAGTCTAAACCTACTCTCTTTCAGTTCGAAGCCACTGCCCCTTGTCCTGTCACTACATGCCTTGTAGAAAGTCTCCAGCTTTCTTGTTGGCTCACTTCAGGTCCTGGAAGGCCACAATTAGGTTACCCCGAAGCCTTCTCTTCTCCAGGTTGAACAATCCCAATTCTCTCAGCCTTTCCCTGCAGGAGAGGTGCTCCATCCCTCTAATCATCTTGGTGGCCTCTTCTGGACTTGCTCCAACAGATTGATGCCCTTTCTGTGCTTGGGGTCCCAGAGCTGGATGCAGCTATCCACGAGAAGAGAAGGGCAGAATCCCCTCCATCGCCCTGCTGCCCATGCTGCTTTTGATGCAGCCCAGGAGTCATTTGGCTCTCTGGGCTACAAGTCCGCGTTGCCAGGTCACATCCAGCCTCTCATCCACAGACCCCCAAGTCCTTCTTGGCTGGGCTGCCCTTGATCTGTTCATTCCCCAGCCTGTAAATGAAAATATATAGAGGTTTAAAATGTTTGTGATTGTTCTATGCCTCAGTACAATGGTCAGTATACTGACTTTCCTACCATTTTTTCACTGCATCACTGTATGTTTGAAGCAATTTCACATCAGCATATCTGGGGCAGGGTGCAGAGGCTCATGGACTGCAGTGGAGCTGTCACAGTTTGCAGTAACACCCTTCAACATCACTTGCTAGCTACAACAGAAGAAAAAGAGTGAATTTTTTATGTAGGGGCTGAAAAAAGGCAGGCATTTTGAAGTCCTTTCTCTATGCTTCTTTCATGAGTCCAAATTAGGTACTTTGTTATGAGTTATGGTATTCAGGTGAATGGACAAAAGTCCGAGTGTTGTTTAAGTGGAAGAGCACAGTCCTGTTGACTGCAGAAAGCATAAAATCATGATCTCAGAAAGACCAAAAATGCAAGAACAGAAGATAGAAGTTTATCATAGCTGTCGTCATGGCTTTGAAGTCACGGTAGGCTTTGATACACCATTATTTAATGCATGAGTTTGACAGCACTGAGATAAAGTTTCTGATAGAAATCAGTGCATCTTCTTTTCCCTGAGGCTGTTTTACTATAAAAAGAGGGGGAGAAAAGGGTGATCGTGCCTTTGCCACAACCCTTTTTCTTTAGTCTTCATCCTCTTCCTCACAAGTGTTATGTGCAGTTTGACCATTTATCTGATGGATTGTAATAAGTATCTTTATCTGCATCATCACTACCATCTTCTCTGTAATAATGGGAAAGTTTTTGAAATCAAATTTCATTGCCTTTCATGTTTCTGTTTTTACTGTCATTAAGTTACTTGGTTTAATTTTCCAGATGTCAGTACAGTGTTAGTGATGAAAATGCAAAGCAGGCTGAATCAGAAATGCCTCCCTGTTTCAAATTCTGACCTATTATATAGAACTTCAATAATTAAAACAAAATATGTGCTTAATTGATAACACCCTTCTTTATAGCACATGTTGTAATGTGGTTTGCAGTGAACTCATTTGCTTTACTGAATTAAGCATTTTGTGCAGAGAAAGTTCTTTCTATTCAGAACTTACACTTACATTCCATATAACAAATACCTCAGTGGTGATCGCTGAAGTTCAGGAAAAATTTGATGAGTAGCAAATGTCAACAAAAAATGTCAGTACTGTCTGTACTGGGTAACCTCTGAATGTGAGGATTATCACAAGGTTTTCTGAAAAAGTTAATCACTTGGAAGGGGAAAACAACCATATAGGAAGCACCAAACCAAACAGATCTGAAGTCCTTTGTTGTTACATGTTGTATTTGATAGACCTGGTTCCAGTTGTTTCAGAGAAAGGTCAGAGAGACCACACAATGACTTGTACACAGAATATTCTTTCTTGGGGAAGATCTGTTTCTACAACCCTTTTTATTAGAAAAAGCATAAACACTTTTTTCCCCCTCCCTTCATTTTTACTGCACTTTCCCTAACAGTCCTGAATTTTCCTTAAAGAGCAGCACGGTAAGAACCTAGAGGTTCTGTAGGTTCTTCCCTTCAATCTTCCCATCATTGACTGCACACATAATCAAAGACCTCCTTAACAAATATACATAATATGGATTCTTCAAGTGGAAACCATAGACTGATTGTTGTCTTTCCAGTTTCCTTGGAATGGAAATGAATGTGTGTGGATCTTACCCTTATTCTGCAAAGGGAAAGGACTCTTATGTTTCCAGAGTAGTATAATTTTACAAATTACTTCTTAATAATTGGTAGACGGAGAGGCAGTAAATGGCATCTGAAGCAGCTGGAGTATTTCCCAGCCTAGGACATAAGAAGAAAAGATTGCATCTTGAAGAGGAGTCGTCCCTTCTGCCTGTGCTCCCCAAAGCGAGCTCAGCGAGGCAGCTGAGGCAGCATGCCATTGCTTTCATTGCCTCTCCAAGAGCCAGCCCTTTGGTAGCGAGATAAAAGGAGTGACAAGTCTAAGGTTAGTGTCACACAGCTGTAGGGATCCATAAGCATCTCCAGTGGCTGGCTTTGAGTAATCAATGACTTCGTTGTGCAAGCTGTTGCAATACATACAGCCTTTGGGACAGCTGGACTTTTTGCCCATGGAGAGAACAGAAACAGGTCTTTAGGCCTCTGTTCATGGAAGGCACTGCTTCAATGTACGAGGTGGCAGCAGCAGCACTGTGAAGGAAATACAAAGTCACCACCACACGTTCCAGAGCGCCTAGGTGTGTCAGGCTGACCGAATAGGTTAATGATACTGGCAACAGCAGCATGCAGAACAGCAAAGCAATAGTTCGATATTTGGTCCCAATGAATTGATGAATCAAAGAACTAGGAGAGTGTATTGTTTATAATTGCCTTTAAAAATGCGAATGGTACGTCATTCAAATGGTGAGTTTACAGATTTTGTAGAGCAAAGATCTCCTTCACAGGTGACCTTTCTGAAACTTTCCTTTTGGAGTTCAGATCTTTAGAAGAGCCACAGGGAAGGTATGAACTTTAAACAATTTTTGGGAAGCTGCAGCTGGGGAGAGGGTAGAGGGAGAAAAATAAACAAAATAAATCCTCTCAAACCTCTCTGATCTCCCTTCTCCACTTTTCATTTTAATGATTAGCTTTGAGAGTCTGATTCTATAAGTATGCTCTCTCTCCTGCCTCTTTTCTTTACATGCTTTTGTGGCTGTTGGTCCTTTGTAGTTGAAGAGCTTTTGCCCTGAGGTTATCTTTTAGTTAGGATAGGAGAGAATTAGGGAATGAAAAGTATATTGAAAATAAAAAAAACAACCAAACAAAAACTTTTTAAAAGGATTTGCAAGGTTTAAAAGATTTTTAGTAGTTGGATTATTTTCTGTAGAATCACAGATTTGTAAGTTTGAACTATTTTTCAATATTTTTATTTTTCTCTTGCAATGTGTGACATAAGGAATTAGTGAAATGCATGTGGGCAGTTTGGTGTGTAATTAGGGCTGCAGGTGGTAAAAATGCATCGTCAGTGTCCTGTGACCTCTCTGTTTAGATCTTATTCTTTCTCTCATCCTCTTTTTGCTGACTTAAAGGTCAAAATTATGTCTGAGGATGGACTCCTTACATACATGTATGCAAAAAACTACTGACCTGTAGAGGTGAAGAATCTGCCAGCCAACACTCATAATCTGGCACTTTGCATTAGCAGTAAATGTAATTTTAAAATAAGGGTTTCATTTACTTTTTAAAAATCACATTTGCAGTCTAATTAGGCTCAAAAAAATTATTATGTGATTACATAATGAAGAATATTATGTCCATTGGAACATAAAGATACAGTTACAGTGATTTCCATCAGACTCAATTTTGACAAGTCTATTTTTAATCTTGAGGTTTGACATACAGCCTTTAAAGAACATATATCCTTGCATGCTAAATCCACTGCTATGTCCCCTTTGAGAACTGAATTTTAATGCACGTCCTTGGAACAAGCAATTTATTCTTGCATAGATAGATTGTTGTTAATGTGTACAAGCGAAGCAGATTTTTGAAGCGCCTTTTTTTTGTGCTTATCTCATGATTGCAGCTGAAGTGAGGGATATTTGTGATGCCTAAAGTTCATGAACTAACTTTAAATGAAAGTTCTCAACATACTATGGATGAAACAGAAGTACAAGCTGTTCAAGAGGAGAATGGGCTGTTTATCCAAGAGAAGAAATCTACAGACCCCAAAGGTTGTTCTTTACAGGAGTTATTCTGTAGGAAGGACACCTTCATCTTGCATACTTCTCAAACTTGATGAAGCTGTTTACATGGCTAATACAGGATACATTTTTATGCAGCATACCATAAGTTGGATCAGACTAGAAGAGCAAGTCCTGCAGCATCCAGGTAGCTGAGTCAAGGTGCCTAAAACCCTGTGCGCAGCCCTCAGTGCCTCTTATTCTGTTTGTGTGTATGGCAGGCAAAGGTAATTTCTGAACAATAAAACTTCTCTCACACCTGATTGAAAATTCACCTCTATGAGCTCCAACTGTTTAAAACTGGGCCTTTAGCCCAAACTAGCTGCCTATAGCCATGCTGAGAATGGTGGAAGCATCCCCATTCATCCCCATCCCCAAAGCTTTTTGATTTCAGAAAGCATCTAGAGAAGTGCTTTGAGCTGTGGTACCTCGTGCCCTGAGACAGCTTGAGGTGAATCTCCTGTTTGGATGGGTGTGGGGGGTAACTGGTCGTGCTGGCTGGACAGACAGAGCCCCTCGGTTGCAATCTCTCACCTCGGCTCATTTACAGCTCACAGGTGAGCGTTCCTGTGCTCCATCCCAGAGACCTGCCGGCAGCGAGTGCAGCCCACGCTGACAGTGCCGGCCTCTGCCCAGGGGAGATGGTTATTGACAGGTTGATTCCGAGCGTCAGAGGCAGCAGCAGCAGCGATGTGCCCTCCTCCCTTCCCTACCATGGCTTGTGCCATGAGAGGGCTTGCGTAAGACGACGCGCTTTACTGTTTAGTGTCAAATAATTGCTTGATTCGGCAGAGCAGCGATGCCGGGAGCAGAGGCACTCCCTGGCAGGGGCTGTGCCAGGGCAGGGCTGCTTTGTCCCCAGCGCCGCGGGTCTGAGCCCCCAGCACAGGGCGGCGGCTCGGGCGCTCTTGCCGCCTGCAGCAGCGGCTGCGGCCCGAGCGGCGGCTGCAGCGCCCTGCGAGCCAAAGGGGACGGAAGGCTCGCTGAGCAAATACAAGTACACCGAATAAATTATTTACGAAATACCTATGAAATCAATTTTGCAAGTCCCATCAAGTCAGTCCTTTCTTTTTCCCCTATACCAGTATGCATTCCGCCCCCGCCCCCCTCCCCTTCTGGCTGCAGCTGTGTGGTGAGTTATGTATTCACCCGCCCCGTGAACAGCTTCCCGTCTCGCCCTTACTGTTTTCCTGAAGAGCAGAGAGTTGTTTTAGTGTCCTTCCCTTCAGTCCTAATTGTTACCCGCAGCTCCTAAGGAGCAGGAGAGGACAGGGATAAACTGGTTAGTTTTCACCTTTTCTCCTTTTTGTGTGCTGCTGCGCAGAGCATGGCGACAACTGCAAAGGCGGTGGGCTGGGGCCGGCCGGGACGCTGCACGTGTGTGAATCGTGTCCCCAAGCGAACTTTAATCTGCCTGGTGCGGGTACTGAAACATCGGCCTGGCTCGGCAAACGTGGGCGTTTTTATAACTGATACTGAAGAGCCTGGCATCGTATTTTTACTGCTGGTGTTACCCATCTAGACTAGAGCTCGCATCTCTGTGTCCGACTGCACTGCAATTATGTCTTCATTTTCTGCGTGGATAAAAGAATGCAACCACTCAGAATTTTATGCTTGGTTTCTGTCTGCAGGGCAATTTTCTTCTCCCCTTTTCAAACATTCCTTCCCCCCTTATAATTTACAATATATTTGCATTTATCAAGGAAGAATTTCTGCTTAAGTATAATTTAAGTTTTATCTCAAGGACCACATTTATGAGCAGCATACATATGCTTTGTAACTTTTCAGTGAGACTCATACTAGTGATTCTTTGTCCCAAGAAAAATGTAAAAAAAATTATGTGATACAAAAAAAGGAAGAAAAGGGTATGATAGTGTACATGCATTTTTAGGTTAACCAGCATAAATATTTAGGTGTATTAAATGACAACGAATAACATGATTTTGAAAGATTGGACCGAGCTTTAAAGAGAATAGATTTTTAAAGTCACATCTTATTGATATTAGCACAATAAATAAATTTTTCCTTTAAATAAATTTTTTAAAAAGGGGATGAACCTTTGAATTTGAAACATTCTGGATATATGGTATATATTCGCAGCAGGACTTTTTAATAACTGATGCAATTTAACAGGAGCAAGTGGTTAATTGTCTAGCAGAAGTTCTGTCTCAATTTCTTCTCCTATCAGTCTACCTCTTCAATAAATTAAATTATGTGTGAGGATAGAAATGCATCAAAGAGTTTGCACTTTGGGACTGCTGTCTGAATTACTGAGCTGTGTGCATGGTAGCTTGAGAAGAGTAGCCGCTTTGGCTGCTCATCCAAATCATTGTAAAATCATGTTTGCCATTACTTATGCTGTTCCAGTGGCACATGGATATGTCTTTGGCATCTGACCAATCAATTTCCTATTCCAGATGCAGTAAGCAAAAATCATTCTCTATTAGTCTCTGCAGCTCAGTATCCATCAATCGTTTAACCTTGCAGATATCATGATAATTACAGTAATACTAGTAATAAAACCCACAGAGCTCAAGACACTGACTGCTGAAACTTTTCTTAATGAGGAATTGAATGAATCTTGTTTTGTTCAAGCATTTACTTCTTAAAACCATTTCCAGCAATCTGTAATTATTTAAAACATAAGACTAGCATCGTGTTCCATAATGAAGGATAGAGATACTCTTAGATTGCATCACATAGTTTGGTCCTAAAAAAAGCAGATAAGACTGAAAAGCGAAAGTAATAGTGTTCAGACATCTGAAAGAAAAATACCATCACTCTTTGAATGAATGTGTTTTTTTAAGAAACAATGATAAAGCCAATAATATTGAACTGAGAACAGTATACAATATAGTGCTTGAAAATACAGTATTCTTCAGAATTCAAGAGCTTTATCTCATTTGCAAATACATCTTCCTCTTCTTAATTTCTTTTTCTTTATTGGCTGAATTACTTAGAGCTAAGATAATGCTATGAAGGACTTCTGACACAAAATAGCCCTAAGTGAATGTTATGCATTATTAATAAAAACTCAGATAACTCTCTAAAACAAGATGGTCCTAAAGCATTTAACATTTAATCAGCAAAATTTATCTCATGTTCTGCTTTTTGAAAAGCATTAAGGGAAAGAAAAAATTTAATAGCTGCAGGAATGAAGGATGTGTGTGAACGCCTGACCTTTCATTACTACATACACAATGCCCAAATGTGAAAATGAAAATGCCAGTGCCATACAGATTATGAATAGCAGCTGTAATGATTTCTAATGCTTCAGTACAAATGAAAATGAAACTCTGATCATAAAAGATTATGGTTAATTTGTCACATAGTAAAAATATCTGTAAGATTTTCTCATCTTTAGTGATCTTTCGTCCTCTTTAACATGTAACTCCCATAAATCTCTTTTGCAATTGTGCAGATACCAGCATTGCTCCTCTACAGTTTCTGACATCTTCAACTATCTTTTCTTTTAGTTTCTTATTTCCAATTTGAAATATAACTCTAGAGTATGTGATTACCTTGTTTCTCAGAAAGGAACAACAAGTTATACTAGTGTTTATTTTAATTCATTGCTTTAATTATTTATTCAAGGTGCTTGGCATTAGATAATGCACTTTATTGAACAATTGTTTTTATTGATCTCTTAACTGCCATAGTATCTAGAATATACTACACAAAACTGTAGAAAATTCTGTGTCAGCATGTATGGTAGATCTTATCTGTCCAAAGTGTGTCCACCTATGACAAAAATCAGAGTAGGAGAGAAACTGTTGGGATAGTAGGAGTGCTAAAAAAGCAATATTTGCATTATATTAATATCAGTATATCAATTGCCTAAGTTTTGTCCAGACTAGGCAGGCAAACAAGAGCTCTGCTATAGGCAGGGTTTCATTGTGGAAGATAGCAGTGTTGCTTTTCCTGCTCCAGAAGATGCTGTGACCATCCCAGCAAGTGGACTTCCTTCAAATCCATAAGCAGTCACTCTCCAGTCCAGCTTTGGATTGATGGTTTGTGCCAGCAGAGCTGCATGTTGCTTGTTCAATCATCAGTGCATTTTAACCCGGACACGAAGTTAACATTTCTGCAAAAATAGCCATTAGATGTGCCATGAAGTTTTTGTTGACTTCTGGACTAAGTTTGAGCTGCTCTACCACTTAAAATGAGGAGAAGTAGCCCAGCACAACTCAAAACTTTCCCTTCTCATGTGGCATGAGATGTCTGCTGCATCCAGACTAGAGAAAAAAAATATTGAGTAAAGGGATGGTTGTTGCTTTCTAACATAGTGTCAGCGAAAGCAGACATTAAAAATCAGCCATCAGAAGACAGAATTTTTTTTTCTAAATGAAAATTTACATAGTGTCTCTTTAAAAGAAAGAAGAGGAAACCCACAAGACTTCATTATGTGAATATTAGAATTACATTTATTCCTTGAAACATCCTTTTCAATTGCTAGGTCATGTTGTTAATCTCTGTGGTACACTGAGATAAATGAATGGAATAACACCAATTTCCAGGGTTTGAAAAGTTGCCTTGTAATATCCTTCAGTTTTTAACCTTCAGTATTTTTTCTGTTTCCACTATTGAAATAAAAATTCAAGAGACTATGTGACTGTGTCAAGGACTCTAAACAAGTGTTGGAAATTTAGGAGAACACAGAAAGTTTCTTTTACTCTAATTCAGATAATGTAGAGGAACATAAGAGACCTGTACAGAGAAGTACTCGAGAAGTTGTATTTATTTTTTTTCTCTCTCCCAAGTAAGTAAACTCTGAATTCAGTTTGACCATCCATACATATTTACAAAAATTTAGAAGTTATTTTAGAAAACAGAAGGATGTTGTTCTTACATTTAGCATTGTTTAAATTAAACTTTATATGAACATGTATGCTACTATAGCAAAATCATGATGGCTCAATTTTTGAAGGCTGAATATAAGAAATGATGAAGTAATTGGAATGTATTTCATAACCATTGCTAGGTCTTTGGTGGCTGCCTCAGAGAATTGGCTCATGCCACTGTTTCAAAGCATAGTCTGTCATGTCAGCATTGGGTTGGATTTTTTGGAATGGTTAGAATTTACTATGTTGTGGCTTTTGTTCTGCAACTTTGGTGTTCTGTTACAGTCCAAGTTCCTGGATGTCCTCAGTAAGAATATCATTGGAAAGGATGAGTGAACCCAAACTGACTGCATGGATTTAAGGTACCTGAGCATAGTGGGCAGGTGTTGTGTGTCTGCCAGGTCCGTGCATGGACAGCTGCAGAATGGGAGAACAGAACTGCACGTAGCTCACTTAGAAGCTGTCTGAAAGGGCTTGCACAAAATGCCCATGGAAATGCTATTTAAAAGTCATTGCAGTCTGATGGAAACAGCAGAGTCTGACGAATAATGACAAGAAATTTTCAGCAGAATATAACTGACCTTTCCATGGTGAGACCAACTTCTTCTGTAAATATTTTACTTTGCTAGTATTTTATTAAAGCTCCATAGAACTATTTCTGAAGATGTGTCATCAATAGACATCTTGGGGCTGGTTCATATTCATTTTCTTCATTACACTTTGAAAATTAACGTTTCCTCAGAGCTTTTGAGACTTTGGCAGTTAATGATAGAAAAACTAGCAGTGGAACGTTGGCCTGGATGAGTGACCTGAGAGACCAATATTATCTCATTTTGTCTGCCTTTGATCCTTTAAAACTAATGTGTAGGAAGCCTAATTAGAAGAGGACCGCTGAACAATTAATTAGTAGTGGAATAAGCACTACATTTTTCTCCTTGGCTGCATGGCATCCTCATGCAGTGTGAAGTAATTGATGTGGTGATGGTGTTGGCAGTGGCATGCCAACAGTTGGTGAAAGTACAGGTCCATCAGATACACACACATGCTCATATGGCCCTTGGTTGTTTTTTATACACTGGCCAAAATGAGCAAATACTGCTTCTGTTGGATCAGACAACTCCAGTGTTAGTAACTCCTAATATGTTCTCTGTTTGTCTTGAAGTTTAACCCCAAGTGCTCTCAGGGGTTGAGGGAGGCTGTCATAAATCTGGGTAAGTAGGAAAATGGTGGTCTAAGGAAGGCACCTCAGTCAATGTCAAGTTTTCTGCGTATCGCCGGTGCTTAGAGGTGCACTCCAGAATATACTGAAGGCCAGTGTAGGAAGGAGCAGGTAACATTGCTCAGGAGATAGACAGCAAGTTGGTATTCAAGTAGCCTTGCCAAGGCACTCTCGTACAGCATGCACAGGTATTTACTGTTTGACCAACGTTTTGGTAACTTAGTTACAAAGTTTTAACAGCCTTGAAGTTGAAAATATAAGCAACTGGAAGACTCTGAGTATTTGTGAGAGGAGGGCTTATTTTGACAAGAGGTAAATATAGTTGTCATGCAGCACTGAAATTCAAGAACAACTTTATAGACCTCACCTTGCCACAGTGCTAATACAGGAGGAAACTGTGTGAATTTGGTATGTGTGAAAGCTTGACAGATGAGTGCCCTTAAAGAACAGGAGGCTTTTTTATTCTCAAAGTCTTTATTGCAGAAGTATCTGAGATGTCATCTCCTGTTTGAAAGCCCACCAGTGTGCCACAGCTGTGATCTGAAGGGAACACTTCTGTCGGAGGAAGCGAGCATAATTCAGCCTGTAGACACATTCCCTCCTTGACCCCTTCAGAGATTGCCAACAATGATTCCAATTAGTGCCAGCAGCAGACTGTGACAATTTTAAAGATTGATTTTCACACCGTTCCAAGGCTTTAAAATAAAGAACATTTATACAGAACACTATTTGCTTTGACACTAATTTTCAGTATGCTATTATTGAAGTTATTTATGTTTGAATCAGAGCATCTTTTCACTCAACTGTGTTTCTGCTGCTGTTTGATCCTGCAGTGTTGTAATAATCCCCTCCTTATGTGTTTTATACTTTATGTGGCAGTGGTTGTTTCAAGCATCCATTACTTACACAGTTCTTAGAGCTCTGATATTCAATCAGGAATCTTGCAAAATTCCCAAGTTCTTGTGCAGATTGCTTCTGCTGTTGCAAGCCCTCACACACTTGATGGCAGACTTAAATTTTAATGACTTTGCGAAGCAGCAGGCTATGCAAATTAAACTGTAGGGTTCAGGAGTTCACAAGTTGAAGTAGCTTGGATGTCAAGAGTATTTCACCACATTGACAGCAAAGCTAAGGACAGGTAATATCATTAACATCAGTAGACAGAGCAGCCACAGCTTTCCAAATGTGATTGTGATGTCTCTGCCTTCTGATACCAGAGGTTACAATGCACCATCCTGATGTCCAAAAATAAGACCTGAACACCATGGTCTTTGTGTTCTGTGCTCTGTCATCTTTGGAAAACAGTATCCAAGCTGATGCTCATCTCTTAAGTTGTTCTTCATATATCTGAACTCAAATCTTGGCATCTTGGCCTCATATCCCTGTCTTCTGTAACTATATTTCATGCAGTGTTACCTGTCCTCCCTAAACTGGGACCCCAGACCTCAGCTCTGTGATGATGTACCTTATTTCATGAGCCTCCTGCTATGCTTCTTGCCTGCTGTGTTACTGCAACTGTCTTCTGAACTGGAGTTGGGGATGTACTGCCTTGTGTGGTATACCCTGCCTTGCCTGCCTGGTGTGATGGCAGGAATGCCCATCTCTTGCTGTGTATGGGATCTTCAGGGAGAATTCCCAGATGTCAGCTGAACAGGCAGAGACTGAAATCCCATTACCACTCCTCCAGCAGTTGCGTCTGCCAGGTATTGGCAGCCTCTTGAGAAAGTATAATTTTGTGTGTTCCCTTAAAACCTTTTCTGGAAAATATCCTCTTCCTATGCTTGGAGAGCTCTGATGCTTCACCTGCTGCTAAAACAGTGATTATCAATGGGTAGATGTAATTAAAAGACCAAAAGGGATCTGCCCAGAGCAGCATGGCTTCCAGCTTGGTGTAATTTGTTGTACTTGTCAGTTAGAGTCATGGAACCATTGCCTGTAGCTTGTGTGCTGCAGGGTTACCTTTGGAAATGGAAAGGGAAGAGCCCAACATGCCATGGCTCTTGCTGGAGGAATTGTCTGGTGCAGAGGGCTTTTAGCTTGGGTGTTCATGTTTGCACAGTGCTGCTTCTTCTGTGACGAAAACAGCCCTGGGGAAAGGCACACCCTTCTTAAAGCCTTTCTCCCTGGATCCCGCCACATTGTTTCATGGGTGTCCATGAATACTGAGTTTGTCTGATTGTTTATCAAGGTTCCCCATGTCAACTCAGGCAGGTAGGCATCATTACAGGACCTGAAGGCTCACTCTGTGTGTGTGCTGTGTGATAACAGCTGAGAATGAGGAAACTGCCTTAAACTGGGTCTACTCTGTCCCACCAAAGTCCTTCCAGAAGATGTCTCCACCCCTGGAAATAAATCTACCTGGATCTCTGGGAAAAACTCTTCCACAGGAACTGTTCCTCATGATAAAAGCCCGGGGAAGTGAAATTTGTAGCTTCCCTAGGTGAAGTTAAATACTGTAGAACAGGTTTTATGTAAAAATATATATACAGCTCAAATAAAAATGATCCTTAGTTGGAATAAATTATTTTAAGGTCCCTTCCAACCCAAACCTTTCTCTGATTCTGTGATGCATTCTATGAAATAATTAAAAATGCACTACAATAGAGTGACTTTGCAAACTCTTTGCTCATTAGTAGTGTGTTAATACTCATAATCTTGAAAGACATCCAACCATTGAATGATTTTTCTCTAGTCTAGATGCTAGAATTTGAAGATAATTTCCACTTTCCTTAGCTTTGAATAGAGCATTTGAGGTAACTGCTTACATTTTGTAGTTAGCTTTTGACCCATTGATTTTCATTCCCTTACTTCAAAAATGTAGTGTAAACATATCTGCAGATCATGGCATCAAACTCCACAATTGTGGAATTCAGACTTTTCTCGTCAATAGTGAGACCCAAACTGAAACAGATGATTTTAAAATAGCAGAGAAGAAGTGTTTCAAAACAAGAGTTTCAGAATTCAGTGTTCATTGTGAATGAAACAGCTAAGCTATGGTTAGAAAATTTTTCTGAATTGCATTCCCTGAAAATTATATTATTTATTATAGCTTTAATTAATTATTTATTTGTTCATCTTCGGTGGGAAAGAAACCAAGTATTCCTCTAGCATGTAAAATTGTGAAAACTTCAAAATTAGCATAAACAATTATTTTTCAATCTTCCTTTTTAAGAGCAATATATATACTTTCTCTATTTATATGCTGTATTTGCTGTAGGATGCGTATGAATAACAGACCCACTTATTCTGTTTGGCTCAGATACTGTGATTCTCCCATGTCCTTCATCTGCCTTTGCCCTTCCTCTCCTCCAGCTAGCAAGAAGCAGAAGAGAGGTAGTGATTTCCAGCCTCAAGTTCACAGAAGCTGGCATTGTAGATGAATGTTAATGCCTCATGTACCTCGAGATGATACTTAGTAATGCAACTTTAACCTTTATAATAGACATAATTTGATTCTCAAACCATCTATATTTTCTCTTTGTTGCAGCCTAAGTAGCTGGGAGGAGTAGTGTGTGCGGACAAATATAATCACCACGCAGGACATGAGGAAGGACAGAGAGATGAATCACAAATTCCCATCAGTTTTTCAGATTTTAGCCTTGTTATCACTATTTGATTTAATGTCAGGAAATGAAAGAAGCATAAGATATTTTGTTGTGGTGTTGGTGTTAGCCAGTCAGATGGCAGAGCACTCAGAAAGTCAGCAGCTTCTTTTCTAAGCTGGTATTGGAGATGTTTGGTCTTGAGTGACTCTGAAAGAGCACAGAAATAATTAGGTAGTTGTTAAGTGAGTATGAAAGGTAATAAAATAACTATAATATATGCTACTTTTTTAAAAATTTGTCACATTTTAGATGAGGAAAGACATTTCAAGGTGAAACTAAGACTGCAATTAGGTTTTTTTAGCCTTTGCCACTCTTTTTCAGGTATTGTTTAAAAGAAGTAGCTCACGCTTCAGTGTGATGATGTACCTTTTTTCTGTAAGCGTAACTGTCTGTACGTTCTACTGTGACATGGGGACACACGTTTGTCCACATATATTTAAGCTACAAAGTGCACAGATCACATGGTCAGTGATTCCATTGTTTTTCCATTCTCATGACATATATAATACATGGTACAATTGAGAGTCTCCAGTGCTGCGCAAGGTTTATCATATAGATTTATAGGATATGCTAGCCATACAGGAAGTAAAAAAGATGAGCTGTCCTGTGGAGTTTTGTCATCATTAGTTGAGAAAGTTTTAAAGCAAGTGGTGGAGTCGTGACTGAGTACTGCAGATCAAGAAAGCTGATGTTTAAATACTGCTTTTGTAACTGTGCTGTGTTTTGTATGTAGCACGAGTTTTATAGGAAATGTTTACTCTAATGGTGAGGGATTTGTGTGTAGTGCTTGACACCAACTTTTTGAATGTGTAACATGCTTGTGTCCAGGATATTCCAGAGGGCCCTATTATAGCCTCAAATGTTGAATGTGTGGTGCAGAGTTTAGCATCCTTCCAATGCAAGTGTTTATCCTGTAAGACAGTCTTGTCCACAAAATATATCTTTTGACCTTTTGGTTTAAAAAAAAGCACTTGCTAATCTAGGAAGAATCTTGCCTAGCCTGACGCCTGGACAGGTTTAATCCAAGAATAATGAAGAGCCAAAAAACATTTTTAGGAGAATCTGATTTCCATTTCTAAAGACAACTCTCTAGCGTAGTTGGGCTGCAGGAGGCAGTAGTGGTGGTAATCATACACAGCATAAGAAACATAAAGTAGCGGGTTGAAAGTAATTGAAAAGGTCATTTGGGCATGGTACAGTTATCCCAGGGCTGCAGTTTATCCCAAACTAATAACTGTGAGCCTTTCTGTCTACTTGTAGGCCTAGGTTAATATGGCAGTCACAATTCAATAGCACAAAGATGCTGTGAGATTCTTGAAATAAATTACATTTCTTAACATGCATTTGTAGATTCCCAAAAAATGTGGTAATGTGTTGGCGTAGAGAGAGCAAACGGGATGGGGAGCCCGACAGGTGTTCCAGGAGCTCCTTTATTATTTTATTCAGGCATCAGTCTCATATACAGGGATGAGACACAAGAGATGCTACAGGCTCATACTGCTGCAGGCAACCAAAGATTTCCTTGTTACAAAGCGTTCTTAAACGTTTTTTAGCCAACAGCATGATTCTAAAGTTTACAGCCAACTGTCCTAACCAGTCCTTAAAAGCACACGTACAGCCATCTGCTGCAAACAATGCTCGCTTGTATGCCTTATATACTCATGCACAATATTCCATTATTAAGCTTAAAACTTAACTATCTTGTTAAGCATACTTTCTGCAGCTTCAAGACCTATTTGAGCCAAGCATAGAAACTCTAACCTTTGTTTTAATGTCCTTGCCTACTATATAATTGTATCTTCTTCTGTCTTCAGGCTCTTGCAGTCATAGCTAAACCTAAATTCTTTGCTTCGTTTCTGAAACGGTTTTTCTCATGCCACCTGAGAGCCTTCCTCACCTTTTTGTGTTTCCCACAGTAATGGTACAAATATCTAATAAGAGAAGTAAAAATTGAAGCTCTAACTAATTCTTCTTTAGTTACGTGATGTTGGATCAGACTTTGCCCCTTACATTACTGATGACTTTGATAATAGTAGAATTGGTTATCCCTCTTGGCATTCAGTGTGTGTTGACTTCATCAAGTAGAGGCTGGCTATCCAGACCAGTTTTCTGCCTTCTCCTCCTTTTTTTTTTTTTTGTCTTTTGGCTTTTTGAGTTGCATATGTGTGAATATGCCTGTGATGTGACCCTGTATAAGACCAATACAGTATGATTTTTTTAGTTAGTTCTGCTTAACAGGTCAGGCATGTAAAATCAATTCCATGTCAATTTAGCCAGGTAGTAAGTCATGTAAATAAATAATTTGTGTTCGAAAGTAGTAAAACCAAGAGAAATTTAATTCCATCTCGTCAAAATGGCAACTGACCTTTTCTTAGCTAATATCACCCACTGCAACTATCTGATCAACAGATAATACAAGAGATATTGACTATGACTGGCTTTTCTTCCTTCTTCTTCACTTTACCTTTACTTTCCCCCAGTTATCCACCACCCCCAAATACCCACCAAGAGTCAAAATATATGTACCGTGTGACTAGACCGCTTGGTCACATCAAGATTCCTAATAATTTCTTGTCTTTATCCTATAAATTGGTTATGGATTTTTAGAGCTGTTCATATGATTTCCATTTACTAGTTTCATCCTAAAGAAGAGCTGTTTAAATGGAAAGAAAAACCTTTCCTTAGCAACACCGTAAAAATTTAAAAATTCTAATTGGGGAATTCAGAAATATTAATCTTTTTCTACCCATTTAAAAAGGTGAGCTAGAGAGAAAATGGGGACTAAATTTTGTCCTCATTTTTGTTTTGAAAAAAACACTGCTGTCTTCAAATAGATTTGGCTTGACGTGTACAAGAGCTAGATGGTATAAAAAGTGACTTGCATTTGTAAAGTAGGTAAAATAAATTCTTAGACTACAGATGCTGAACTAATGTGATTAATCAAAGGTTGTTTCATTCTTGCTAGAGACAACCGTTATTGCAGTGTGCAGGTTTCTCTGATGAAGCAAAAAATTTGTAGCATAAAGTGCAAAGTTAGGCCAATTCAATTTGGTAGATTGGAAAAAACTTCTTTCTTAAAATCTACTGTTATTTTGGCATATTATTAATCTCTGTACTGCTCTGCTATGTCATTGTAATAAACATTTTGCTGTATTACTGCAGTTTTCTCCATTAAAAAGGAAAGCTGGTTATCTGTAGTGAGTAAAAGTATGAATCTTTACTTGATTTTACTTTTTTTTTCTTTTTATAGAAGCTGCAAAGAATCGATCCTCCTTACTGTTGTTCAACCTTACCCTGTAAGTATTGTCAATGTTTTCTGAATTAGTTTCCTAGCAACAGAGCCGCTTCTTTTTCTGCCCATATTCTGTGTCCCTACCTTATCTGTGCAATAAAAAGAAAAAAGTGCAATAAGAGCTGTGACTATTAAAGGTTCTGTTTAAGATATCATTACTGTGTCCTGAACTCAAAGGCTACATTAGTAAGTTAAAAAATAACAGTGTCTTTAAACTCATACCAGGAAGAGTGACAGAGCAGAATGCTAAGTTCTGCTTTGATTTCTTGTTTGTTGTAGCTCCTGGGTTTTTCTTGATTCTGCCTTGGTCCCACAGAGTTATGCTGCTGTAGCAAACCAGCTGTACCTTATCTAAGGGAAGGCTCTGTCTGCATCTCCAGCTTGTGGAGGTGAGGCGAGAGCACAGACAGACAATCGGGTGAGGTTGCCTTAAAGGCACTGGGAGAAACTGCAGCCCGCTTCAGAGCTGGTTGATGCAACGTGGCTTTGCAACTCACTCAGTGGTTTGTGGGAGTGGGTTCATGACCCATCAGCTCAAACCCATCTCCCATGAAAAAAGGAGAGAAGCCAAGCCAGGAAGGAAGGTTATCTGTCCATGCACAGCCATGCGTACGTTGTGGGCTGCTGAGGGGCCTCAGCCGTGCATCAGAAGTAATTCAGATTCAGGTCCATTTGGCTCCCTGTTGTCTAGCCTGATACACAGCAGTTTTCATTAACTAGGGATAATTGCATCCTTTTCACGCAAGAGTAACAGATGATGTGGGTTTGACACAAAGACTTGAAAACAAGTTTATCTGATGAAGTTGCCAAAATGCACACCTTGCAAATGCAACTTGGCCAGTGCTGTGTGTCTTTTTACTAGTCATTAGCCCTTCTGGTTAGTTTTGAGGTGGCCATGCATTCACTTGTCCTGCACCCTTTCTAGAAGCCAGTCTGCACTGCACCTGATTTGTGGGGGTAAAGCATGCATTCCATAGCAAAAACAGGCAGGGGCTGCCACCCTGCAGTAAGACCACTGTCAGGAAGGTGATCTGGGATCAGGTCAATATCAGTCACCTTAAATGAAAGCGCAGGCCTGGTCTGACTAAATAAAAAAACCTAAATGCCTTTAAAGCTTGCTATTTTACAGCCAGTGGTTTAGATCTCAGTGAATATATATAATATGGGGGAAAAAAATCCCCACACACTTTACTTTTTTATGCAGGTTTCTTCCGTTGACAGACTTAATTCTTCTCTATAAATGTCAAGTGAAAAAAGGGCATTTGCTTTAGTGCAGCTTTGTGTAGTCCTTAAAAGTGGACAGCAAAGTGTAGTACTACATCTGTGAGGTGCTATGACTTGTTATCTTTATGCTGCTGTTCTGAGGGCAAGCCTGTATGTACTGAATGCAAGGGAAGCTGAAACTCAAAAATATTGTGCACTCCATGTTCAGTGGAAGAACTTACGGCACAGGTACCGTTCTCCTCCAGCCTTTCACCTGGAAAAGAAGGAAAGTCGTGACCTGGTATCTTTACCAGGGGCAAGTCCTACCTGACCAATGTAGTGGCTTTCTATAATGGGGTGACTGCATCACTGGACAAGGGAAGGGCTACAGATATCTTTTATCAGGGCTTCTGTAAAGCCTTTGACACAGTCCTCCACAACATCCTTCTCTCTAAATTGGAGTGAGATGGATTTGTTGGGTGCACTGTTAGGTGCATGACGATTTGTTGGATGCTCACATCCAGAGCGTTGTGGTCAACATCTCAGAGTCCCATTGGACATCAGTGACAAATGGTGTCCTTCAGGGGTCTGTAATGGGACCCTCAGTGTTATTTAATATCTTCGTCAGTGACACAGACAAAGGGATCAGGTACATCCTCAGCAGATTTGTAAATGACACCAAGCCAAGTGGGATGGTTGTACTCCTGAGTCACTTTGAACATCTGGTCCTTGCTGGCCCTCACACTGCCACAACATTGCTGTCAGTAGTGCCTGAGCCTGCTGGCATCTCTTTTCAGCCGTGTAAGCCCTGGGTGTTGCTGCATTCCAGCTGTGTACCTGTCCTGGTCTTGTCATGCAGGGGATCCTCTGACAAATGCGGCTTGCCTTACCATTTGGGAACAATATTGATGTCTTCAAAAATAATGATGCACGTGTATTTTTCCTGTTTCTTTATTTTGCCTCCTCCATGTTTCCTTTTACTACTTTGCCAATAAAACTGGAATGATGAAGTAGAAACCAGACAAAAGAAAATAAGAGCTTTTAAATAATGACTGAATTTCTTCCCCATTCTTGGCAGAAATACATCTCTACAAACATTTCATTGATCTCTTTTCTTGATGGTGATTTTCCTTCTACCATTGCATGAAAAATATCTGCCAAGATGGATTACAAGAGTGCTATTTCTTAATTGGTTTTATGTGCGCTATTTAGAGTGTGTTTTGATTTTGCATTTAAGTAACCATCCTTTATGATTGCAGGTGAAAGTAGACGTAATCTAGATTTATAGTACTCTGTAGTTCACTTAGTACTCTTTGAAAGCTTTTGCAATCCTTTTTGCTTAAATACATTCAGTTTTGTTTAATGGTTAAACACATTAAAACACATTAAAATTTCATTTTAATTATAACCAAACCAAAGCATTAGGCTATCTTTTTCTTTCCAATCTACAAATCTCTGCTAGGGGTTCTTATCACCAGTGCTCATAAGGAGGTCACTGAGCAGCTCAAGCAGTTGAAGCAGTTCAGAGTTTTGATTTCTGGAAGTATGGCATTTGTTTATAATTTCTGACTGTTTTATTCTGTAAATGAACTATCATTCTGATTGTTGCCTTATTAAGTTTTAGGCATTACTTAAATCAAATAACTTGCCTGTTTGATATCCTCTCAGATTTTATGTGCAGAGATCATTTGATAGGTTGCTTTCATGATTAATCTCTTAAGCTCCTTGGATGAAGTCCAGGCCCAGCTGAGATCTAGTGCATTAAGTTTTGCAACGGTAAAAAGATAGGATCTTCTTCTGTTTTGAAAGAGATGCTTGTCGTTACAACATGCTATACTTCTGAGACACAACAGTTGCAGAAAAAGTAGAATAAATAACATTTATGGATCATAATGATTGTACCAACAATCTTACTGAGGGTCTGTCGGACTAATGATCAGGCTGTGACTACCATCTAAAAATGGTAAAATATAAATAATAAAATACAATTGTCTATGATAGATTGCCAACTTTTTAAGAGCGAACCCAGATCTGACCACTATTCCAGCAATTAAATTTGTGTCAAGAGTTTAACAAAGAAATACTCCTAATGATGATCTGTCAGTGCCATGTGGTTATCCCAAATTACTGTGTGGTAAAACTTCTCCACATTATTTCGTCCATGTCCCTACTTGCTCTTCTACAATTCTCTTGTAGAATTGTAGTTGTCTCAGTGTAGTTGTTTCAGCCTTGTTTGCAGCTATGAATTACCATATTTAGTTTGCCTTTGGGCATTGTGTCCTGTTTCACTTAATACATTTGGTTCTTCCTCTTACTCACCTTTTATTTGCTTGTTAAATTTTGGCACTTGTAATTGCTGTTACAGATGAACCAAAAAGTCAACACATTTTTTGCGCTCATGCAATCTTTTCTGTATTTTCTGGCAAACATCATATTTTATATTAAACTAGTGACTATTTTTAAGTCAAGACAAGATTAAAATTTATTCCATATATACACTCTATGGCTATTTAAAAACTACAATATTTCTGTAGTTTTAAATGAAATATTTCTGATTTTGATGCTTACTGTCACAAGTTTTCTTTTCACCTTGTGACTGTCCTATACTGATGTAATTTTGTTTTTATATGATAGCTCAGTACTATACTGTGCTCGTCTAGCTACTAAATCCCTCTTTTTCTTGAGCACGAGTAAAAATTTTGTTGTTGCAGCACCTCTACTGGCAAGAGCACTCAAAGGAGATTTTTCAGCAAATAAAAACCACTTCCCTTGCAATCTCCCCCGAATTATAGTTTATCTGCAAAAGTGCATGAAGCACTACACATTTTTATTTTCATCAAAAAGTTTCCCTTAAAATGTAGGATATTGTTTCTAAGATGGATCAAAAAGTTATACACTCTAAGGCTGCTGACAAATATAGGATCTAATTTTGAGAGATCTAGAAAATGAGAAAGCAACATTTTCCAGAAAGTCTTCTCTGCAATCTTTTGTGTTTTGACCCTGCTGATGGGATGCCCATTGACTGCAGTTGCTGTAAGCAGGGTTCAAAGTAGGGTCTAGGTCTTCACTATTATTTCCTCCAAGTAAATCTCTGTGCAATGCTTCATTTTTCTTGTTAGCAGTTTCTCCAGGTACTTTTGAAATGATCAGCTGATTTTTTTTTCCTTTGAATTCTGTGTAAACAAGTAAAAGTTATTTAAAATGCTGATAAATTTGAAATTTTAATAGGAAATAGGACTTAGGTCACCCAGAGTAAAGTTTGGGGGGTTTTGAGTTATTTTGACTCCTTGTTAAAATGTGTGCCCTCATTTTGCAGAAGTCACTCTAATTAAGCTGTTTTTTATCTGTGACAATGCAAATACTTTACTTGCAGTGATAGATGTTCTGCATTAGTGTGAACACCTCCTTCTTAAGGTCATTAACTGAGGATAATGGCGTCCATTTGGCTAAAACAGAGCAGCAGAAATAAATGAACCTGGCACTATGAGAATCATTAAGTGATAGCATTCTTCTACAAACCTAAAGACATTGAAATAGAATAAAGCTGCACATCATCTTGCAGAGGCTTTGTTAGACAAGCGAGTTCCGACAATCAAACCCAACTGTTTTCCTAGGTATTTGCACATCCTTTGGAAACACTTCTATTCCCAAAGAGAAAATGTCAAGTGTCAAGTTGATGCAGAGGTAGAAACAATGACATTGCGCAATTAAATGCCAAAACTGTGCTATTACTCAAACCTTTAACCAGCAGAGAATGTCCTCCCAAATACCTGGCACAGCTGTTTCATATTCTTACACCCCTGGTTTATAGTTTGGAGCTTTTTGGGAAACAGTCTGCTCCAGGCTCACCCAGAGTGCCTGGCAAAGGGCCAGAGTCCTTCCCATGTCACCACGGCAAAGGTGGAAATGGAACGAAACCCATGTTTTACAGTAGACCGTGGTGTGCTCCCCTGGGTGTGCAATATGTACGTTAAAGCCCGCATCCCAGAGAGGTTCTTGGGGACTCACATCTGCTCAAATCTTTAGTTATCCTGAACTCTCCCATTGCATTTTTGCAACAATATAATTTAAGTGTTTATGCCTCCCGCAAGTGAGTTTTGAGGTTGTAGAGAGGAAAAGAAAGAGGCTGTAGAGAGCGACAGGGACACATTGTGGTTTGCCAGATTTGCTGTATGGGAATAACCTTGCCAGAATCCAGAAAAAATTTGGCAGTCTGCCTGTTAAGAGAGGCCAGACTGGTGACTCATCTGCAATAAGAGCAAACAGTACAGTGCTTCTTTCAGCAGGAATGGTAAGTGAAAGCCACTCTTTTCCCCATGTTCTTGCAAGGGAAAGCCAGTAGCCTAATCCTACAGCTGTGCTGCCCCGTGGCAGTGGAATCAACAGTTTGCAGTCTATTACTTGGGCGCCATGTAGACTTATCTCCCTTACTGCAGAGGGGACTGCATGGAGAGGAGGGAAATTGGAGAAGACATCTCTAGAGTTGTTATATTAATCATGGTACTATTTTATACTGTGGCTTCCTAGGAATTCATCTCCAGAGTACAATATGTAAGCTGCTTCAGCATTTCCATGTTGTCCCCTCTTGCTAAAGAAGTCAACAGGATCCCCTACCCTGAGACACTATTTTATTTTTTTTTTAACTGCCTCTTTTTTTGGTTTGGTGGTTGTTGCAGAACTTCTGGGAACTCACACTTGTTCAGCACTGACTCTAGAAGCTGGGCTTTGTTTGTTCATGAGGTTGAAATTTCTTTTATTTACAATTATTGATTATTGTGCAGATATATATGCTAGAGAGGTAAGAAAGAATGAACTGTGAAAGTGAAGATGCATTTATTTTTATTTCTTGATTCTATTTTTTGCCTCAGGAGTTATTGGATGTCCCTGATATTTCCTGGGAGAATGTGGCAGTGTTCGTTCCTTGTTCACTGGTTGATACTGAGCCTATGGTAATAGTTACCATGTTTTCAATGCAATAATAGATTAGAGGCATGCAGAAATGAGCTAGAGACTTCTTCCTGCTAGTTACTAGTAACAAGGCTTCTGCATCACATGAAAACAACTCTTTAATCAGTTTCAGCAGAGATCAGAGACAGAAACAGAGGAGCACGTAGCCTTGGACTACTCCATCACTCCTGCAGATTGTTAGTTGAGTCAAAATTTGAGTGATGGCAACAAGACTTCCCATGTTTACAAGGACAGCTGTCATGCCACATTGATCATCACCACTTGTGCCTATGCTTATTTCTCACAGGCAAACCAACATGATTCAAGTCTTTATTCAAAACTAGTAAGGCCACTTCTCAGGACTTAAGAGTAAGATTCTGAAAATCTTAATTCATATTTTCCTGAAAAAATGGACCAAAACCTGGCCCTAAAAAGCCCAGTGAATTTCAGCCAAAGTGAAAAAGTCTTCCATTGCCCACTATCATGGTTATGAAGTGAGGCAATGCCAGAAGCACTGTTTGTAACTGACCTGAGAATAAACCACCCTCGCTTCTACTGCTGAAAATGGAAATCCCATTGACTGTGAATATTTCATTTGTTACTAAAAAGGAGTTGTTAGTCAAGTTTCTCAAGTGAGGAGACTTTTTTCCCAGGGGCTGAAAACTTGATCACAGGTGAACTCACTGCATAATGTAGTAGGTAAAAGTCGAGTAGGTCCCAGAAGAAAATTTTAAATGCTTCTAGACTTTTAATCCATGAAGCTCTACAACATATCTGACCTATTGAAGGCATGCCTTGCATAGGGTGTACCTTGGGGGATACCTAAGGGGGAAGCCCACTGGCTTGCAGGTGCCTCGTGGTGGTTTTCACCTGCGTTTTGAAGTGGACAAATACAGTGAGAAGCCACTGCATTTGGAGACCTCTCAGACACCTTTTTGGCAAAAGTTGTGTGTATGTCCATCCATTACATCACAGATTATGCAAAGATTTTCCATTCAGTCTGTGAAGGAAGGGTCACTGGTAGGTCACTGGGCAGTGTCCATTCATGCAGACAAGGTTGGGTCACAGCAGTCATTGTGGGAGCACTACAGGAATTTGTGTGTACACCGAGAGCCCTTCTCAGTGCTCCAGTCTAACAGTGGGATAATTTTCAGCATTTTCAGTATGCATTGGTGTTTCCTTATATGTATGTACCTATATATTACCTCAGAATGCATTATGGTTTGACTGTATTTACATTCTTCTGTATACAAAATGTTGCTGTATGCATGGAGTTCCCAGCGTATAAGAAATAGGGGGAATAACTGAAAAAGAAAAGAAAGGATTTAATTTGAAGTTATGTGATATATCTTGTCATCATCTTTTCTTCCAGTCTCCTAAATCAGCTTTTATTAGTGCTGCAAAAAAGGCAAGATTGAAGTCCAATCCTGTCAAAGTGCGCTTCTCTGAAGAAGTGATTATCAATGGCCAGGTGTCGGTGAGTATTTAGCTATTTAACCTCAGAAAGGATTGAGCATTTTATCCAAAGGTACAGCTCAAGCCTGGAAAGGGAGGTAGAAACAACATGGTAGAAACAGTGGTGACAGGCTTGCAAAGAGAAGGGTTTTTCTATTCCTGAAGTTTTCCAAAGATCTTTTTTTTGAAGTTCATTAGGTCCATAATTTTATGCAAAATTTATCCCTTAAAATAAAATTAGGATGCTAGGGAATGTATTTTACAGTGATAGCTCATATGTTTGTCTTTATAGTCTTCATATTGCTTGCTTGTGTGTTGGTTTTTTCTGATCAACTTTGCTTTCACAAAACCCATAAGCTCAAGAGAAGTACCATGTCAGAAAAACTGATTAAGATTACCTCACAGACCCCTTTAAAATTTATCTCCTTGAACTTATTATTTCCAGACTGCAGGTGGGGTCAGTCTTCCCTTGAGAGGCACTGAACTCCTGCTTAGACATGAACTCCCATCTCATTTTCGTAATTTGCTGGAGCACCATTCCACACTGATGTCTTTAGCCAACTCTCTTCCAAACCTAAATTGATACTGCATTTTTTCTAAAGCAATTTCTGCTTTTTGAAATAAAAAGAAGCAAACAACCCCCCCCAAGATTTGTTTCTGTTTTCCTTCCTTTTTCCTCTTTATTTTGCTCTACTGGTTATGATTCATCAAATTAGGTAGCAATGTTGTATGTTGCTCTTCTTAAATGATGAAAGATATTAGCATTTTATATTCACTTTGAAAGAAAATGTAATTGTAATCCATACTAACAAACTGTAGTTTCCATTTTTTAGATTGAAGACACTAAATAGCTCAATATATTCAGAGAAACAGTAATCCATTTTTCTGTTTTATTGAAAACGTTTCAACTTCAGAGGTAATATTTATTGTCAGAGAGGTAGTATTTAGGGAAAGACAGTACTCCAAGCCAGTAAAATGGCTCCATACAGTAAAATATTAGTGAACAGTTATGTTTTTCCAGGACAGAGACCTGTAGAGAGCAGCTGTAATGAGCATGGCTAGACCCTTGCAGGTCATTGATAATTCTGCTTTCACTTTGGGCCAACACCTTCCTTCTCAGTTGTTGCCTTTCCATCAGAATGGTGTACTTCTTTATAGAACAACGTTTATATTTCTCTTGTTGCATGTTGTAATCTGATTCACTAATTTGCTTGACAGGAAACAGTTAAGGACAACTCGCTTCTTTTCATGCCAAATGTTCTAAAGGTATATCTTGAAAATGGACAAACCAAATCTTTCCGTTTTGACTGCAGCACTTCAATAAAGGTAAGCTAGCTATACCTTGGTATGAGACCTTCAGTAATTATCCTTTACTTGGAATGCTTTAAGAACAAAATTACTGATGTGTTCAGTTGGGCCTGGACTCTTAGCTCAGAAATAATGAGGATTTTGTCCATTTTTCTGCTGCTAAAAACATATTTTATTGTCAGTGAAGAAGAAGTAGAAGTGATCATTTTAATGTGCTTGGAGCACAATCAAAATTGTGTGGTTGTATCGTTTTGATATGCTGCCAAACACTAGCATGATTTGTCAGCAGAAGTCAGGAGCTAAGAAGATTAAGATGTTGGTTGCTGATTGAATATCATCTAGCTTATCATCCAGTGAACTTTGGATGGGATATTGCAGGGTTATGTCAGTGATGATTACTCGCCTCCGTACAATGCCCTTTCCACTTTCCATAGCACATTTCATATGCAGAAATAAAAAGATAAAGTGCTGGCACAAAAACTGAGTCTGCCAGGGAATGACACTGTTCATGTGGATTCCTAAATCAGCGGCATCATCGGTGTCTGTGAGAACCTTGGAGTAGTGTGGTAAGCTGCAGGACTGGTGCTGTTGGGCACGCTGCTGGATCTCCCAAGCATTACTGATTGGGGAAGCTAGTTTCAACATGGATTGGTTACCAAATCTAGCTCACTGCATGGTTGCATGCATACTTGGGACACCAAGACTTGAGAGGTGCATGGGTGGGAGTGATCGATGAAGGGTGGGGATGCAGTTTTTATCTGCATTGCCAGCTTTTGCTAGTTTTAAGGGATTTTAAAAGCAGGTATATTTGAGGAAAGGCTGCCTTTGTGCTCACTGTGGTGCAGCAGCATGCTCAATTAGTTAGAGCACCAAAGAGAGTTATTTACTAAGGCAGACGAGAAATTCGCTCCAGTCTGATAAACAGACGCTAAAGTCACACCGGTAAAATAGACATTAAAGTCACACTTAAAAATGAGCTGCCACATTTGTTAATAAATGTAGCATATATGACTTAGGCATAAATTGAATGCAGGTAACGTAGGTTGAAAGCATTCCATCCATGGGTTACATCCATGGTATATTGAATTCCTTGAGTCCTTTTGAAAATGTGATTAGGTGAAGAATTAGGAGACATGATTCATGTAGCTAGTGAGGTCTCCATACCCTTCTAAGGTACACAAGCCCACTTTCTAGTACTTTCTGTTATGAGCATATAAACAACCAACCTATTCCAGGATGTTTTGCCCCTGAAGACCAGTCTTTGGCCATCATATTACATTAGGTTTCAGTAGTTCTGTCATGGATGTGTCATGTACTGTCAGACCAAATGTCAAATCTGAAGTCGTTGGCACAGATACCCATGTGGCCTCAGTTACCTAGCTGTATTGATGCTGTAAACCTGCTTTGATCTTAGTCATTTTGACTATTTGTAGGAATAATTTCCTTTGCACTTAATTCAGGCAATTATATATTCTGAGACCTGCACAGCTATAAGTGACAAATTCTTGTGTGTGTGTGTGTATATTCCTCAGTGTGGGTGGGTGCGTGGGGATTGTTTCTTTGTTGCTTAACTGAGGTGAAGTAGACAGGCCCCAGGTGAGTCAAGGTAAATGCAGGTTTTTTCACCTCTAGCAGTCCAGTAGTTCACCACTTAAAAAGGAGGGTGCAAGCAGCACCTCACCTGCAGTCCTCACTTTCCATATTGCTGGGTCATAGCAGCTGGGCTGACTCAAGTTGTCAGATGAGAGGATGTCTAACAAAAACTTTGGTGCAGTAATTCACAAGCTGTGTTCCTTAGCCTCATATTTTTAAAAGTCCAAGAGAGCTAGTGGTGGAAAGCAATGCCATTATTACCCTCTCTTAAAAGCTTATATTTGGTATTCTGATGCTTCATGTTACTGTTGTGCCGCTTCATGTTACTGTTATGCCCCTAGACTTTTAGCATAGTTTAGAAATATAAATAAAAGAAGATTTTATGTGTAAGCAATCAATTCCCCATTAGTCAGAATAGTATAATATTAGCCTCCATTATTTAGAGTGATAGCTTGCAATTCATTAATACTGTCTTATATTCTCTACATTGTAGAGAGTTGTCCCTATCCTCCCACATACATTTTTTCATCCTTCCACCAGTTTGGTCTTGATTTTCCGTAAATATACTGTAATTGATCAATTAATCTTCCTAAATTATGTTAAAACACTTGGATTACAATTCGTCATGATCTCCTTAGTAAGCCCTATCCATCTGGATACTCATGTATACCTGAAAATCTTTCAGATGGAAAGAAATGTTTTAATCTTGTCACCAGCATACTGTGAAACTATTTCTAAATTATGATTTATTATGTATTTCTTTTCCCTACAGTATTCACTAAAGTAGATCTAAATAATCTGCATACATTTACAAAGCGTTATATGAAAGTAAGGTAGGGATTAGTTGAATGGATTTGTGAAGAGGCTTGTTTAGCTTTTGTTTTAGATACAGTCGTTCTCAAATTAACTATCCTCAGACATAATTCAGTATGAAAAAATCTAATCAGGAATCTCTAAAAATTGATATGGTCCATCAGTTTAGAGCTATTGTTCTGCACAGGTATTATCATCATTGAATTTTCTGTCAGCATTTAAAACTCAAGAAAACCCTTTGCCATAAGAAAAAATAAAGGCCATTCATCTAATTTTGTTTGGTTGAACATTTACATTTGGTTTGTCTGCTTGATGGCGTGGATGCAACAAAGGGAAGAGAATAGTGATAAGACCATCTCTCCTTTACTGATGGGTTTTATTTCTGGGGAGACAGATATGATTTAAGGGCCACACCAATATAATTTACATGTTAAACCACAACAGAATGTTGTCCATTCCCAGCAATCCCATTGATGTGTTTCTCATGTTCATATCTGTTACCATCTTGGGGATGTTTGATTATAAAGACGCTGATTTTTCCCTGGATGAATGGTTGTGATGTCCTGGAAACTTGTGCAAAACAGGCATGAAGCCTGGGCTCCTGCCCTGTCCTGGATACATGCAGGGTGTGTGGCAGTGGAGGACTGTGTCCCAAACACTTCATGAATTTAAACACTTTTTATAAATCCTTTGTTAATTAGGATGTCATCTTAACACTCCAAGAAAAGCTTTCCATCAAATGTATTGAACACTTCTCCCTAATGCTGGAGCAGAGAGTTGAAGGATCTGGAACAAAACTCCTTTTGCTACATGAACAAGAGACTCTAACTCAGGTTTGTGTAATAGTATATGAAAACAGATATTAATGAGAGGGGTTAATCAGTAATTTATCCATCTTTTTCATTACTCAAGTGAGTTAGCTGCAAGCTTTATAGTTTGATACAGTCTGTCAAATAGCTGGGATATTAAGACGTGATTGTAAGAATAAGGTTCTCACATGAATTTTCTGTTATAAAAACATATTTCATTGCTTTATTGGGCCTTTCAAAAATATTAAGACTTTAAAAATCAGTCTGAAATGTCAAAAATACTTATCTAGCCTTTTCATATCATATGAGGCCCAGCTAGTGAACATACTCAACAGCTGGCAAATCCGTGGTAACAATTCTGAGAACCACAGTCTGCCCAGATTTCTTTAAAAGCCTCATTTTGATATTTGGTTCCAATCTGATTATACAGATCTGTATCTGGGTAACAGGGAATACCCCTCTTTCTGATGAAGTCAGGTTTGGCTTGTTTACACAGAGGTACATTTTGTCACTTCAGTGATGATGGATTGTGACACAGAAAATGTTGGTGTGACTTTCTTCCTTAAATCAGGGAAGTATTACTAAAGTTAAAGTTGCTTCACAGTTACCAGCAGAGTACCTGATTTTATCTGCTTATCGTTTTGCCAAATTGTTTAGCCTAAAATTTTCTATTATGTTTCTGTGTTTCAGGAGAACATTAGTATTTTTTTAAATTTCAGTTAAATTGGAAAAAGAAGGGAAAAGGAGAAATGGATTCTCAGATGGGGAAAAATACTTAATTTAAATGACAGAATCCCTGTAATTATAACTAGAGTCTGTGTAATAGTATGAAGGAGCTTAGTTTATCAGCTAACAGTCTTTAGCATTTTCTAACCTTTAAGCATTTGCTTTTGCCATGTTAACATCTTTTATTGTGAGTATAAGCTACCCAGTGATTGCACAATATCCAGAAATACTCAATACTTGTCCTCCTAGTCTAGCTGTCTCCTTGAAGTTATTGGTAAAATTCTCACTGAAATCAGAAAGATCAGAATAAACCAATATAGTGAGCTTTCAAAAATCCATCTGGAGCTTTTATTTGTATATACAGAGTATGTCTATATGCTTAGGAAAGAGGTGAGACAACATGAGATAAATAGATCTTTGGAAAATCGTTTGAGCAAGACAGAGACTTCATTGGAGATTTTTAAAAGTATAGTTTGGTCAAGTAAAGATGTTGATTATAAAGTACCCTAACTCTCTAACTGCATTAGCCTAATTGAATAAATTACATAAACTACATTAATTCTGAGGGTTTCTTCTTTGAAGTTCCTGTAGAGTCAGCAATACTTTGATTTGCCATTATAATGTTGCTGCTGACCATGACTTACAATGGTGGATTTGGATTGTTACTCTTCCATCCAATTATTCATTAGCTATGCAGTGGTCTCCTGTGAATATACCCAGATTACAGAGTTAAATGCTTAAAAAAGTTTTGCTGATCAACACAAAAGCAGACTTTTAAATTTTTTAATGTATTGGATCTCAGTCAGAAGTTATGGAGTAGATCTCTTAATCCAGAACAAAGCAGGAAAAGACCTCGTTTCTCACAAATTGTCTAAGGGATTAAAACAAGCAAGAGAAAATGAGAGTAAAAGCTGCCAAGTTGGGCCTCACCTGTGTTCTCAGACAGTCTAAGAAATAAAATGTGACCTCTCCCTGAACACCTAACTCTTCCCATTCATGAGTGTTTTAGTCCTGCTGGAGCTCAACTAAGCTTGCATTTCACTTGAGTGGTTTTTGTTAGGATGTTCTTTCACTCTGGTTTTGAGTGAGTTCTGTTGCTTTGAAGATGAGTTGTAGCAGGGAGTCATGCCTGTGTGAGTCTAAAAGTCTTTCCACAAGATTATATATATATGATGATCTTAGATAAAGAACTTAATAAGTAGCCCATGGCAAAGCTCTTCTTTGGGCAGAATTGTTTTTCTTGCTACCACAGGGCTCTGGAGCAGGGTAACATTGCCCAAGACTACAGACCATGTTGTTCCACCAGGGTTGCCAAGCTCTAACATTATTATTGCACTGTCCTAGGTGACCCAAAGGCCAAGCTCGCATAAGATGAGATGTCTTTTCAGGATTAGCTTTGTCCCAAAGGATCCCATTGATCTTTTAAGAAGAGATCCAGTTGCTTTTGAATATCTCTATGTACAGGTAAGTGAAAGCACAGCAATTGCTAGTGTAAAGGAGAATAAAAATATACACTTACTGTATATATAAATTTACATCTTCACATAGAAAAGCATGGATGCAGTAAATCCTGGCTTTTATTTCTGCTGCATAAAGCCAATGAATGCACTTGAGGAATGTGCAAATCTCTATCATCTGCAAAGTCCTCTTGCTTCATAAGTCTCTCCAAGCAGTAATGCTTTGATATCTTTCCAAAATATATTTGGCTTTAGAGAAAAGGGAAGCTGAATTAATTGTTAATACTTATTTATGGTACTGTAATATCAGACAGAAATGATGTCTGAAAATGAACTTCCAGTAAAGTGGATGGGAAAACTGGTGTACAAGCAATGTGGTTCTCCTGAGTATCTCACCAGGTAGAATCCTTCTATCCTGAGTCCAGATATATGGATACCCTCCCAGCATTCTTTGTGATAGAGGATTACTCTTCTCTCCAGGAAGGCTGAAGAGAGCTGAGATCAAAATAACCATGCCTTTTGCTCTTTGGCAGAAGTGCTGGTATTCTTCATTAGTGCCTGTATCATGAATAACTAATACCTCTGAGAGTAAAAATATAGTCCTATGTCTGAGTTAGAGGTTACTTTTCATGATGTGTTAATTTAAAAGAAAAGAAAAAAAAAAAAAACAACAAAACAGTAATTTATTTCTAGTGCAAGATTTTTTAACGTGATGCTCCCTCTACTGGTTTTTTGGCAGAGCTGTAACGATGTAGTTCAGGAAAGATTTGGCCCAGAACTGAAATATGACATTGCCCTGCGGTTGGCTGCATTACAAATGTATATTGCAACTGTGACCACCAAGCAAACTCAGAAAATCTCCCTCAAATACATAGAGTAAGTTGAGAATGCTGTGTGTGCTTTAAAAGTGAAACGTTAGGAATAACTTGTAGATTCTTTAAGGTTGTTTCTTTAGTATGTCTGTATGCATGCACCAGTTTTAAGTTTATTCTTTGTGACTGAAATTGATTTGGGTGTGTTAAGAGTGGTACATTTTGTCCTTTTGGTCCATTTACCTTTTGGTCATCTGTTTAGGAGTATGAAATAGACTATAAATGTAAATAAGATTAGCTCATTTGCTTTCTGTGATTTAAGATCTCAGTTTATATGGTCTTTATCCTAAGGTTTTAGTAGAGATTATAGTAGTAGTAAGATTCAGATTATTGCTTGGTTCAGAAGACAGTAGGTCGTGGGTTGGAGTTTGTAATATTTCTTAAATGCAGAAGTACTCCGGTACCATGTATATATATGTGTGTATATATATATTCATATATATATATAAAAAACTACAGTGAAAAAGAAACATTGGAAAGTGCAAATGTGTGTTTGGATCAAAAAAAAAGGGCAACAAAACCTCACAACAAAATAAAAACCCAAGGCCCAAAACTTTTGTTGCTGTTGCTTAGTTTGCTTGCAGAATAGAAATAATAACTGTTACACACTCATAGTCTTGTAGAGTTCATCCATGATATTGAGGATAATATTATATTCTATCCCATTAATGAATATGCAAAAATAATTACTTACAAGTGAAGAGTCAGTCTTCTGTCAAAAGGGGTGCTTCAAGCAGAAAAATAACTCGGTAAATGGAGGCAAACTGGTTGCATTTGAGGAGGACCCCACCACTCCCCTCCCCCCCCAAACAAAAGCTGACAAGAAAATGGCTCTGACTGCCATTTTCTAAAAGAAGCCGACAAAATAAAATTAGATTGACATTACATTGTTAAATTATCTGCTATTTTAATTCTGTAATCGTACTTGCCAATGTAATTAAGTGGTGTTTAACACAGACTTTAGATATCAAACATTCTTTTCTGAGTGGCATGACTGAAGAGATGGAAGGGATAGAAGAAAGGTTATTTGTCATTTTAAAATACGTTTTTCATAAGAAATAAACTTTTTAAAATTAAAAAATAACATGTTATTTCAAAACTCTGGACTTGATCAACTCTCCTTCTGTTTTTAGGTGATCATTCACTTGGCATCGTAGTCACCAGTCTTTAGATAAATAATCATCACAGGAATGTGAAATTAAACATATGCCTTTTATTGCAGAAAAGAATGGGGATTAGAGACTTTTCTTCCATCTGCTGTGCTGCAAAGCATGAAAGAAAAGAACATAAAGAAAGCACTTTCCCACCTTGTCAAAGCAAATCAAAACCTAGTTCCTCCAGGCAAAAAGGTATTACATTTGCATCTTAATGGAAAATATGTTTTAAAGAACAGAAAGTGTGGTGTTCATGGGACACATTCAAAGCTAATTCTTTGGAGAAACACCTAGCCACTATATTTTCAGAGATTCAACTTTGGGTGCTGGTGAATATAGCCAAGAACTATTAAAAATAATTAATTATGCTCCAGCTAAACTATCTTCTTAACTTGAGAATGACAGAGAACTGGTTATTAATACCTCATGTATGATAAAAAAATATATATATTTTTAATTAACTTAGCATTTTCTATGAATGGCAGATTTGCTAGGAAAGTTTTTGTTCTCTCTCTGATGCTCTCATCTGACATAAATGCTGTTTTTCAGATTGTTTTCTGTTACACTTTAGAGAAAGACTTTTCGCTGGCCAAGATCTAACTGGATAGATGATGGTCCTTGCAGTAAATGACCCTCCTTGCTGTTGTAAAATGCTTTTCTTTGCATTAAGCTTTCACTTCAGCTAGAAAAAACACAGATAAGACAATGTCTCTGAGAAATGCCTTTGTTACATGTAAGCTGAGACTGCTTTTAGACACCATAATGTGGTTTCTTAGTGCGGGTCGTCTTTTCTTGTTTGTACTCAATGGAGAGAAATAGGCACTTCTAGAGAGGGATTCTTTCCATCCCACATTCGGAACCAAAAATAGGTCAGATTGCTTGTGTCCTAGAAATGCTTATTTCTCTTCATGGACTATAAAAAGAACCTAAGAGTGACTAGTTGAGACATAAAATGAGCTGAATCCTGCTTTGTGACTCTTTGTTTCTGAACCAAAACCTCTCAAAACAGCTGGTGCTGAGCTAAGGCTCATTGTGATCAGCAGAAATCCTGCTTGGAGGTTTCAGAACGCATTGTGACTGTGAACATAGCTCTATGCGTTTGACCTCAGGAAGAAAGGCTGAAGCACTACATGCTATACTGCTGAAACTAAAGCTAAATTATGCCAATTGCTTATTATTTATCCTGGTAGTGTAAATTTGGGTTTATTTTGGAAGCCATCGCTGCTGCAGACCTTACAGGTGTAAGATAGGCCTTACAGTGGCATACTAGTATCAGTTCTTGGTTAGATGAGATATTGCAACAGTCCCTTCCTGCAGCAAGCAGACTTTGTTGGGTTTGCTTCATTCTTTTCAATTTGAGCTTTAGAATTGCGTTGTTTGCCAACCTGTTTTTTTAGTGGGTAAGTCTGAGAAAGAAAGCATCTGAGCTCTACATGACCTCCTGTCCCACTTGTAGGTATTAACACAGAAACTAACTGGTTTCTTTCAGGGGTCTTCTCTTCCTTCACATGAAGGGAGGCTTGTCATTCTCATGGTTTTTTTCAACCCTTGTATATTTCTGCACCAAGCAAACACCTGGTGAAGCAAAGAGGAAAGCATTACCACTAGTTGCTCTGCTTTGGATCCATTTCCTCCTTGTCATCTAGGAAAAATTTAGGATAGGAGCCCATGAAATGCTGTTCAAGATCAAATAAGATTTTGAAATAGAAATCCAGTGACTGGAATGAAAATAGGAAATGATATGAGACTGTTTTATATTGTCTTCTAAAAGTCCAGATATAAGGATTTGAACCAGGGAAGTGTAAGGTTTGGATTCAGACTGGGTGAAATGAACTGTTTCTTGTTTCCCTTATGTCTCATAAAGTATTTCCAAGTTGTCTTTTTTAAGTAGGTAGTTTAAGCTCAGAGGAAAAAAAGAGGGGACAAATTCTAACATGTAGTACATGATATGATCATATGTATAGATGTGCTGTATTTAGCTTTCTGATTTATTACCTACTAAATATAGTGGAAGAGTGTTATTTTAGAAAGTAGTAAATGCAGTAACAAGTTGGAATAATATGCCAAACACCACAAGTACCAAGCAAAATGTAAAATACTTAGCTGACAAATGCACATTTTTTGTTCTCTTTCTCTGTATAGGTACATAAACGTTTAAGAACTGATGGAGTTTATGAATGGAAAGCTGCTGTCTTAGCCTTGAAATCCCTCAGTGAACAGATGTTTAATCTGAGTACTTTAACATTTTCCCTTCATTAAAGCAGTTAGGATGTTCTTGAAGTGCTCTGATCTGCCCATTCCCAAGTCCTCAGTGCATTTTAACTAAACAAGCAAGATATTAATTTTAAGAATGAAACTGTTTCTCTTCATCTGAAGCTCAAGCATCTCAAGATTTAGATTCAGGCTCCAAAGAGCTATTATCGCAGACAGTCTCTTTATATTACACAAATACATTTACTTCCTGAATTTTATAAAGCGATGCTTTCCACAACTATCTCTTACCCCTGTTTCTCCTTTCTCAGCTCTCTGCTCTGCAAGCCAAGGTGCATTATCTAAAGTTCCTCAGTGATCTACGGTTATATGGAGGGCGTGTCTTCAAGGCAACACTAGTGGTAACATTTCTTTTCAAATAGTCTCTTCTCTTGATTTTTTTAATCTTTTTTTTTTCAAAAGCTGGATCATATAATTTTCTTTAGAAGTTTAGGTTCTATTCATATGCTTAAAAATAATTTTTAATTGAACTAAAACACTTTTTGTTCCTTTTCATCTTGAAAATAACGTATCTCTCATAATAAAAATTTTTCTGGGAATTTGGAGATAGATAGCACTTTCTTAGCAAATAACTCCATCCATTATCTATTGAATGCTAAAATTGTTAGTCTGGAAAAATCTTAATGACAAAGTTTTTCTTTTAACAGAAGCAGAGTCCTTCCATCGTCTGTCCATCTAACTATCCACCTAAAAACTAGAGTGCAATCAACATCCAGCAAGAAATTCCTTTACTTTTTTTAAAATTACGAATCAAGTATGCTCTTGTGTATTGTATCTTCCTAGAAAAAACATAATAATATTTAATGTAGAAATGCCATGCAAATATAACTCTATGTAACTGAAAGAAGGGAGTGGTGATTTCTGTCACTATGCAGAACCTACCATGTTTTTTACTTGTGCTTTTTTTCTTTTTCTGCTAAAGCAGGGAGAAAAGCGTTCAGAAGTGACTCTGTTAGTAGGGCCACGGTACGGAATCAGCCATGTGATAAACACCAAAACAAATCTTGTGGCTCTCCTGGCAGACTTCAGCCACGTGAACAGAATTGAGATGTTTACAGAAGACGAAAGCAGTGTTAGGGTTGAACTGCATGTCTTAGATGTAAAAGTAAGTTTGTTATTTATTTGTGTTGATATAATTTCTTTTAATAATGTTTTTGTCTTTATTTGAGTATTAAATCAAGCTGTGCTGTTCTGAACATTTTCATGCCAGTAGTACTCTGAGGGTGCATTTTCAGCTCTTTTTTTGGTCACAGCAGTGCAGATATACTACAGGTTGGGCTACAGTGTACCAGGCTGGTGTTTTCCAGTACCTGCATTCTATTTTGATTTTTCTCTCAGCTGACCGCCAGCAACTTGCTTTGCTATTGTCTTCATTGATTTCCATGGTAAGAAGAGGTGATGGTGAATTTGCCTTCTTTTGAAGCTCCTTCTAGTGTAATACACGGTGTCATTACCAGTGTGGAATTGCCAACTGCACTGGACCAGTGTCCCCTGTAATCCAGTGTTATATCCACAAAGTTCACTGCAAGTAACTATGTAACAGTTCCCAATTAAATAAACTGTTAAAGTGCATGGGGTTTTTTCTTAGCCTTTATAATTCCAGTTCAGTCCTTTGCCCTACGTAATATATTCACAGATGCTCATCATCTACCCATAGTAGATAGATCATACCCAATTTCTTTTAAATCTCAGTTAACACTTCCCATCTGAGGCATCTTAGTGGCAAAATGAGTGGAGTTTTGTATGGTATACCGTCCTGGCTGGTTTTGGTGTGGTTTCTATTTGGCTTTGAAGTGGAAGACTTCATAGACTTTCTAGGATTTTAATCTTAATAACCAAAGATTGAAGGAAGAGTTCTCATTATACTTGAAACCTAAATATTTGATTAAAATAAATAGAACCTAACAGTTCTTTTTGCCTATCCAGCTATACACAAAAAGCACACATGAGGAATATTTTACTAAGCTTTTGCTTTGAATGCTTTAGGTGTATTGACCTGGAACTGTTTCCCTGTATTTAAGGTAATGAAAAAAACATTGTTGTAAAGTAACCTAGGTGCTCTTTGACAGCAACTTAAGAGAAATTTCAGGTTGGTGAGCACAGCATCTCTTTCACTGTACTTAGCAATGGTAACATCTGAGGATCTCAGGCTGCTTTGCCTTCATTACTGTGCTAAACTCATGGCCTTCTTGTAAGAAAGCTATTATCACCTTTTTACAGATGGAGGAAGTAATATAGAAATTAAATCCTTCCCATCTGTCCATATGTAATATGCAGCACTGTTTGCCACAGTACTATGTATTACCATGGTGTTATGTTGTTATATATTATATACTGTTCCTGTCTTATTGCAAATTGTGCATATCCCCATCTCCTTGCACTTCAACACATGTGATCTCAAACCCAGAGAGACTGAAAATAAAAATTTAGGAGGCTCTGGCTGGAATTTGACAGAAAGTTGCCTCTCTGTGGGGCACAAGTAGGGGTTGTGACTATGTCCTGTGAAGGAGATGCAGGCACACACAGGTGGACGTTCTCAACTGATGTTTTCATCCTTTCAGTTACCCTCAAGTAGCAGGTTCATATATCCAGGTTCTGAACATACCTGTATAAGTTATATATGACATTATTTTCTTAACAAACAGACAGTTTGGATTTTTATTTTATTTTTGTTTCTTTAAATATGTTCTCAAGCATTTTTCACTTGGCAGAAGCAGGCAATAAAAGTTTAGCTGTCACAGGACTTTTCAGCAGATTAACGGTATTTCACAGCATTGTTTTCAGCAATCTGAGATTTCTGTGGAGTTCATCAATTTCTGCCAATCACTGCAGAAAATTTGAGATTAATATAGCATTTCAAATGTCATTTTTTAGTAGTTGCTCAAAAGAACAGAGATTAATTAACCCACTGTAGGTTTAATAGTTTATAGTAACTATAAAAGCTACAGTTGAATACATTGAAAGAAGCTCAAACTGTAGCAAAAATAGGTTAAAGAAAAAAACTCATATATTTTCCAACTTGCTGAAAACAGTTTATACAGCATTCAGGGCACCTGGAACATTTTGGCCTAAGATGCTGTAGCACAGGCTTTTAAAAACTCATCCGACCTATTGTGGGTTTGGTACTAAGCTGTGATCATCAGTTATGTTCTGGCCACAGCTTCCATCAGAATCAGTTGTCTTTTTATTAGTAAGGGCTTGAGTAGGTTGCAGAGCCATCTGTGCTGCATGTGACATTCCTTCTGGAATGAATGGTGCAGGTCCTTGTGTCTGTCTTGTGACAATGGGCTCTGTGTGTTAAATTATGATAAATTGTCACAAATGTCCACATACTATGAGTCACTACAAGCTGTGAGTGATAAGATGGGTTGTCTACAGTCTAATTTCTACCTATGCATCATGGTAAGGGCTTCATTTTTATTTTCCTGTCTAGGAGTTGTAGAGGCTAGCCACCTTAAATTACATTTGAGGATAACAGCTTTTGATATTAAAAGCTATAGAGACATGAACAAATTTTTTAGGCAAGAAAATGTATACATAATGGCAAAGGAAAAATGAATTAAAGTGTGTTTCACATGGATGTCTTGGGTTTGATGCTTGCTATCCTGGCAGCCACAGTTTTCAAAGCTCTAGGTCTTGCATTTTTGTTAGCACTGGCTTTTTTTTTTTTTTTTTAACAGTGTTTTGTGTTTGTTTTCTTTGCTGATCACCCTTGTGGGGATCTTTCTCCATTCTCTTTGTCTCTGTTTATCTGCTTATTTTTTCACCACTTGTCTTTTCAGTAACACCAGGCCACAGACACTGAAATCTTTTAATCTGTCTCTGTTTCTGTTGTGTAATGATAGCTTTAACCTGACTGCTGTATTTTATGAACCTCAACTTTCCCTGACTGTTGGCTTCCCTTGTTGTGCTTTCTTGCATATACTTAGTGCACCACATTTTCTGGGAAGCAGCAGGTTCCCATACAACTGCAAGACTTCAGCACCTAGTGTACTGGGTTCTTAACCTGTGGCAGATGCAGAGTAACATTAAATAGTGCTCTGGCAAGAGTTAAGATATGCAAGAAAAAGATGGAGCAAGAGTCTTAAAATAGTTGGCTTCATTCAGAAAGAGAGCAGTCAGTTGTTAAGATGTCCAGTTGGACTTCTGCCTTACTACAACTCCCATCTTGACTAAACTTTTTATACTGTTTGTTATTGGTAGCAAGGAAAATAAATTCTGACATGTATTTTTCAGTGTGGTGTTTGTGATCTAATTCCTTTTGCTTTGATGTAATAGTATTGTCAACAGGCAAACAAATTGAGGAGGATCAGCTTTAACTTGATTGTATTCTTCTTAGCCTATTACTCTTCTGATGGAGTCATCAGATGCAATGAATCTTGCTTGCCTAACAGCTGGATACTACAGACTGCTGGTTGACTCAAGGCGTTCCATATTTAACATGGCCAACAAGAAAAACGCAGGGAGCCGAGAAACAGGTATTTATTTTACAGTATGTTAACGATGGTCCAGTGTGTAAAGCAGATGTCAAGCCAGAGCACCTCCAGATAAATAGAAGGCTGTGTCAAATGAAATCTGATTGCTCGCTCAGACCTAGCACCACAGTATTCAATTCAGCTTTATAATGTTCTAATATCCAGCCTATGTTAGCATCTTCATGGTAAAATAAACCATGTGTTGATTTTCCTTCATACTTTAGCAGACAGATGCATGCTTCTATGAGTGTTATTATTTTATATGCATATATCTTTTGTCAGAATACATGTGGTTGGAGAAATCAGCTGCTTTTGTGTTGCTGTGCCTGGAAGAGCATTTGTACCTAGCTGAGGTTTAGTTTTTTTCTAGAGTACAGAAGTACCAGTTAAACTTTAGGTCATTAAATCAACAGGTATTTAACTTAGAACAGAAGTGAATTTGAAAGGCTTTTCTGATGTATTTGGTGGCTCAGCTATCCTATTCAGAGTGTTTAATACTCAGAATCAACAAATGATTTTTCTTGGTTGACTTTGTTATTTGATTTCACAATGTTGATTTTATTTCATCATGCTATAGGACCTGAAAATAGAGGGAAGCATAATATCCTTGCTTCTGAGTGGAACTGTATACCAAAAACTACCACTTTCCTGGCCGAAGGAGATCAGGAGGCTCAAATGTCCTTTGCTGATCCAAAGCAGAAGACTATAGATGTTTCCGAAAGTCTGTTATGTCAAAAAGAACACAGACATCTGTACATAGAAAATACTTATAATTCAAGTGGATTTGATCAGCATCTGGCCAAGCAAAGTGATGCCGCTGAAGCAGAAGAAAGCAGAAATTTTAACCAGACTTCACTGCTGTCACTCTCAGGTTTGGAACCTAGCAAGAAAGCACAGGATTCTCCCAGGGGAGCAAAAGTTTCCTTTATATTTGGAGATCCCAACTTGGATGGTATCAGTCCCCAGACTCTTGGCTATGAAAGGCTTTTGGATGAAAGTCCAGAAGTACTAGAAAAACAAAGAGCCATTTATCGTAGTAATGCCAATGATATTAAAAGCCTGGAGTTGTTACCAGATGCTGAAAGCCTTCAGTTTGCTACAAATTCTGTTTATGCAACTATAAGCGACAGCAAAATATTTGGAGCTGCGGAAGGGATAGAAGAGCCTTTGCTGCACGATATCTGTTATGCAGAAAACACAGATGATGCCGAAGATGAAGATGAAGTAAGCTGTGAAGAAGACATTATGGTAGGAGAAATCAATAGGCCTGCTCTTCTCAGCCTTTCTGGTTCTAGTGATGACATTATTGATTTGACGTCACTTCCACCTCCGGAAGGTGATGACAATGAAGATGATTTCCTTTTGCATACCTTAAACATGGCCATTGCTGCTCCTCCACCTGGTTTCAGGGACAGTTCAGATGAGGAAGACTCTCAGAATCAAGCAACACAGCCTAGAGACAACAAGGAGCAAGACAGTAATCTAGGCAATGATGACATTCCAGTGTCGCTTATCGATGCTGTCCCTACTAATACAGAGGGGAAGTGTGAGAAGGGGCTAGATGATGCTGTAGTCTCTACACTTCAAGCACTAGAAGCTTTGGCTGCTTCAGAGGAACAGCAGACGAATGACAATTCAGGTTCTTTCACCATAGTTACATTTATTCATTGAAAATCATTCCATCTCATCCATTTACCTTTGGAAGTACTCCATTTCATGAGGGTTGGTTTGGTTTTTTGTTTTTTTTTTTAGTTTTCCTTCTATTTTTTGCCGTCATTTTGCATACATCATATTTCATATTTAATGGAGCCACCACTGTTATTAAACTGCCTGTCTCGGGAACTGTGCAATAAGTCAGAGTATTCTTACAAAGAATATTTTTGTCTCTAATACACCCCCTTTTGCTTGTCGCTTATCCAGGTGCCTCAGCTGCTGTCATTTAATTGACTCTTATTTTTTGTGGCTTGCAGGTGTAGCTATCCTGCGAGCATATAGCCCTGAGTCATCTTCAGATTCTGGCAATGAAACTAATTCCTCTGAAATGACTGAAAGCTCTGAACTAGCCACAGCACAGAAACAGTCGGAAAACACTGCACGTATGTTTCTGACCACAAGTGAAGGCTACCAACCTCTTGTGGAAGAGCAGACTGAATTTCCCATCACTAAGAATCAGGCTGGAGGGCCAGGCATGAAGCCCTCACAGCCTTTGGCTGGTGGTCAGGCAGCAGAGCTACAGTCAAAAGTTGTGCCTTCAAAGCAGATTCTTCATTCCGATAACATGGAAATGGAGCCAGAGACCATGGAAACAAAATCTGTCACTGATTATTTTAGCAAATTGCACATGGGATCCTTGGTATATTCTTGCACTAGTAAAAGGAAAAGTAAGATGACAGATAGCGAAGTAAAAGCATCCTCTGATGGCAATGCTACTGTGAAAAAGCAACAGGGAAATAAAAAAGCTGAGTCTGATGAAGATCTAAAAGCTAAATTTGGAACTCTTTCAGCAAGAGACAGCCAGCGCCTAAGCACTTTTAATGTGGAGAGAACTGCCTTTCGCCAAAGATGGTATGCTGCCGATGATGGGGCAGCAGATAAGCCAAGCCCAGACACAGTTAATGGGAAGACTTTTCCAAGAGTTCCTGTCCTTGGTAAAACAGAAACTGACTGTAAGGATGAAGTGGATCCTGAGGTGGATCAGGATGATACCTCAGGGCTTAGCCAAGGTGAAAACTTCCTTTCAGATATGACTCCCGTGTCTTCAGCCAAAGACCTAAATGATGCAGAAGAGACCGATTTATCTGCAGATGACCATCCTTCAAAGCTTCCAGAAGCTGAGCAGAGTGTGGCTAGACTTTGTGAATATCACTTGGCTAAGCGCATGTCATCTCTGCAAAGTGAAGGCCATTTCTCGCTGCAGAGCTCTCAGTGCTCTTCAGTGGATGCAGGATGCAGCACAGGCAGTAGCACGTGTGCTACCCCTGTGGAATCCCCTCTTTGTACCTCTGATGGTAAGCACATCATCTCTGATCCATCAATGAAGGGCATTGCCTATGTTCCAGCTGATGAAAGAGCTGCCATTCTTCCAAACCATGGAACGACATACAAGGACCTGCACCAGCAGCCCGAAGCCGTGTGTCACAGAATGACGGTGCCTGTTGTACATTCAGCAATTAATGCTGAACCACTTTTTGGCACTTTGAGAGAAGGATGTCATCGGATCCCCAAGATAAAAGAAACTACAGGTACAGCAGTAATAGAGTGTTTCTTGTGTTTATTCTAAAAGCTACAAGTCCATGTTGAGGTCTAGGAAAGACATTTCTATTATCTTTATCTGGAGCCACATCATCAAGCTGTAGCAGACAGTGAGATTAGACCTTCAGTTTATCTGTTCATTTTACTTGTACATGTTGAGATAGTCTGATGAGCTGCGTACAAAGGTCAACTTTTTAGAAAACCTCTCATTACTGTTAAAATACCTGGAGGAACACTGATGGAAAGGCCTCTCTTCCACTCTTTCCAAAATCCATAGTCGCTTGAGTTCCAGGACACTTGTTAGATTATAAAATGAATTCAGAAGTTATATTAATGTAGGGGAGCAAAACCTTTGATTCATTTCTTAGGTATCTTATACGCTATTTTAGCAGGTTTTCAAAAACATACCAATATGAATAAAAAGCTCTAAATTTTAAGAATAAGAAAATGTCACTACCTTATTAAGCATATATTTACTTCACAATCTGACAGTAGGTGTTTCTTTAAAGTTATAAAAAAAAGCACAGTTTTTCAGAGATGGCACTGAAATTCTTTCAATTGGATTTTAAATGTTGCCCTCTTCTTGGGTTGCAACCCACACGTAGCAGTAATGTGTGAATGCATGAAAATCCAAAAGTGGAACAGATTAGGAGTTAGAATGAGAAATAATCTTTCTCTGCCAAAAATCTGCCACAAAACCAAACCAAAATTACCATGAATGCATCTTTCCCTACTCTTTCAGGTATAGTTAAAGATGGTATTTTAATCTGAAAGTATTCACCTAATTAGTTAATAGAAAACATGCAATCCATATATTAGGGAATATTTGGGATGTTTTGTACATTATTTACTATTCCTTTTCTTGAGTTAGTCTGCGGTAGTGAAATGAACAATTAGTTATTCATAAATTATAGTTTGTTGACTGATTGTAAAAGGCATTCTAGTGAAATACAAAAGACTGGTAACAAATTTTTTGTGGAATATTTTGAGGAATGGAGACCATTGGGAAATACCAGGAAACCATTTGTCCTGACTGTTAAAAGATATTTAAAAGTTCAGTCTATGAATATTACCAGGGTGATGCTTAATTATTCTGTCTGCTCTTCTACTACCCCTAGTGTAGCTTTCACAGAGCCTGAAAAGGGAAGAAAAGGAGGCATGCCTACAGCTTTTCCTAGACAGCCTCTAGCTGACTCCATCATGCTATCATCCATGCTATCAGAATCAAAGGTGCCAAGTCAAAATGAAGACTCTTGTGACATTCCCAAAGTAAATCAGGCTTGTGGGGCAACAGTTAGTTTACGGCCATATGACATGATAGGAGGAAGCCTCAGGATGCCGCAGAACAAGAAAGTGCTGAGACGCAGCAGCAGCAGCAGCAGCATTGGAGGATCTGCAGGCATTGAGATGCTGTTTGAGAAGAAGGCAGCCGCGGCCAGCTTGAAATGCCTGGACAGCACTCGAAAGGATGAATCCAAATCGGAGAGAAGGGTGGAATTTTCCCTGGGCAAAAAGCTGTCAAAAAGTTACTCTCAGAGTTGTGTGTATGTCAGCACTGATAGGAAAGACAGTAAGAGGTGTTCGGGCACAGGCACCAGTCAGAAGGACTCCAAGCAGTGTCGAACATTGCCCTTGCGAAAGCTGACCACTAGCACCTGGAGGTGTCGGGGCCCCTTTAGCTATTGCTTCCTGAGCAGAGGAAATGATGACAATGAGGAGGAAGACGACCAAGACAACCATCAGCTCTCACATCTCTTCGAACCACAGATCCCATGTGAGCTCGCAGAAGCAGTTACTCAGTCATTGTCCAGTGACAATGAGCAGAAGGTCTTGGAGTCCCCGAAAGCTGCTGAGCCCCCATATGATGCAGTCAATGAGCATGAGAAGAGCAGTGCTGACACCCAAGGTGGCCAAATTGATGTGAATCTCAACGATACAGCCTTCGATGCACGAATCACACGAATAAATGTGATGAAAGAGAAGACTTATGCAATGCCTAATGGATTTATTGCAGCACAAAAGGATGCCAATGAGCTACTCTCACTGGTCCGAGCAAGTATGGGCAAGAGAGAAGATTTACATCCAGAAACATATGACCTTAAACTTTCTAAGTACAAACAACTGTTATCTTTGGAATCCAGACAGTTGGGAAGTGCCTGCAGGAAAATGGCCATGGCTGATAAAAGCCCTGAGGAAATGCTTTTAGCTATGACTTCCAGCTTTCAAGTACTCTGTTGCTTAACAGAAGCCTGCATGCGTTTAGTTAAAGTCATGAACTCTGAAACACAGCAGCAGGAAATTATAGCTAAGATAGACGAGGTTGTAATAAACTACATTTGTCTTCTGAGGGCTGCAGAAGCAGTGTCAGGCAAGACCTCCAGTGATCCTAGCATTAAACTCTTGGCTCGACATCCGAATACCATGGCCGCTATTGTAAGCACACTAACACGTTCTCTTAAAATGCTTTTAAACAAATAAAATACAAAAGTCACTTCATAATCTACCTTTGCAAAGCCATACATAAAAAACTTTTATTTACTGTATGTGTATGAACTAATGTAACAAACTCAGCTTTCTCTGTATATTTTGTTATTTTATATGAAATAGGTATGAGATTAAAAAAAGTTAAAATACTGAACATTGACAAAAGTAATGACTAGATCTGTCCTTCAGTTTTTACAAAAACAACAGCCAAAAAGCCCTCTTCCCAAGATCAGAAAAAAAAAGCAGAAAAAAGTCCTATATAGGAGCAAATTGATGTTTGACTATTTTTCATATAGTCAAATTTATGGTTGTATGAAGTGAACTTCTAAAGCCTGTTATGTCAATGAAATTGTTTTCTGTTTCGTCCAAGTTTTCACTTGGAGAATGCTCCATGTTTAGAATGATTAATTAAATCATAGTGTATATAACACAATATTTAATGTTTTAAAATTATAATTTTTAAGCATTGAAAATAGTAAAAAGACATTTAAAATCCAAGAGACTATTATAACTTACTAGAGAATATATATATAATAAATGACTCTTTTGTTCATATGGACTGAATTACCTGATTCTTCTTTTCTAGGAAATTCTGTTAAAATAAAAAAAAAAAAAAAAAAGGTATTGAATATATGAATATACCAACTTCAGAGGGTATCTGATGTATTAAACTTTAGTGTTGGCATTTTAGACAGTAAAGGTAACTATGGAGGACTGAGGACACAGAAACCAGAGTGGTGGTGGTGTTCTCTCTGAAATGAAAGATTGATGCCATAATGGTCAGGCCAGAATGTATGAGGCAGGTGTACACACCCTTTTCCCTGGTAAATGACAGAGAGGATCGTCAGAAAATTCCTATGCTGTTTACTGTTTCATCATATATTTATGGTGCATCTGAACAACATGGACTGCATCTATTTTGTTAATATTTTATACTTCATATTTTATGATTCTGAATGTTTAACTGTAAATAAGTTAGAAATAAAATGAAGTTTTCAGAATACAATAAATATCTCTGATATATTTCCAGCTAGAGACAGTTCTTCTCTTGAGTGATGACAAAGGCAATTTGTGAATAATCTCTTCCATCTGAACCTTTCTGGAAAACATTTTGTATTCTTGTGTGTGAGAGGCAGTCAAAGCAACAGCTCTCAGTTCTGCCTGGGAAATAGGCTTTCACAAGAGCATCTGGTGAACTTAGTGACCAAGGAGCAGGAGCCTCCATTCTCCAAACTGATGTAGGTAATTTTCACCTGTTTCTCATAACACCATGTGCAAGGAGTATTACTGCTCTTGTTTTCAAAACTTATCCTTTTGGTTGAAGCACATGTGTAGCTGTCTGTGCTGAACTAGAAAGACTAAACCAACAAAATTAAAGAAATATTTTTTTGTACTTCATAAAAAACAAGAAATGCCTTTTCTTCTGACTGCAGAGAAACATCTTCAGAAACACAGTATCTGAAGCCTAATCTGTTGTCCATAGTAGAAAAATCTGATTTCTGAGACTAATTCACTTAGTACATGGACCCACTTCAGCGGGTAGGCTGCAGGCTGAATTACACTCTTGGGGGGTGACAGCAGCTTGTCCTGTGTGGTGCTCACACTCAGTGCTCTCGTTCTGGCAGCCCAGAGAGTGGGGCTGTGAGTGCTGCTCTTGTGCTGCAAACAGTCTGGGGTTTGAGTATTTCATACTGGGGAAAAAAAACCAAGCTGAACTGTTGCATTGGTATCTATTCCTTCATTGTTTTCTGAGTTCATAAAAATGTCATCAGTGATTTGGAAATACTAAGTTCCAAAAATAAATTTTAGGATTGTCACAACTAAGCATTGACATAGATTATAGGAATGTGTCACTTAAAGCATTTTTAGTCCAGTTCTTTTCACTCCACTTCTTTTCAATTGATCTAATTTTATTTCAAAGGTAAGTAGATAGGTAAGTAGATTTTTGTTCTTCTTACTGTTCAAGAACTTTTCTGATTGTAAACATGTTCATTTTGCTCCCTAAAGTTAACTATGGTCTTTTTTTTTTTTT
>VYXC01003885.1:1017461-1050210 GCA_013397175.1 Platysteira castanea
CAGGGGGTGTATCCTCTCCTTTTTAATGCATTTTCATAGACTCATAGAATACTTTGAATTTTAAGGGTCCTCTGCAGTTCAACTCTTGCTCAGGTCTAATCAGGTCAGGTTGCTCAGGGCTGTTTAAAGTGTTAATTGAACACCCTCCAAGGATAGATGTCCCACAGTTTCTCTGGGCACCAGTTCCAATATTTATGGCTAAAAAATGAAAAAATTCTCTAGATCTAATCAGAATTTTCCATGTTCCAACAATATCGATTGCCTTTCATTGTATCACTGTGCATTCTTTAGAAGAGTGAGGCTCTGTCTTCTCTCTGTCCTTTCATCAGGCAGCTGCAGGCTGAAATAAAGTCTCCCCTACGCCTTCTCTCCTCCAGACTGAGTAAAATCAGTTTCTTCAGTCTTTCCTCATATATCATGTGCTCCAGCCCCTGACCAGCATGGTCACCCTTCACTGGACTCCGTGGTGTGATTTCATAAACCACCACCATGCTCCTGTCTCAGTTTTGATAAATAGGATCACCGAGCCAAGCTCTCTGAGGCATCTCGTAGAAGGCAGTTTCTCCTTCCCCCAGGACTTCAATATCCCCATCTGGTACCATGTGAATGCCTTTTCTGTAATGTTTCCACACAGATTTATATGCAGGCTTTTAAATGCTGTCTTATGAGAGCTTTGTACAATGGCACATCTGCTGGAAATGGTTTGTCTGCAGTCTCCTAGAATCACATGTATTCACAGGCACATTAGGTTAGTGTCTCACAATCATCCTTTGTCAGACAGTATTTTCATCTTTCTTCTGGGCTTTGGGGACACCTAATTGCAGCCTTTCAATACTTAAAGAAGGCCTATAAGAAGGATGAGGACAAACCTTTTAGCAGGGGCTGTTGCAGTATGAAAAGAGGTAATGGGTTTGAACTACACATAAAAGGAAGAAATTTTTTTATGATGAGGCAGGTGAGGCATGGAACAAATTTCCCAAAGTGGTGGTAGGTGTCCCATTCCTGGAAACATTCAAGGTCAGGTTGGATGGGGCTCTGAGCAACCTCATCTAGTTGAAGAGGTCCCTGCTCATTGCAGGGATTGGACAGGATGACCTTTAGAGGTCCCTTCCAACCCAAACTGTTCTGTGATTCTAAGATCCTATGATTCAGCTTGTCCCGTCCAGCTAAGGAGTCTTAGATGATAATAGATATAACTGTTATTAATTCTGGGGCATATGTCCTTGCAGATTAGTTGCTGCTGAATTATAGCCTATTTCTATTAATCTTGAGCATTAAGGTGACCGTGTCTTCCTGTGTGGCATCCTAATTGATTCCTGCATTAATTGTACATTTTAACTTCATGTCATCAGGGAATGCCATCAGTATGTACCTACTTGCACTAAGGCAGTAAAGAAATGCTAAATGATATAATGTCATCTGGAATTTACAATACTTTTATAAACTTTTCTATATACAGTATATTTTTAATGACTTTTAACTTGGCAAAATGACAGGTATCTTCATGTTTGAGTCCTTGAGGTCAGGCTGTTTCATAAAATAATTGGGCGAAGCTTGCCATTTTGCATTAAGAAACAAAGCTGCATGCCTACACTTTTTTTCCTTCTATTTCATTAATACTCCATCAATTCATGATCACTGGAAGATCAAGAATGCTTCATGATGCTCACCAGGCATGTGAAATACTCACATGTATGCCTTCAAGAATGCTTCAGTGCTCACCAGACATGTGAAATACTCACACTAGCACATTGTTTGAAGCTGACAAATGGATTCCTGAGTAACTTTGTCACATAATTTATATCAAAGAGAGACCTGATTACTGCACTGAAATCCAGTTAAATTTTATCAGGGATTAATTTGGCTCAATAGGATATAACTGTGGCATTGTAGCAGCAGATGTTAAAAGCCAGAGCCTCACTGCACTAAGCACTAAACTGCTACAAATTGAAAACTTGGTTCATACCACAAATAGCTTAGTCATGAACATGTGGCACTAGCATTAACCAGTTTTTATATAATTTGCCACTCAAAATTTAGTAGTATCTGTTCTGCACAAAAGGAAGGTGATCACAATCTTCCACTGAACTATCTGTGGAACAGCCCTAATATGTTTTCAGACTTAGATTTGGCCAAAGCCATAGAGAACTTGAGGCACTCATCATAAAAGTCTAAATTAAAATAAATAAAATAGTAACTGCATTTTCCTATAGGTGTTCACAAGGCAAAATCTGAAATTTTCTGTCAGTGCTGATGGAATTTGGAAGACCCTGATGGGTGGAAATTCATGAGATTCTATCAAAACTCTTCCTTTAGAGCCAATAAAGCAGTGGATTCTGGGGAGAGCGGATTTTGGCCCATGAGATCTGTGAGCGCATCTTTGATTTCATAAGGGTAGGAGGCAAGGCAAACTAACCTAGCAGCCTGTTGTACTACAGCAAATGTAAGCGTTTCAGTGTTGATTCTGAGGTATTTTTCTTTTACAAAAAGACACTGACACATTTTTATGCAATAGGACATACTTAATTGCATTTTAAAACTCATTTTGTCATTCTGAGAAAAAGCGATTACTTACTCTGAGCCTGCAGAGTTAAGGAAAAGTAAAAGGAATGTATTATATCTCCTGCTCTGCTTTTTTAAAGTGGTTATCCTATTGCACTGGGTTTATGTGGACCTTATTGCTCAGGTTTCGAATATGTTTTTTCCGTATGGTACCTGCATTTGCACCAGTCTCCTCTTATTCTTAAAACATTTGACAGATATTACCTAGAATTATTTCAGTTTTTCTCAATGGCCAACTAAGTTATTCATTTATTCTTGAACCATGCCTTCTTTCAGGATTACCTTTTTTCCTTTTTGGTCAGAGAGATTTGAATTATATCTTGTCACCTGTTTAAGAGGTGCCTCTACTGCCTCAAAATAAGGCATGCACCTGTGTGATCCTTTTGCCATACTTTTAAAAGTGGAATGAGAGGGCATCCAGGAGTTTATCTACTAGCCTAAGAAGCCCCTTCCCATCTGTGAGACCCAAATTTCAAAACACAAATATTGGCCAAGCTGAAATGCTTGTCTCCTTCTCAGATGGGAAGGCTTTCATTTCGACAGAGCCAGAAATGTTTGTCCTAAGACTTACCCTCCAGGTGACACTTCCCCCTTTCCATCTTGCTAAGATGAAGCAGGACCTTTCAGTCTAAGGGACAAGAATTGCAGCACAGACAAAGTCCCTGCATCAATATTGCTATTCCTTGAAGTATGAGAGCTTTCTCTTGTGGTGGCAGCAGCAAGGCAGTTTCCACTGGGCAATGACACTTATATTTTTCCACCTTTTAGGAAGTGGCATTAGATATGTTCCCTCTGGTTTAACTGTCCGTTTGGGCAACAGGATTAAACAGGGACTGGCCAGAGGACTGGAAGCGTCACATCCGTGTTACGGAATTCCACGTCATCTGAATTGCTGAAATGGCTTTCTATAATATCGGAAGTTTTTCACTCAAATGAGGACTTCACCACTAAACTACCCATTTTTATACTTGATAACCTGGAAAGGGTGTGCATAGGATTCCCTCCTCTCTTCCAATATTTAATTAGCCAGACAGAACTAGATTCATTTCTTAGTATTTCATCTACCAGGTTGTCCCCAAAAAATATCTGTGTGATCTCTACCAATGGATCTACCACAAGCAGATTGATGTGTCAGTTTGTGCCCCACAATGCTAATTTTCCTCTATCTGAACACTCCTTCATGTGTCTTCAACACTTTCATGAGAGTAGTTGAACTATCAGGCTGCCTGTTGGACAGTCCCCTGATAATGTGGTTTAAACATATCCTCCAGGCCCTGTGCCCCCAGTTTCAGTGAAGATAAAGTGGGATGAAGGACGTAGAATTTTAATATCAATATTATCTCCCTTTCTCAAAGAGACTTCTGCTTCTACTTCTCTGCCTCTTACTGTGGAATGTGGGCTGTTTGGTTCATCTCATTCTAGAAATGCTTTTCTCCATGCTACAGACGGAGAAAGACTCACTCTTCCAGCACTCTTATTTCTCTTGTGCCTTATAAGTAATGGAAGGGAATGTAAATTATTAACTAGATTAGATTTTTGGGTTGATATTTTTGTTGGCCTTCCCATCAGTTCAGTCTGTTCCAAATTACCTGCTCAAACTGAAACAGTCTGGTATTTTGTTGCATGTTTCTTACCCTTGATGAAGTAAGTTTACCATCCGTCACAGCCTTGAGCTGTGCTTATCAAGATCTTTCCCTCTGCCAGGCAAGTGACTTGCAGGAATTTTAATTTGGTGTTTCATGTTCTCATGGATTCTCCTCCAAAAGAAGTGGCATTCTTTGTTGTTATCTTCTCAGTTAGAAAAATCAGAGAAATCCATACCCCTATGATTCCTTCTTTGACCTTACTCTTCAAAGGTAGGCCAAGTCTTAAGATGCAGCCATCATTTTTGCTGAAGGTAGTGTCTTTAACATCACTTATTTGTTTATGCTTTCCTTCACCTTCCCTTGAGCTTCTAAGAAACACACTTTATTTTGTATCTTTAATAGCAAAAGAGCTCCCTTTATATTTGTAGTCCAGGCTGTCTCAGAATATATAGACTGTGTATATCTCTGGCAGATCCAGCAGTTATCTAGATGGATGGTAGGTGTCTCGGTATTTGCTATAAAACTTAGGAGTTGATACTTCCGAGTGAGTGTACAGCTTCTGAGAGACTGCTGAGTTACTGACCCGCAGTATATCCACCACTCTTTCTCCAGGCACTGTGCCATCTCTGATGAGCTGCCTCAAGAGCTGCCACAGCACTTGCTAGAGTCAAGAACCTCTGGTAGATAATTTGTGGCAGTTAATTTTATGAAGTCATACAGTGTGAGCAAATGTGGATATTAATTTGAAAGCTAAAAAGGAAAGAAGTTCTTTAAGCTCTATTAGCAGGGCTTGCTTCTATGCTTTAGACCATGTCTGTGTGGTTGATCATTTAAACAATTTATGGCGTGGTATGGGAGTTTTTATGCTGTTGTGTCAAAGGTGATGACAACAGTGTGAATACATCAACCATGGTTACTGCAAAGAAAAAATCTCTGCAGTCTGGAGGGATAAGGTGTAGGTGTACCCTCAGAATGATTTATTTATAGTCTGTGTATCCTAAAGCAGACTAATTACTGCTAAGTTACGTTTCTTTCTCGAAGACCAATCTCTATTCTCTATTCTACCTGTGGATTATGGTAAAGGATAACGGGGCAGCAGTCTGTGTCAACAAAGATGGAATTAAGCTTATAATAATAAAACAGATTATTGTTGTTTCTTACTGTAAACAGAGAACCAAAAGAAGATAGTTGCCTCTAACACAGATGTGCAGAGGACTTCAATAGAAGCTTTTTATCATACTGAATTCTGGCATTTTATACCTGTGATATCGGTTTTCTTTTTCATACATTTCAGATACTTATATTTTGCACTTGAAAACCGTATCTTAAAAAGATATGTATTAAGTATGTTTCTCATCAAGGATGCATTTTTCTTCTCATTAGGGGTTTTACTTTTGCTAGCAGTTCCTGCCTTCTAAAAAGTAAAATGTTTCCTGCAGCATCTTTTCTTTAAATCAATGAAACATGTTTTAAAAAAATCTTCTTTAAATATATAGAAGAACTACAAGAGCAAGGCAGCAGTACATTCCTTGAGGAGTCAGGAAGGGTAAGTATTCACCAGAACAAGTGAGGACGTGCCTTTCAACTGCTTCATTTGTGCAGTGATAGGGCTTCAGGTAAAATACGGTGTCGAGGAAAAAGAACCCAAGCAGACAACCTTTGCATTGAAGATGCTTCTATGGAGCTTCCTGCCAGCCTGTCCTCCATACAGACAAAGTTGCATCTGGTGGAAAGGTTCAGGGACCTGCACCAAAACTTGAAGAATGTCATGAAGAGCCTTGGATAAGTGTTGTGTCTCTGTGGAGGCAGCCTGCTCAGACCACATGGCTCTGCTTATGGCATGAAGGTAAGATTACCATTTAAATACTTTTTCATATTTTATAAAGTCATTTTCAAAGCTGCTGTTCTTTATTTTGACTGAATTTCTCTTGTCAGTCTTACTGATTAAAAAAAAGTAGTTTTCAATGTTTTTTCTCTCCTCTCTTGCTGTATGAAAGTCCACAAAAATAAGTAAATTAACTACTGGATGATGAAAAGAAAACTGATTTTACACAAAAGCTTGTCTTGGATGTAAAACAATATATCAGTACAGTCAGTATAGATTAGAGGTTTTCTATAAGAATTGCAGTATTGTGAGTAAAAAGTTTTAAAAGAAACTTAATTTTGTGTAACTAAGTTATCTACTGGCAACTTATTTAAATGACATTGGAAGATACTGTAGTCTACCTTTTTTTATTTTCTGCTTTTTAAGCTTTACTTTTCCTTCCCTGCTTACTCCAAAATTCAGGGAAATGTCCCTTTCTTTGCAAAGCTTGAAAAATAATCTAATTTAAAATTGCATTAGTCTTCCTGAATGTCCTTATTTGTACTTCACAAGTTACACATTAATAGATTGGGAGTCTTTTTCCTTGCAGAAAAATTTGCACTGTTTATATCTCTTATGTCAATAGGACTTTTGCTTTGAAAGGTACCTTCTTCTAGCTGGGTCTGTTTGTGTTTTCTCAGTGCAGACCGGCAGGCTCAAGACCCATCTTAAAAGCACCTAGGGTCTTGATGGTCTTAATTTGTAGACAGCTGTTCAAGGATATCACTGCTTTTAATTCCTTACCAAAGCCTAGAATAATAAGCTAGTTCTAATACATTTTTTATTTAAATAGTTCTCTTCTGTTACTGGTGCTTGTACACCAAATTCCAGATGAGATCTGACCCATTTTTATATAGTAGTAATATTTCTTCTCTATCTATGGAAAATTTCTTGTCTGGCATGCCACACGATGCCTTTTACCCTTCATGCCTGAAGCACACTGGTGGCTTAGAGTCATTCTGTGAATTACTGGTATGCCCAGTTCTTTCTCCTTAATCAATTAAAACTGATGAACTCCTAAGTTACCATGGACTTTTTTTTGTTTTCCCCAGGGCAGAATTCATCTTGCTTGACTCTAGTTGTCTAAATGCTGGATATCGAGTATAAATCACAAAAACACTCTCTTACAGTCAATGCAGGGAGAGAAAGAGACATCTCCAGAGGCACATTCAAAGATGTCTGGGATAAATCACCTCCTGGATGTGTTTTTTAATCTCTTTCTGTTGACAATGTAGAAAGCCTAGACAGCCAGCTCATCTCAGTGTTCAGGACAGGGAGACGAAGATTTCTATCCCCTTCACCCCCTCTTTCTCTTCTCACTGTACTGTTTTAAATTTTAACTCACATCAGTTAGCATTTGTCAAGATCATCTACTCCTCACTTTTTCTAATGACGCCTGATCATCACCAAATTGATGAAGCTTCCTGTCTTTGAGTCAACAAAGTGCTTTGAAAGGCACAAAGCACATTGTTTCTTCACAAAAACGCATTCAAATCAAGGGATGTGCAGCCGTTTCCAGTATGTTTGAGGATGTTGTTTAGCCAGTTAGAACACATATCCCAGCTTTTCAGACTTTTTTCCTTGTTTGCCTTATTCATACTTGCATTTCTTAATTTTGCTTACAAAGTTTTAATGCACTGTGAAAATTTAGAGGAAAGATTCTGCAAAGCTACTGGAGACATTTGTTTGATTATTTATCATATTTTTCATGCCGAGTAATTCTGATATTGGTTTCTTTTGTTTGATCATACTGCTGATTTAAAACTGAACAGAGTATTAATTCCACCAAAGGTGCTTAAAAGTGAAGCTACGGCTCACTTTAGCAGTGAACAGTAAGAAACTGTTCCATAACTAGTAATGTTAAAGATTTTCTTTGAGTTGCTAGGGCTGAATACTGGTGCTTAAAAGCATTTGAGGTTCTTGAATCAAATTTCTTTTACTGGATCATCAGCAGAATATGGTTATTGAAAGAGGAAAAATTAGGATTAATTTAAACAACTGGCAATATTTTTATCAGAGATCTTCAAATGTGAGCTAGTCATGCTGGGCTCCCTTTGAACTGGAGAGAATTAGGCGCTACTAGATGCTACTCATATCACTGGAAAGTAAAGATCAAAAATAGGTAAGTGAATTCACATCTAGGAAATAACCATTTCTCTCTGATCAATTATTAAGAATGTCTGAGCTGACCACCTCAAATATTCATAGTTGCCTTGTAGATGTGTCAAGTTGTTTGTTTTTAAAGCTGGCAAATGAAAAAACTCAGCTGATAAGTTATAAGGGTATTGAATTTCTTCCATTCAGAAGGTTTATGAGGCTTTCTACATTTGCTTTTTTGTTGTTGTTTTGTTTGTTTGTTTGTTTGTTTGTTTACACTTATCATTATATTAATACACTTATCATTATATTAATGTTTTCCCTTCCTTCTTTTATGTCATGGTATCCTGTTAACTCTTTTGAAAAGCATAGTTAAGCCAGTAGAGGACAGCATGGAAGAATAACTTTGATAATACTCCAAAACCTGGTCTTGATTTTGGCACCATCGTGTCTGTACTCCTTTGATTTGGGCTGTACCTGCCTTCCCAGTCTCTCTGAGTGCTTGGGGACCAGCACTGTCTGCCAGAGGTCCTTGTACATATGCACTGGCCTCCCTAAGCCCTCTGTACCACCAGTGCTGGAAACAAACAATTGAGCTTTGATAGCTTGAAAAGGAGGGTCTAGGTTCTATATAAATCTCAATATTTAGTTTTGCATCAAACATAAATAGGAGTGATTAACAGCACTTCATAATTGTTCACAGTTTAACAATAGATCTTTCTGAATACTCATTAGTGTTTGTATAGAAATTACAGAAGTTGTATTTTGCAAGATCTAGAGTGGGCAGAATTCCCAACTATATTTTTCTCATATTTCTAAATCTCATTTCAAGTAAATTGCAGGTCAGTAAAATAAATAGCAGGAAAAAAAGGCAGATGGAGAATGTGAAACATAATTTCAGGAATAATGCCATAGTTATAAATGAGAACTCAAAAGACTGTTTCTCTTTTTTTAGGCAAATGCTATGTTTTTACTTTGAGCATATGTTGTTATTTTCTCAGAGGTGCACAAAATCCTTGTGTGGTTCTTACATCCTAATTCAAAAGGCCAAGGTTTTCTGCAAATGAATCTCACAATCTCAGATGGGCCATTTTAGGGGATTGTAACAGCTGTTTGTTTACATTTATTGTTTAAGATGCACATCAATTTCTATGAAACTACTCACATTGCATATTCACAGCTTTCATTAAATCTCTTTTTCAGTTCAAAATGACCAAATATGGTCTCTGTCTGAAGGTTAAACTGGTTTAAAAGCAGTGAGTTTGCTGACAGAGCAAAGTACATTTTGATGATTTTGAAATATTCTGCCAACACTTCAGAAAAGAACTACATCAAAAGCAATCCAGCCCTCTTCACTCTTTGCTTTGAATGTGCATCATCAGTTATGTCAGTGGAACTCTAGTAAAACAGTTGTTAATTAACTTATGTCCCTTCTCATGTTGCTGCAGAATAAAAGCACAAATGTTGTAGGAGCAACCTGAAGAGCAAACATTAGTTTGTTTGTTTCTTTATTAATAATTTATCATGAAAGGTTATCAAATTCTCCCAGCCTGTGGCGACATTCCTAGGACTGGACCCCATCAATCTTGCCCCATCCTCTTCATAACGATACATGAGTTACTGTAAGACTTCCTCCTGCAAACACTTCTTGACCCAGCAGGAGTTCAGATTTGGTTGGCAGTTTAGACAGTGTCCTCTTGACTTATACCTTTGCAAACAGAAAAAAAGAGAGGCTGAAAACCTAAAATGAATTTAATTTAAATTAAATTGAATTGGAGTTGTTTTATGAGCTGTCCTGCAAATGAACATTCACAGCATAATAGTAATTCTTGTATGAAGATCAGAAAGTAAAACAGACCAAAAATCACCCAAACCTTAGTTCCTTCTCTTACTCTTTTCAAAGTCAGAAAAACCTGCATGGAATAGACATTGAAAAAGTGATATTATTTCAATATCCTTAATTTATTAAGGCTTTGTGTGTTGGTAATTGTTCCTTTAATTTGAAACAATGGCCAGCACTTCCCTCTTCAGGTATCCCCGTTTGCTCATTTGACTGAGTGAAAAGTGTTGACACTGAGATTTGCTTTACATCAGGAAACAACAGAGAGTTTTTGCTCTTGTGGTCTTCAGGTGGAATCTATAGAGAATGTTATGAGCCATCCTAGAAACAGCAACATGTCAGGCTTCTCTGACAAAGAGTAGAATCCCATTCTGTACAGCCATGGGTACTGCCTTCTTCACATATCTTTGCTTTCTACATGTCCTGTTTCATATACCAGTGACATCCTAGTGCCTGTCCTTTGAGTAGGAGTGCTGTAGAAATCATGTGTACGGGAAACAGCAATAAAAATTTTGCAGAGGCAGGCAGGTTTAATTTTGAAATGTCTCAACTTCTAAATGTTTGACTTACGACCTTCCCTGATATTTTTAGTTAATTTTTAAGCAAATTTCTAGAGTTAGAAACCCCAAGCAAATCTCTTTGCATGCTGCATTGATATTCCCACAGGTTTTTTACCTGTTCCCCCTGGATAGCTGTTCTGCAACCTTACTCCTTGCATAGCTAGAAACCTCTTTTTTATTTCCAGATTAAAACAATATTAATCTTTGTTGCAGCTGGAGCCTTTTAAACGGCTCTCTTCCAATCTGTCATAGAATCTTTCCACTTCACATAGAGTCACATTCCCCCTGGTTTTCTTTAGCTAATCAGCAAACTCTTTTATCATTTTGATACAGGAGATTCTTTAGAATCCACTTAATCAGGCCTTTGATAATCATCTGTCTTTACTGACAGTACCTCATATGTACATACTATCATCACGTTTACATTTTTCAGTATCAGTGCATCAGTAGCTCATAATCATTCTGGCACTGATTAGTGCCAGTGGTTAAGGTTGTTACCATACCTGTTGACACTACACATTTATCCCATTTCTATCACTTCTAGTCCTGAAAGATGTCTGATTCTTCCTAAATGTTATCCCCCCTAAGCCAAACCAAACCAAACCAAACCAAACCAAACCAAACCAAACCAAACCAAACCAAACCAAACCAAACCAACCCAACTCAAACAATACAACATAAAAAACACCAACAGTATAACAGTGCTATAAAAATGTTGCGAAATCAGGTGTTCACTTGGTGTAAAGAAGTGAAGAGTGAATATTTCATTTAATGAGAAGTTTAGAAGAGTTATAATTTAGATCCGTGTTGTAATTGAGTTTAGTTATCCTTGAGACCCAACAACAGGAAGGCCAAACAGCTGTGCTAGGCCAAGTGAGAAAGTCACTTAGCCATAGATGAAACCTGTCATGAGAATAATATTGATTGTGCTTTTAAGCTAGGGCATTTCTGTTTCACAAATGGCAAAGAAACAGAAAAATTAAGCCCATAAACCAAAAACCCATCAGACACATGAATATGTGAATATTTCAAGCTATTTCAATGTTTCAAAGGAAAACAACGATGTAGAGTTTAGGCACTTCTCAAAGAATTGGACTTTTCCTACAGCGTGTCAAAGCCCAGTCAAGCAAGCAGAGATGGGGAGGAATGGTGACATAGATTAGAAGATGCCTGAAATCCCAAGAGAGTTCCCAGTAGAAGCAGCAAAAAACTCGAGCATCATACTAGCAAGGAAAGTTGTTGTCACTTTTTGTTCTTAAAAACAGCACAGACTAGGAGCCTTGCCAGTCCCAGCAAAGCAAAAGTATTGAATACAACGTTGGGGTTTTTTTCAAGCAGATGAAACACTGGCAAACCTTGAAGGTGGGAAAAGCAGACAAAACTAAAGAGTAGGATGAGAACTGCAGACATGGGGGTGGGAACTCAGTACCACTGGAATCTCTTTGCATAATTGAACTATCTGGCCCATCCAAGTAGAATCTGAATTTTCCAAGCAGGATGAAAAAGAAAGTGAACAGAAATGGTTCCAGTATTACATAAAACCACGTGTCTTTTTTCATTAAAAAGTGTGAACTAAGACTAGAGGGTCGGTTGAGGCAGGGACAGCCATTGAGTTCAGATTGAAAGGTCTAGGGTACTTCAAGATCTCTGCTCTACTACAGCAGTGTCACCAGAGAGCATGGGCTACTGGATGGTGACTCTCAAATTAAAAAGTATCTTTGAAGAGAGGCATTTTAATTTTTTTTTTCCTTAAAAGGTCACCAGGAGATAACAAGTTATTTTACAGCAGTACTGAGATTTTTATTTGCTTCGCTTAGCCGAAATGTTATTTTTAGTTCCCTTATACATATATGCCCTGCAAGAAGAATTGGGAAGAAACTGTGTGTGACAATTCTTCACAAGAAAAATAAAATTATTTTTACAGTCATGCATTTAAGCAAGACATGTTGAAGCATTAAATGAAAAATATGTTTTCTTTCTGTCTAATAGATCAGGTAATATTAAAGCCAGATAGCTTCTTATTACAGTTAGTCTACTATCTTTAGATTTCAGTTGGGAGGAGGAAAAAGAAATAGTGCAGTTGTTTAGAAATATTTCTAATATCACCTCAGGTCTTCCAGCAATCAAAATGAGATCAAATATTTGAGTACAGACATTTTTCTCTTTTCTGTGCTTTTATTTAAAGCATGAGAAGAAATAAAATGGAAATGGGAACAAAGAATGAGAGAGAATATAAAGTATAAAATGACTAACAGGAAAAAACCCAGTAAGAAATAAATGTCTTGTATCCACCTTGAAATACTCTATAGTCTTTGTTTTAAAACTGAGTAGATATTTTTATGGATTTCCAAAGTGCATGTTTGTGCCTCTAGTTGCATATTAGTTTTTCCAAGACATTGATTTCAAAGATGTGCTATTCTACAGTCTCATCAATTGTATAGGTCCATAAGGTCTATTAACCACTTCAACTGGGAAGTAAAAGGAAAAGTTGATTCTTTACATAAATATTTGTTTCACTGCTGCCATCTTAAATTTGACCTACCGGGTTCACAACAAAGGAAAACATTGAAGCTCTGTTGTTATTTTCTGTATATACAGCTCACACTAGTGGATTGCTGCAATATTGCTGACCTCAAAAGATAAAACTCCATCAGATCGCTAGAAGTACCTTATAAGCCATAGTGAATGACAAAGAAATAGTTCTAGATAACAAAATTTGCAAATTTATTTTTGTCAAGACCTTTTTTTATAGAAGGAAAAATTCACTCAAACTGGCAAATACATCTTATCTCTGACATATTCAGATTTGATATTTAAATCATGACATGACTTTTAACAAAAAAGCACACAGGAACTAAGAAAAGTAATTTTTTTCAATTAATTTGGGTTTAGTTATGTAAAAAATAAATCTCTGGTGATAAAAGATTAGAAAATAGAGACTAGGTTCTTCAAAGACACAAAAATCCAAAGTTAAATTGTGGTGCCACTTTCAATTATCTTTTCTCATTCCACATTATCTAAAGCTACCCAGGAAAAGTAGATGCCGCTTCAGTTTGAACATTTTATCGTGTCTTGTTGCATGTATTTTGTGGCTTTATTGACATCTCTTGAGTATACACAAAGTGTGGGGGGAGAACAATTAATCAGTCTGGAATATATCCTAATTAATTTTGAAATTAATATTCTCTTCTGTTTTTTCAGTGCAAGCTCTCAATCAATATTTGATAGCCTGGTATTTTTAGTGGTTTGTTTACATTAGAGTAGTCTTGTCCCAGTCTGTCAGTTTAAGGTTTTCAATTATTTTCAGACTCTCAGATAAGCTTGACTGCAAGACCTAATCTTTTAGTTCATGTCTTCATTAAAGATGGCATCAAAATCAATCCTTCATTAAAATCTGTTGAACAAGGCCAGTGCTGCTAGAGAAATGCTGCTACATCCCCTGCCAGTGTGAATCAAATGCTTAATGAGACTATCTTCTGATTGCTAATGTCTCCTTATTAGCAAATGAATGAAAGAAAAATTAATCTTAGTATCTTATCAGGTTAAACAAGCAAATCAGAAGGGGCATATTTATTTTTCTTCCAAGAGCAAGAACAATCAAGAGAAAAAACATATAAATGACTTAAGGAAAATCCCAGAAATTATACTGTGCATGTAAATTATGAGAGTGATGGAAGATAAGAAGATTCTCAAAGCTCATAACTTTGAAGATTCATAACTCTGTTCAGAAACAGATTTTAGCATCTGTTTTGTAACAGCCTAAATGGAGATGAAGTGGAAAGCAAATATTTAACATGAGCCTCTGACTCTCACAATAGAATACAAACATTTGCTACAGATAATTTTAACTGAATATACCTTTACAAATGTAGGGTGAACTGACTATGCTTATTCATTTTGTCACTTATTCTACTGCTACTTATGGACCAAAAGAGCCTCATTCTAAATTTATGGGTGCATTTTGTCACAGTGCAAGGCAAGGAGATTTGGTTGTTGTATCTGTTTATTTTTAAACAGAACTCCAACTTTTTTCTGTTAACACTCAGTGTGGCATTTATCAGACAAATACTAATCAGTCCACCTTCACTTTATAGGCAACAGATAAACAATGGGCTATTCTGCAACAGAATTTCTCTCATCTTAAAGTAAATATCTAAAGAAGCCAGATTATTTGCGCTCAAGAAATGCTGGGGCTTTTTTTCTGCACTCCCTCTCAGTGGGAACTGTGTAGGGAGACTGGGAGGCCAGTGCAGTTATGGAAGTCTAGTTTGTACAGGTGCAGATGTTGAGGGGATGAATACTGCCAGTAATAGAGTTTGCTTCTCACTTGCAGGAATTTCACTGCTTTATAACCCAGTTTTATTTGAATGGGCACATCTTGAAATCTTTGGCTTCAGCTCAGCCTTTACAGAATTTTCAGATCTAGAATGACAAGAAAAATGTCTTACATTACAGCTAACAGCAGAAACTGAAGGCCCTTAAAATGTGAGAAAACATAAAAATCAAACAAAGAAAAACTGAAAAGCAGGATTCATGTGCAAAGATTTTTTTGATGTTGTTACAGGCCATTATACAGATGTTACTCCCTTTGTTAGGCATCTATTACATATTTGAGGTTAATTCCTGAAGTTGTACAGATTTAAACATAGTTAGACACAACCCGTGAGTACTTCTACTGACTTCAAGAACTCAGTATAATCCTCTGATTTCAGTGCCTCATGTCTTGCAATTCTCATTTTTCTAGCTTTATTTCAGCTGCTACTTTTAAGTGCCAGACATAAGTTCATAAGGCCAAATTCAGTAGAAAATGACTGAGTTCTCTACATTCTCTACATTCTTTTAGTTAGAAGTGGCATCTATCATTAGCTGTGGTAAACACCTCTTCACAGGTCTTTGTTAGTGAAAGCTGTGACAAAAAAAAAAAAAGCCCCCTTGACTTTCCAGCAATTTTCTACCAAAAGCTTTTCCTTTCTTTGAGACAGAGTCCAACATTGTCCTGTGCCACTCCCTGCTGGTGTGCTCATGGACACATTCCTTCTCAGCCTTGGTAATAACTTGCTCACCGAACCTGATTCAGTGGAAACATCAGCAGCTTCATAGCACAACCATTTTTCTCCACCAAGCCCAGCTCCACCACACTTGCTTTCCCTGAATGTTCCTCTTCAGCTGCATTGTCTCAGTTAGGTGGAGGATGTTTGTCTAAGCCCAGACTTTTCAGATGGGGGAGCCTTGCTACTCTGGTTAATTCAATTCTTTAGATGCATGTAACACTGGAAAAATATTTCCATCCCTTCCATTCTGGGGGCTGCTCTTCAGAGCCCTATTTTTTGGGTGGCCTGCCCCAATCTGTGCTCTCTGACAGGTGTGAGAATTGGGAACCCAACCAAGAATAAAAGTGATAGTATGTTCTCATCCCCAAGGAAAGGAAACAACCCAGCCAACCAAAGAATTTAATTAACTCCCACCTAAATGAAAACACAGAGAAACATCTTTAGGTATGTCTTAAAAATTCAAAATAATTGGGGTAGCCATTTTAAAATGACATTTGGGTATGAATTCCAGACAGAGAAACTAAGAACCCTTTTTTAACATTAGAAGATAAATGCCTTTGCTGATATTGACTGGCATTGCAAAAGGAGAGACATAGGTGTTCATAAAAACTGTCTCTAAATGCTTTTCTAGGTCAAGAGCAGCATCCTAAATTATGTTTGCAAACTACCGGTTAGCCAAGGAAAACTGTGGCACCCTGGTATCACCAAGACTATCACCTAATGCTCCCTAATTAGGAGAACCTCACAGATTGCTTCAGCTCTCTTGACCCATGATTTTGAGGGCTACCTGGAATGAGAACAGTCTAGAGACTATTTGTACACAGAAGTGTTGAAACACCTGGCTGGCAGAGGCAATTATCCTGGCTACTCCTGCTCACATCTGTATTTCATAACCACCGAAGGTCACCAAGAGGCAACTGAATTAACAAGAAAAAAAACAAATCCTCAAACAAATAACCCTGTTAAGGAAGATCTTATTCTTCCTATATCCTCTGGTTTCTAGCCTGAGTATGTTCTAGACAAGAGAGGTCTATCTTACCCAGTTTTTTCATATCCTAATAGAAGAGACCATGTACAGAAAGTCACTGTAAGAAGTGAGGTTAGGGCAGGGGTCATTAGCACCAGGCTCCAGTCTTCTCCTTTCTCTCATAAGGTCTTTGATCTGGGAGTCAGAAACGACTGTCTTCTGGAAACATTCAAAAAGAAAAAATTTGACCCCCAGTGTATCCATCTGCTGCAGCTACAGGGAAGTTGCTGTCACCTCACCAGTGTTATTTTTACAGCATCAACAGAAGCAGAAACCACAATGTCCAGGCCCTTTGGAAACTCTGTTATTGGCTGCAGAAGTGCAGGACTTCATCTTCAGCCTCACTCTGCCTCTAGGTAATGAGTGTGCTGTGTCATAGCCAAGGTTTGAAAATCTGCAGAGGATCTGGGTATGTTGTTTTCATAGACTCATTTGAAATTCAAACTTCAGTTGAGTGACTGGTTTAGAAAAAAAGGTGTTATTCTGCAGTGCATTATGTGGCAAATAATTATGTGACAAATTTCAAGTTAAAAAATGTAAACATTTTTGCTTGAGAACACTGAGGAAGTGCTTATATTTTGTTACAGTAAAAGTGTTTCTTTTACCACCTGACCTGAAAGCAGTTAATGGAATTTTTTCAAAATATTCTCTGTAAAAATTGGATCTGAGCAGACACCAAAGTCTAAAAGTACAAGAGATATCTAAAAGTACACCTCTTACAACCTAGAGGTGATTTTGAGACAGGTTTTCTAACAATGTGATGTCCAGCTTTCTCCAAACAGGTCAAATATTAATTATTTTAAAGCTGTGCAATGGGATGCAGGGGAGGAGAGCGAGTGCACATGGCAGGAGATTGTTATCCGGGATACTATGATAGGAAGCCAAACCCTTGAATAATGTTGGTGTCCACTCCTGACTTTTCCACTGACAGATTGTATGATCTTGAATAACTCATCTAAATATAACAAATCAGAAGGCTTTTAAGGATTTAAGGATTTTAAGGATTGATAGGTAAAGGCTTTAAATAGTCCTTTGAAGGAAATTTTCAGTCAGTGCATGCACATCCAAACAGAAATTTCAGCACCGATTTGGCGATGCTAGATGAGATGCATGTGAAAGAAAGCAACTAATCCACATGCAGTTGTACTGGATGATTTCCTCATTCTAGAAAGCCAACCTTTTATTATAGAAGTACAACCTATGTGATTTAATTTTATTTCCTGCTAATTCTCTTCAAGAAAGAAAAACTATTTGTGTAGTGAAGAATGGATATGGGGGAAATACTTTATTCTGGAGAGACATTTTAAGCAGTAGAAAAAAACGGAACAATTATTTTCTTCCCTAATTGCATATAATTTCCTACAGAATACTTCGTAGACAAATGACTGGGGCCATAACCTTAGTTGTTCAAAACTGTTAAGCAAATTAATCTGTGAATTTATTTAGAAGTACATCAGGTTCTCTCTTACAGTACTGGGCTTTGAAAGTTCACAATAGGTTTCACATGAGAAGCATGAGACTGATGCTGGCAGTCAGTTTATTTGCTTAGGTTGGGACCAGAGCAAGAAGAGAAACACTGCAATGTTTACTCTGCATAAAATAATTTAATCACATCCATTAAGCTTGCAAGACTGAGTCAAATCACAGAAGCCTGTAGCATTGGCGAATTGCTAGTTATTCTCTGCAGAATTATGGGACAACATTAATGACTAACATTTTATTAATGCTGTTAACTTGATAATTTTTTAAAAATACAGGCCAAGAAGAATTACTGCCTGTAACACTTAGAGGAAAATTAGTTTGAAATTGCTTTGTGTGATTCATGTTTTTTTCCTGAAAGTTCTCAATCTACTCTAAAATCTATACAGGCATAAAAGCAGTGGGTGATCATTTAATACATCAGCAGAGCATCTCAGATAAGAAATTATGCTGTAAAATCATCTTAGCATGCATTCCCTGAGAGACTGTGCTGTGCTCTGAGTCTCGGAAGTGCAGACAATTCAGTAGGTGGCCCCACACCCGGCCAAGGAATGAGCTTTAAGGGCATATCCATGTTAATCCCTGGTTCATCTTTTAGAGCTGTCAGTTCCTTATGCTGAATTTTTCTGTTGTTAAAATGTCACTCTTAAAAACACTATTTTGTGAAATTTTTAAATTCCGACCTTTGAAAGTACGCATCCTCTCCTTTCTGAGATTCTGGTCCTTTTCGGTTCTTTTCCTTTGCTGTATTTATGGCCATAATTACATGAAGAAAAAAAAACAAAAACAAAAACAAAAAAAACCCACAAAAAATCCAACCAACAAACCAACCTCCACAACCAAACTACAGCTAAGAAAGAACAAAACAGATTATACCTTCTCCTTCCCCCAACCCCCTCCCTCCATACTTTTTTCCTTAGAGGAAATCAGAATTACATTTCTCAATGGAGATGTGAAGGTTTGTTTTCTTATTTTGAAATTCAAATAAGTGTACATGCCTTTTTTTTTGCTCTAACAGCAAAAACAAGCAGAAGCATGCATCAGTGTGTATGACACTCAGTACTTGCAAATAGTAGTAAATTGCCAGCACCATCTTAAAACAATTTATGAATAAGGGTTGAATTCTCTAAATAATTTTACTAAGAAAAGTGTTCAGGTTTAGTAATGACCAAGCACCACTGACTGTGAAGTAAGCAGACTTTTCTTTGTATTTTGTAATTTGGTGGTCAGAGACATCATGACGTGGAATTCAGATTCATTGTTTCTTGTGGGTTGGATGATTTTGAACCTCCTTTGGGTATGACCACATTATGTGTCCCACCAGTAGTCCTGTCACAGCAGGTTTATTTCACACTGCATACTTGAGTAGGAGTCTCTAGGGTAGAGGATGGGCCATTATATCACCTTCAACCACATGTAATAATTTCATTTACAAAATAAATTTGTTCTGTTTGCATGTAATATTCCCCCATCCTGTCCCATAAGGTACCTCCCTTAGGCAAAGTACACAAAATAATTGGCACTCTGGAATATCCATGTTCTCGCTTTACCAGTGTTCATACGGCTCATTCAGTCACCTGAACACATTTTGGGTGTAGATAAGGGCACAAATGAGGGCTTCAGAAGCAGTATCACAGAGCTGGGAATAACCTAACTTAGTTTTCAGAGCTTGGCTGCAACTTGCTGGATCTGAAATTAATAAACATATGCATTCCTGGGAGAGAGTCAAGCTAGACTTTTATCAGCACGTTGTTACCTCCAGCGAGAGCACTGGGCATTCTCCGTTTGTGTCTCGCAAAATCCATTCAAAAACTTAGGGATGATAGGTAAAATTTGCATTCCTTTTTTCCTGTTTATCTTGCAATTCGAGCCCTGAAGTAGCTAATTTTTAACTTGCTACAATAAATAAGCTTGCTGACTAATTTTGCTTTTAACCATCCCTTTAAGCTCTCAGAAACCTTTAGGTTCTCAGTGACTGAAGAAGATAAACTACACAGGCGAGTTTGAAAGGCTTGTTTATGTAGTCATTCTGCTATATTGTGATCCAAGAAACTGGTCTGCAAGTCATTTTTGAGAATTATAGTCAACCTTTTTCTCTTGAAATGTAGGCATGGAGGTTTTAGCAGCGTTTCTCTTTCTATTTTTGCTTCCCTTTTTCTCTTCATGTATTTTAAGAGTGTCTTCTCCTTTCCTTTTTCTTTGCATTCCTTTCTCAGTCTCTGCACCAGGTTTCATGGGTAACAGATGAACTTCAGTATTGCTTTTATTTTGTTAAATGTGATGTGAACTGGGTACTACTTGAATCTGAAATGATCTTTGAAGAATAACAAGTCAGTAGGTTTGAAATGGGCCTAAAAGGATTCTCTTGGTGATGATCCAGACTTTTATCATCTGAATCCCAGATACTGCTTATTTTATAATATCAGAAACTGCAGTGCTGGAACATCCTAGAATAACAATGGGATAAAAAGTAACTGGGCCATTCTAATCTGGCTGCAATATAATTATATACATAAAAATAAAATTTAAATATTAGCATAAAATAAAATAGGTAAAACAATACAGAACCTGAAACTGCCTTTGGAAAACCACTGAGGAACTTCTCCATGTTCACAAAAAACTAAATTAAGCTACTTCCTGCAATAAAATTGGATTGACATTTTTATATCTTAATCTTTCAGGCACAGGCACAAGGCCCACCTGGAAAATTTTAAAAAGCAACAATATTTTGCTCTTACGTATTCCAGAGGCTTTTGAATGCCTAATTCATTTAATAATACTAGAACATTTTTTGCAAAGGGTAAAAGTAGAAGTTATCTTCATTTTTTGCTAGATCCTCTCCCACATCTCACAGGTCTCTGTATGCTTCATTTCTATAGAAGTGAGACAAGTGACAGCATCTCTACATACTTTTTGCCCAGTGCCCTTTTGCTGAGTGGATCTGGTGACTGGAGGCAAAGTTATCAGGTTGTACAGAAGCAAGGAGGGAAGGGATGCATCATCTTCCCCTTCTTTTAAGGAGACTGGGAAAAATAAAAAAAGAATAGTATTTTATTCTGCTTCAGCACCCTAAGGATTATTCTGCATTTCAAGGAAATAAAATTGAATAAAAGCAAGCAGGTGTACAAAGCTACGTAATAGTAGTTATCTTCCACTCCCTCAGGATCTACAAAAAGCTGGAACCAATTCCTCCTATAGAAAGGCAAGGCACCAATTCCTCCTATGGAAAGGCAAGGCACACACCAACCTCAGATGAAATACTCTAGGAAAACAGGCATGCTGCCTCCTCCTGAGAACACAGGGGCCTCTCCCTAACGAGATCATTGTTCTCTCCATGTCGATTTGTGGAAGTGTTCCATGTGATTTTCTTTCCATGAGAATGGGGGCTATAAGAGGCTTAGCTACATAACCTTTTGAATGAAACCCCATAGCTACTCTAGAAGAAAATCAAGAAGTTCAGGTCATGATAGCTGTGTCTTACCTGGTGTCCATAATATACAACTTCTGTACTATAAATAAGGGGAAAACGGTAACCTTTCCCTATAGGTCTTGCAGTCAAGAATTTAGCTCTGAAACTGTGAAAAATGGACATGTTACCAGTGCAGTACATCAGGTGGCAGTTTATTTAATGGAAAAAAATCACATATTGCCTTGCTTGTCTGTCTCTCTTATGGGGTGCTACTGAAATGGGATATGCATGCAGCTGAGATCAGACCCAGAGGAGAATACAGAGCACCAGGCTATGTGAAAGGGAAATAAGAAGAGTGGAGGAAAAGCCACACATAGTGTGAAAGTGAAATATAGTTGGAAATATAAGGACATATAAAATCTTTAGAGCAACCATTAGAATGCCCCCACCTTCACAAGGTAATGGTAGCCTGAGTCTGCTGTTGCTCAGTTGTACTTGTGCCCATGTCCAACCTACTCAGAGGTGTTCTTCATGGAGCAACGTGTTTTCTCTTAAATTCCATGTAGAGGTCAGGTTCTCTCTTTTACAAGAATGCTTGAGCCAAACACTAAGAATACTAGGGCTGAAAAGCGTAGTCACCTTACCCTGAAGAAAACCACATATAGTTTATTTTTGTTCTGATCATTAAAAACAGGAGAGAGAATGACAACTTAGAACTAGGTTTGGACACTGTGTAAGACCTGATAGCAGAATTTAAATTTTGTTGTACACAAGTACTTACACGCAGATCTAGAGAGAGAAAAATCAGCCTGTTTATCTAGAGTGTCACTGTGAGATTGTGAACATTGGATAAAATTCTAAATTTTTATACCTACAGAAAACAGAGTCACCGTAGCAGCAGTTTTGTTCTGCTCTTACTAATGTAATTCTGAAACACCTGTCACTGACAAAGTACTTATATGCAGAACATTAATTCTTTAAGTAGAAAATCTAAATTAATGGCCCATTTCTAAGTCCTCAGCACAGAGACCCTTCCATGTTATATAGGTGATTGGACCTACTGGAAATGGGTAAAAGATTTCTAATGAAGTGTAAAACAGTGGCAAAAAGGTTTCTCTCTTAAGCAGAGAAACTCCTCTGGTTGGTTTTAGACTAAGATTTATTTCAAGTGGTGACAATGAAGACCTCTAATTTTCAGGCTGCTGGAAAAGGTTATTTTGCCTCCTTGGACATGTTAGGCTTGTCATGGCTTCACTCTTGTTTCCATTATGTTTTGACAGGAGTCAGGACAGGAATATCAAGGTTTTACCACCTCGAAGCACCTGTTTTTGTGTTATGATATGATGTGACATCTACTTCAAACTTGGGGAAAAAATACAGGTTTCTACTGCAGGCAAGTTAATAGTTGTCCGAGGAAACATTTTCTGAGAAAGGAAAGGGATGGCTCCTCTCAGATAACTCTTGATTGCTTTCAAAATCAATCACCACATTTTTAGGGACATTTTAAGTCCAGTTTAAGGGACTTTTAAAGACTTTTCAAAGTAGATCAGATTAGACTGAGTTGCTCATGGTCTTGTTGAGTTTTGAATGTCTCTAAGGATGAGTATTTCAGAGCCTGTCTGGGCAACCTGCTTCGGTGTCAGACCACCCCATGGAGAAATAGGATTTCCTGTTTCTAATCAGAATTCCCTTGTACCTGCCTGCATCCATTGCTTCTTCTCCTACCATTGCATCCCTTTGGAAAGAGTCTGGTTCCACTGTCTATAACCCATGAAAGGTGTTTGGAGACAGCAGCAGTATCCCTGTCTTTCCTTTGGGCTGAACCAGTTCTCTTGCTCTCTCATCTTCCCTCATGGTGCTGTCCCTCTGACCATCCTGGTGGCTCACTGATAGAGGGACTCCAGCCTAACAGTGTCTTTCTTGTACTGGGGAGCTCAGAGCCCTGCACAGCACCCCAGAAGGGGTGAGCAGAGTAATAGGGAAACACTTGCCTCAGCTTGCTGGTCACACCCTTGCCAGAGCACCCAGGTTGCCCTGGACACATTCCTGGTTCATATGCAGCATGTTGTCCACCAGGAACATGAGGTCCTCTTCAGTAAAGCTGTGTTGTAGCTGGTCTGTCCCCAGCATGTACTGGTGCCTGGGCTTTTTGTTCTCCCAGTTCAGGCCATTTACCTTTGTTGAGGTTTTCATGAGGTTCCTGATGGCATATTTATACAGCCTGTTGAAGTTTGTCTGAACATCATCCCTATCCTCCAGCCTATCAACTGCTCTCCCCAGTTTGAACTTCCTGAGTGTGTACCTCTGCCCCACTGCTCAGGTTGTTAATAAATAAAATAAACAGTATTAGCTCCAGTATTGATCCCTCAGGCATGCAGCAGGGAATCAGCTGCCAGCTGAACTTTGTACAGTTGACCACAACCCTTTGAGCTTGATGAGCAAGCCAGTATTTCACCTACCTTATCATCCACCTCAGTAGCACACAGCTCACATTTTGGTTATAGGATACTGTGGAAGACTCTGTCAAAAGCATTTCACTTTCTAGGAATGTTTACATTTGTCCATTTGAACTTCCTACTCTACACCCTACTCTTTCTGTGTAGAACAGAAGGTTTTAACCATTCAAATGAACTGTCAGTCGTGACACTGAACAGAAATGCCTCTTTGCCCTTGGTTTCCTTGAGAGTTAGTAGATACAGGCACTTCCAGAAGTAAATCAGTTTGCTAAGAGCAGAATTAACTCCAAGAGTTTTCTTTTTCTGGTAAGAAAATAGGGGGTTTGTTTGATGGATGGTTTTTTTAATGATTTAATTTCAATCCCTGTTATGTTCCTTAACCCTTTTAATTTTATCCCCTGGTTAATCCCTAATATAGTTTTCTTTATACATACAGTGAGATTGTTCCTTGCCTGATTTTTCCTTAATTCTCATATTGTTTTAAAACTCTTGGTACAGCCACAGCAATTTCTTGTCTTTGCTATCTCTCTAGCATCAGAGAGGTTTGCTGTTCTCTCTCCATTTATAAACCTCTTCAGTTAATGCTACCTTCCTTGCAGTCTTATGTCATTTAAATTAAGTTTCCAGAAGACTACATCTGCCAGGTCCTTGAGTGTGTTACAGTTTGGTTTATGTTTCTTCTAATCCCTTGACTCTTTCCTCATCTCAAAATAATGAATTTTTCTCATTCAGTTTCACCAGGTTTGCTTCCCACCTTTCCATCTGCAATCATTTTCTAGTGCAAATCAAATTGAGAATAGCCACTTCACCAGTAGCTTCTAATTTGCAAGGCTGGGAAAACAGAGGGTTAGAAGGAGGACAGGACAAGGGAGAAATCATTACCAGAAGAATTTCCTGGAATAAGTGTGCCTGTACTAGATTTCAGCATGCCTGAGGGTACTGCTGACCTTTAGAGCATGATCCTTTATGCCAACAAACTGTTAAACTGTGCCCTGGTGTGAGCTTGGCCCTTCCTAGCTAGTGCTTTCCCCAAATACTTCTTGGGGGCAGTTCAGCTCATCATCATTCTGGGGGTCATTAACAGCAGGTAGTTTGCACACAAACACTGATTTGGAGCTAAGAGATTTTATCTAACTACATACTACTTTGCCTTGGTGCAGAGGAAAATTCTTAGATATGTTTTATTCACTGGTATATGAGATTGCTGTACTGTGTACTTTTGCTTTTCCAACAAATTTGATGACTGTCCTTCATTAGATTCTGTCTTTCACAGGCTTCAGCTGATAATATGAAAAAACCCTCCTCCTCCTGATTAACACTTCACAGATTTTTGTGGTTAAACAAGCCTGGATCTCACCTCTTGAGCTTCACAAGGACTATATACCTCCTTGGCATGAACCTTAATGCTATTTCCACTGTCTTGCATTTTTGCTGCTTAGTCAAAAGGATGCATGTCTACCTTTCCCAGGCAAAAGGACCTTTTAACCCACCATAACCATAAGGGGAGAGCAGACTCCCAGTTTCTTTCACAGCAAGTGAGATTTTTGTTACTGTGATTGTCTCAAGGCAAGAAATGGCTTGAGGTTTTTCATTTATTCCTTTTTTAAAAACATTTGCACCTTATTTTCCTTTTCCTTTGTGAGATAGTTCCATAAAAATGAGCAGGAAACAGGAAAAAAAGCTTATAGGACTCGAAGAAGGAAAAATCAGAATATGTAAAGATTTTTAAAGGATTTAAATATTTCAAAGAAGATTTTAAAATACGGAGTCCTGTTTTGATATAAATAGTACAAGGATCCTGGAGAATTATTTGATGACAATGGTTCTTAAACTCAAGGCAACAAGTATACACACATACAAAGATATGATCTTCATCCAAATCGTGAAATTCCTCAGTGGATGCATTATTATGTCTTTTATTTATAAGTCATTTTAGTCACTGATATGCTTCACAGAATACTAGGGCAGAACTTCTTGAGTAATTTAAAGTCAGGATACAAAGCAAGATCAGAAATCAAACCCATGTAGTATTTTTAGGATCTGTTATTATTATACAATTGAAACAAAATTACAGAGGACTTAATACTATTTTAAAATTATTTCAGAAGGAAGTAGGCACTGTCATATTATATTTCTTCAATATTTATTCCTCTCTGCTGACCTCCGTAATAGAAGTCAATATTCATATGTGGCTAGTTTGAAGCAGGTTTGTTCACACATACTTTTTTTCACCCAATTGTAACTCTCGCTTTCTTTTTTTTTCTGGTAAAGGCTGCAGATTTTTTAACATGCTAAATCATCCAAAATCTTTGCATGACCTTGTTGATTGAGAATTGTTTTTGACTGTAAGGCATTTGGTTTGATTTATATATGAAGGCAGGAAACATGAAGAAGCATTTTGAAGATGGAGTGACTTAGGGTGAATTAGGGGTACCAAGTCTTGTTATGTTTCATCAAATTTTTATTTCTTGGTACTTGTTATGCTGGTGTTAGTGAAACTTGATTTGCATGCCTGTCAGTTCTAGTGAAGAAAATATTTCTCACACCAGATTTGAATAAAACACACAGCTTATAGAGCTGACACAAATAATAACACTACTGTGGAGTTGATTCAACCTTCTTCAGAATATTTATGGGAAAATATTTTTCCACTCTTTGCCAAATCCTTTGTTCAATTCAATAATAACTCCAAATACTTATCAATTAGAAAGCATATATAGATAGGCAAAAAGTTTTCTGTGGTTTTTTTTTTTTTTTCACCAAAGATATTTTTAAAAGCTTTAAAGAATCTTCATTGGAGGACTTTTTAAATATCAAAGAAAATTGCTTATCTTGAGTTTGGTGTATCTATTATCTTTGTGTTTGTAGCAATGTTGTAGGGATACTTAATTTCAGACTCAGGAAATTGAGTTTTACTTTGTTAATATTCTTATACTTTTGTCCGTTGTTATATGAAGGTTCTATGCCAATTTCTAAAGTAATTAGCAGCATTTAATAGGAATTATAGTATGGGAACCTGGAGGGGAAGGGAAGTTTTGACTCAGTAATAGATGGACTCTTTTTCAGTCCTATTTTGTTTCTATAGTTGTACTTCAGATCTCTTCCTTTTGGTGTGCTTGGTTTTTGTTATCAAGGGGTAGTTCATAAATAATTGTCCACATATGTAACTTATCCTGACATGGGATATTCACTCAGATGTGGAAGCAAGGAAGTCTTCTTTGGTCTCACTGCACAACCACAGCCAGAGAAACCACAAGACAATTCCTACAAACTTCCCGAGGCAAGTTTTACTCAGAGCTAGAGAATGAGCATCACAGACATCACAGAAGTCTACCCTGTCACTTTCAAAAGACTAAGGGCTGTCTACTTTCATGGAGACTTTTCTTTAGTTTGGCTTGGTACTCTGGATCTTTATGCTGTCAGAACACAGGGATAAAACATCAGAAAGGCCACACCGGGTCAGAACAAATCTGAGGGAGAGATACCTGACATTCTGCCTCTGACTAGAGTCAAAACCAGGTGCCTGTGGTTGTGCAAGAATGATGTGAAAGAGTGCAGTCTCAGATTGTGATCTTTCTTCTCTTGTTTGCTTCTCTTTCCTTATCTTTTTCCAGTCAAAAATGTCCATGTAGAATGGTTTTCCTTTGGAAAATGTGATTTGACAGAATTGAGACATAGCATGGTGATGTGTTCATTTAGTAGAATATTAAAGAATAAGCAAACAGGCTTGCAGGCCAAGCTGGAGTACTGTGGCTGCCTAGACTTAGAATCGAGATGCATAAAAGACAAGCTAAAATTTTCTAAATTAGCCTGAAGCTGAATGCACAAGCTTCAGTCTTACAAAAGAAATGGAAATCTTTGATCTTGAACTAGGCTGTTTTTAAAGGGGTAGGAAACAGTCTTCTGAAGAGTCTTGGTCTTTTGCCTCTGAGACCTGAATGGATGATATGTAACAATCTTCTCTATCCTTCGACCTTACTTTGGCACTGACATGCTTCTTTCTCCAATAATGCAATCCCTAGAGCTTGTGTTCTGCAAATCAACTGCAATCTGTTTATATACAGAATTACAAAGAAATATTTAATTCCAAGATCAGTCTGCTGTCTTGCCCTTATTTACTCAGGCATGTGGTAACACAGATACTGAAGACAGGTGGTTGACTCACTGGGGCAGTCAGAGGTAAAGCCCTGGTACTAGGTTAGAGATTCATCATTCAAGGATGAAGATTATGAGCTACTTTGTAGTTCAAGTGGGAAAAATCATGGAAGAAAGGAAAACAATACCAGTGAAAAGGAATCTTAGAAAGAGGTGTTACAGAAACTGCAAGTAAACACTTGGAAAAAAAACTCCAGCATATGATTGTTTTCATAGAAAAAGTTGAGAAATCGTCTAGAAGTAGGAATTATATCTCTGCAAAAATTAAAATCTTTCATGATTCACCAGGAAATCCTAATGGAAGGATCCTAGTCTAAACTGCTACGACAAAACAATAATACCCACACTACCTGAAAACATATTTTCAGTTGACCATTTTACCTACGGTGATGCGGCAAAAAAATTTTGCTCAGGACAAACTACAGATTCCAGATAGTACCTTTTTAGACATAAGAATCCTGAAAGGTACTTTGTAAGCTGTCTGGGAAACCTGCAGCATTATGAGCTGACATATATACGTAAGTTTTGTCACTTGTCCTAGCTACAAGAATAATGAAATTATTGCTTATTGCAGTTGAAACACATGCACCAAAGATCAGACTGGAAAAATAATGATGAGTTTTCTTGGTTTCCCTGCACCAAAAGACAATTTTCTGTTGCTCAATTAAAGGCAGTTTAAGAGAAAATCTGTTAGAAAAGCAGAAAACATCATTGTGCAGATAGGTAGGGGGCTAAGAACAATCTAGACCATTAATGTGAAAATGTCCAGATAACGAAGTATGCAGTGAACAGTTAAATTTACACAACCTGCAGTTTGAAAATTCTTCTTTTTCTCTCCATTGTTCATGATGCACTCCATTGTACAAGATACACTTGTTAGATTATGATTAGAGTCAAGAAAGGTGTGTTATTATGCACACTAGGAGAAATTTTTGAAATGAGTTTGGCTTAGTATCTTCAGAATAAATGTAAGAAGGGCAATGAGCTGTTTTACACAATAAAGTCAGTGAGACAGTAGGAGTCATATCTGCTGACAAAGAAAAGTGGAGCTAAATGATCAAAGAGATTTCAATAGCAGCTGAAAAGGACATCACAGAGCGGTGGATCTGAAATAGAAGCAGCATCTGAAATATTCAGTATTCAGAAAATATCCAGAGGTAACATTAGAAATGATCATGGGAAGCCATAGAGCAAAGACAGGAAGCATTGGAGATTTGGAAGCTCAGGAGATTACTGGAGCTATGTGGAAGTTGGAAACATTTGGGGAGATTTGGAAGCTGTGGGTGGCCAAGATCATGAAAAAAATGCTAAGTTATTGAGTGATAGGAACAAGTCTAGGGGTTTTATGACAAAACTTTATGCTTTCTCAGTAGGAGTATTCATTTAACAGCTTTTTATGTTTTTATACTTGCAGGATAGAACAAGCTTTGGAAGAACCAGATCAGCATTTGAAAACAATAGAATCACAGGTCTCAAAATGCAGAGATAATATGTTTGGACAGATGTGACTGTAACACTGTCAGCTGCAGCTATTCCATATCAAGGCCTCTACTTTTGCTGTTTATTCTTCAAGCCAAAGCCTGTAGAGACAAGTGATTAGAAGCAAATATTAGCTGCTTTTTTGGTTTTTAAGGGAGATTCTGAGAATATCTTGAAATCATGACAAAAAAGTAAACTAACAGTTAAAAATACACACAACAAAAATAGCCTGCAACTGTTTATTTTAAATCTCAGATTTTTCCAATCAACTGTTTCAAGACCAGAGCCATGATTTGCTAACATTTGATAACTAAATGATATAACTGGAGGCAGAAATTGGTCAATGGACTCTTGCAAATTATGGCAGTAGAAGGAAGGAATGAAATAGCTTGATAATCACATGGTATTTCCAGAGATCCAACAGGGATTTTGTTAGTTCTTTTAAAAGTCTGGATTTTTTTTCCCAACGGATATTCTCCCATAAAGATTTTTTTTTAATTGGAAGGGAAAAAAATAAACAAACAAAAAACCCTCGCCAAACAGTCAGAAGGCATTGTGATACAAAAACTACTAAAGCCCTGAGTTACTTTGACTTCTTTCAGGGTGCAACAATTTTTAGTATTGGAACTGTAAGGAGAATCATAAAGTGAGCTGTATGCTAAGATTTTCAAAACTGCAGTGCAAAGAAATCAAGATGAGTAAAAATGTTTCAGTTTTATGTAAATCAGAGTCTCTCCAATTTTGGCTTCTGATATTTATAAGTCTCTTATTTTTCCTTGTCTCTCATACCATTGCTGGAAGTGCTTCCTGTTGCAGGGGCTGATTTACATATGCTTTCTCAGGTCCAGCTGACTCGTAGCTGTTTCAGTCTTTGTTCTGGCTAAACTGACCAATACCTAGTGAGAGCTGGTTACCAGAAAACAGCATTTTCTTGTTCTTTGCTGATTATTACAGCCTACATCAGGCAAGACTGTTTCTAACCACAATGTGATGATAAAAGGAAGAAAGCACTTTCCTGCTGAGAGTTTTACTTTCTGCTGTTAGGCAGGTACTTCCTTTATTGTTCTCATTTAATCAAAAGAGAAAGAGTGGATTTTTAAAATTTTCTTTAGAAAAGTATAAAGCTTCAAGTGGGTGTGGCATTAACTTGAATTCTGGTCTGCTATTTTAGTCTATGGCAACCAAAGGAAAAACAATCACACTTAGCATGTCAATCACCATTATTTCTTTTGCATGACAGCCTCCATGACTAGTTTTAATGACTGCAGTTTCTATACTGTAGCTACTGGATAAACACTAATTAGCTGTTGGGGATGAAAGTCTTAATGGGCCGAAAAGAAATGTCTGGATATCCTGCTAAGCCAGCAAATAAAGGAATATGTAGTAATTATGAGGACGAGAGTTTTAACTGGATGCATTAGGGAAAAAAGACAGGGTCAAGACAATCACCAATTTCATTGTAACATTCAGTACTGCCAAACATATATTAAAAAAACTATTGGCAGTGCAAGTTGTTTTCTTGTCTTTTTTGAAATGGTCCTGCAGACCATTTCAAAAGTTCTGGTGTTATTGAGTGGACAGTGAAGTATGGATTTCCTTTATTATGTTATTTTGAATTTAAATTGCCCTTTTCTGTCTAGCAATGCTTTTAGTTCTGATAAACCTGAGGTCATATCAGCAAATTTTCTTTCTCACAGGTTTGAAACCTGCAGTCTTAATGGCAGCTGTGATGCCTTGTTACAGAGTCTAAAGATTTTAGACTAATCAATACTAAAAATTACAACAAAATCAGGACAGTGGGCAAAATTTGGAATTGCAAGTAACTCAGAATAAAATGTAGCCTACAAAATTAGTCTTTGAAGATGTATGAACTGGAAGAATCACAAGTTTGACTTTGAGATGCTTTCTCAGTCAACGGTGCTGACAGTTAAACACATTTGTTTTTCATTGTGTAAGGAGAAAATACAAAGAGGGCAAGTGGATGAATGGGCCAAAAACAAGTCTTCGTATGCTGAGGTATTGGCAATGTATCAAATACCGGAATGGATTCTGGAGTTATGCTGTGGTAAATCACAATGCTTATTTTTCTCGTTCTTGTCCATAAGCTGCACCCCCTATTTAAATTCCCTCTGATGAATTGATGAGATACCTAGCAAGAAATATCTATAATTTGTGCAAGCATATGGACTGTCGAAGAACGGGAATGATAACTACCCAATCTATTAACCCCTAACTCCCCAACCCAAAACATTTATTACCCACTTATTGACTAAAACATTCAATTTGGCTTGGACTTTTTTTTTTTTCCTTGATGAAGTTCCTTACTGGAATTCAGGTTCAGTTGAAAAATTTACTATGCAACAATGGGGTTTATTGAGTCATGAATTATCCTATGGATAGAACATTAATAACCATGTGTTCAAGACCCTGCTCCTTGAAGCAAAAGCTTGCTTAAGGCAGGAAAATTGAGGTGGTTCTGAAGTTATTTATCCAATGCAATCTATTTATTTGTATACATACCAGTTAAAACAGCTCTGCCTGAAAGCTAAGACCTTTTTGTCTTTGTCAGTTTTCAGACAGCACTTTGCTCATGAGCCTATATCTAAGCAACAAGCAACAAAACCATTCTAATAGAAAAAGCGTACTGTTTATATAGAATCGGTCACAGGTTATTTAAGGACAGCTCTGGTAAGTAAAACTAGTTAGATACCTATCTAACTCCACATATACCTAGCTACAGCTGTATTCGGCAATGGCTTTTTTAGGTGCCGGTGTCACCTGAACCACATATCCCATAGGCAGCCGAGGATCCCTGTGAGGATCTTCCGTTCGTGCCTCTCTCCAAGCGCGGGAGAGCCGCGCGGGCAGAGCTCTGCCCGCCTGAGGTACGGCCCGGCCGAACGCTGAGGGAACCACGGACTGCACCGGGCTCGGGACGGGGAGGAGGAGAAGGCGGTGGCAGCCGAGGCGCCGACCGCCACCCCGTGGCCGCGAAGGGCTGCGGGCCATACCTGTGCCCCGCGGCGCCCCCGGCTCGCCCCGCCCCGGTCCCTCCCGCTCCTGGCGGCGGGGCGGGGCCGCACCGCCGCTATTTGACCCCGCACCGCGCTCCCCGCGCTCCTCTGCCGCTCTCGCCGCCGCCCCGCGCTCGCCCGCCCCCCCGCGCCCGCCCCCGCCCTGCCGA
>VYXC01003885.1:1050244-1086729 GCA_013397175.1 Platysteira castanea
TGTCCCAGCGGGTGGCGGACCGGCTCGGGCTGGAGCTGGGCAAGGTGGTCACCAAGAAGTTCAGCAACCAGGAGACCAGGTGCGTGCGTCTGCCCCGGCCCCGCCGCCTGTCCCGCTCTCACGCCCCGCTGGCGTCACGGGCGCACCCCGAACACACCCCCGCGCCCGGGCGGCTGCGGCGCCGGGTCCCGCCCCGCTGTCACCCCGGGCTGGCGCCGGGTCCCGCTCCGCTGTCACTCGCCCCGCTGTCACCCCGGGCTGGCGCCGGGTCCCGCTCCGCTGTCACTCGCCCCGCTGTCACCCCGGGCTGGCGGCGGGTCCTGCCAGGGCGGCTGAGCCAATGCGGGACCCGCGTATGGATGGCTCGGTGCAGGTGCAGCCGCGGGGCCACGGCGTGGTCCGGTGTGTCCTGCCCGGCATCCTTCCTGGCTGTCTCCCCCTCCCTTCCTCCCGCCNGCTGCGGGCCATACCTGTGCCCCGCGGCGCCCCCGGCTCGCCCCGCCCCGGTCCCTCCCGCTCCTGGCGGCGGGGCGGGTCCGCACCGCCGCTATTTGACCCCGCACCGCGCTCCCCGCGCTCCTCTGCCGCTCTCGCCGCAGCCCCGAGCTCGCCCGCCCGCCCGCGCTCGCCCCCGCCNCGCGGAGCACGAGCACCCACCGGAGGTGTCCTGGCGGGCTTGTGCCGGCCCAGCTCGGGCGCGCTCCCGTCGGGAGCTCCCTGGCTAGAGGAGGGCTGGCACGGGCCTGGCCCGGTGAAGAGCATCCTTCCTCCTGTGGGGTGGGAATGGTGTTTGCACAGACAGCCCGTCTGCGACGTCGCGTGCATCCCACTGCACGCAGATAATTAACTGTGCAGTTGATCAGCTTTATCTNTACCTAAAGATTAAAAAAAAAAAAATCTCTGTTTTGTAAACTACAGTATGCCACGCAGTTTTGTGAGTAGGTCTGCATACAAGCATATACAAGAACAGGATGGTGATGCTGGATTAGACATTTTAAAAAGGGCCTAGGTCAAATGGCACTTGTAGAATTTGTTGCAACTGATCTTTATTTTGCATTAGCAGCCAGGTGTTTGCGTGAGGGACCAGCTACAGCTCCTGTAGCACTCCACTCTCTAGTTCAAGACTGATGGTCATGCATGAGAGTGATACAAGTTGTTGTGATGGCCTTGGCTTACTCCACAAAGTGCAGTCACACCAGGTTCCTGGCCAGCCAAACACAGAAAGTGACTTTGGTAACAGTGCAAAAAATCCTGTGTGAAACAATGAGGACAGCTTGCTCACCTGAAGTCTGAGAATGTGCTTGCCAATGTTTTTTCTATCAATATTGCCTCTCTTTACTAGTGTGTCATCTTAGCTTTCTGACCCACCTATTTGATTTGCTCAATATTAATGAAGAATTTTAAATTGAGGTGACGGTGGTATGTTCATCTCATGAGCCAGTAAGACTGCAACTGGTTCTCTGTATAGGTGTGTGAGTCTAGGCTGCCAGCTGATTCTGAAACACGTTCCTGCTGTATGTAGCTGGCCAGTCTTTGAGCTTCTCGTATGTTTATTTTTATCTGTTCTTGTTCTGAATCTCCTGAAAAAGCATGTTTTCATTTCTTCCTTTAAAAGATTAACATGAGGTATTCTAAAATTGCTCTCACAAAGCTTGTTCTTCTTTTCTGTCTATATTTTTGCATTCTCAGTGCAGTTGCTCTTGTTCTAGTCATGCTCACTGGCATTACTATAAACCCTCTTCCATTGGTGTTTATGCAATCTAATGTTTGCACACTCTAACTCTTCTATTCATTCCTGATTAAATGAAAGCTTAAATCTTCTCTCAGTTCTTTCCAGCCCCATACTCACTTTATTGCTCTTTGATCTCTTTTCTGCATGATGAAACTTTACTTGTGTGTTTGGTTGCATGACTTTCTTGCTAACTTGTCTATTTTTTTTAATGTTTGTTCTCCAGAGACGCTTATCTTAATCTGTGCTTGAAACATAGCAAACAGCAGAAATAAATTCATTTAGAATTCATCCAAGGTAGAAATTTATTTCCACAGTTTACGTATTTATTTTATAAGATAAATTAATTAAATTCTAGGCTTCAGGATACAATAATCCGAAGACTATAATTTCACCTGTTTTTCCAAGTATGGAATATTCTCTCTGCCATTAAAATGGAAGGTAGTGGTGGCTGCAGTATGTCAGTGGTTTGGCTAATCTATTAGTGCCAGTTTATTTTTTTAGGCAACTAGCGATGTAGTGTGGTACAGATATGAGGAATATATTTATTAGGAACATTATTTCTGGTTGCTTCTGTTGCAACACTGCAAGGCTAACATTATCTTTTTTATTTCTTTTGCTCCATAAACTAAAAATCCTTACTATTTTAAATCTTTTAAGTGTTTGGGTCTTGTTTGGGTTTTTTTGTTTTGTTTTACTTCCTTCTTTTGAGAGTCTAATCTGAAGTTCTTGTTTCCCCATCAGCAAGTAAAGTTGTATCCACCATATAATATTTCAAGTGGGTAATTTTTTCAATCTTCTTAGCAACTTACTTCAGGATGTTGAATTTCCAGTTTTCTATACTAACGTTCTTAATAAGAAAACCCCCAGCAATAGTAGTAATAGAGTTCCTCAACAACATATTTGAAATTAAACTACAGGTAAAGTTGATACTTATGCAGAGGGGTTCTTTCCTGAGGCATCTGGATTTTCAGTCTATACTGTAAAATTGTGTGTGTATGTAAGCAAAAGATGACTTCTTCCTACATAAAGTGAATTCAGCAGTCCTTTTTTTTCTTTTTTTTTTGGTTGCATTTTTAAATTTATAAACAAGTGTATTGGCATTATGAAATACACTTGCAGTATTGCAGAATACTAAAACCTGATAGTTAAAAAGCTCAAAAAACCTTAAACCTTCCAGTGGCACTCCAGCAAACCCCCATGCAAACAGATAAGTCTGGGCCTGAGGGTCAACAAACTCTTGCTTTGTCAGATCTGTTAACAAGTAGCAGAGAAGATTTAACTTTTGTTCAAAACTCTGTTCTCCTGTTTGCTGCATTCTCTTAAATATAAGTGATGCATAAATTGATAACTGTGTGCATCCTCAGGCTTAAATCCTTGCAAAAGGTCCTAGTTGGAAGCCTTTTACTTGAGAGTTGTAGTTAGTCTGGCTTGCAGAACAGAGTGGAGGGAAGAGTTATTAAATATATATTTTGCATTATATTTCAAGTCAAACAGGCTTTAGGTTTCAGTCCCAGTTCTCAGCAGTTGTAAGTGGGTTTGAGAAACTGATGCTGAGGTTAGGCAGGGATAGGACCACCACTGAGAAGCACTGTGGCTAAATAGCCAGTGCCAGTATGTTTCTAGCTCCAGAACATTTAAAATGGGAAAGGATTCTCATTTTTATCTGTACTAAGACTGGTGTATCTAGCAATATCACAGTCCTCTTCTGATGTAGTCAATCAATATTCTTTCAGGTTCTGCAGCTGGTAGATGTAATGTCTGTGCTGAGAAAGGAGGTGAAATTGATGGCAGACTCAATCACTGCTCCATTTTTTCCCTCCTTCCCTTTACGCTGTATGGAAATGCTTTCCTTCAGCTGGCTACTAATGTCAAGCAACCCTACCAAATGCAGCACCAGAGCTCCTCACTGAACTCTGGTTGTGGACGATAACTCTGTTATTATTCATAGCTTGTGTGTCAGTTAAGTGCCAGCCACAGTGTCACGGTAGGAGCTTGGGTGGCACCACCTTCTTATTTATCTGGCAGAATGATAAAGGCTGCAGTGGGGGCTTAGTCAGTTTATCTTCTTCAAACCCCACAAGCCAACTGTCATCAGCAGGGTTTTGAGGCTGGAGGAAGAAGAAAGGAATGGAAGTCCTTAAACAGGACTGCTGTACCTTCAGCATCATGAAACTCTGACTGACATGTAACAGATGCATGCGCATATTAAACATGCTGAAGCTTCTTTGCAAAATTGTCTTTAAATACACTGAGGTGGCATTTAATTAGAGTTGCTATACAATTAAACCCCAGTGCAGATATTTTGGGGGAGTCAATTGAAAAAATATGATTAAATTTATCGCTTTGTAAATAAATTATTTTTTACAAGATGGAGTATTCTTCCTTCTCTAAAGACTAATCATTTTAATTCTGCCTTTGAAATACTTTTTATTCTCAAAATGGAGAAACTACTCATAGATGGCATTCTTTTGCACACATCTTTCTTGGTGAAAGGAGTTAGTGCTCCCACCTATTCCTGTGAGGTTCCTGGCTTCTTGCTGTCAGATTCACTGGCTGAAGTGAGTGGTAGATTTTCTTGATCCAAGAGGAAGGGAATTGAAGTCCTGCCTGGCACATGTGAATTTGAAGGCTTCCTACCCACAGCCTTACTGAGCTGCTGAGGCTGGATTGTTTCAGAAACATCAACTTAAAGCCATGCGTCATTTAGCTTTTACAGAAGGAAATATGGAATGACGACAAAGGGACATTGTCTGCTGTATGGGGAAAGCTGTGCTGTTGATATAAAGGCCATTTTCTTGTGAGTAAATAAATTAAACTGTATGTTGTGGGCTGATATTTGCTCTTGGAAGTTAGGAAAAAGTAGCTGATGTTTCCCCAGAGAATTTGTTCAAGGGTGGGTTTGAGTCTCTATTTCACACAAAGTGGGGTAATGAAACCACTTTGTTCCATAAAGTAAATAACTGAAAAAAATTAAGAGCAAACCTGGAAACCTGTATCTCAGGGATGTACAATTTGTCACCTGGCTTTAAGACTTCCTTCTTACCTCCCCATCAACATCCTTCAATTCTTGTACTGCAGTTGTCTCAGATGGGATGTGACCTCACTACATCTCAAGTGACCTGGTTCCTTTGGGTTCAGCTGATGTGGAGCCATGAGCTGTATCACCCTCACTGAGTAGGTGCTTATCGTGTTTGCAGATTCCTAACCATGGAATGAGCAAGCTCAGGTCATAAACTGGTGTTAGAACAGCTGAAGGCATTAGGGATTAGGGACACACTGGGATGTGAAGTGTTTCTTCATACTGCCCAGCTGCTGAGCAAGTGATTCCTGGCTGGTCTGGCTGTGGTCTGCTGCTGTTTCCCTCTTTCCCAGCTGGCTTGTGCTGTTATTAGCAAGAGGAGGCTAGAGAAACAGATTTTACCAGCTTGGTTGAATAAGGTAAAAGTTGTCTCTGGAGTTCACACTGTATGTGTTAAAGCTACAACAGCACAGTGTTTTGTTTGTATAGGGAATTGAAGGCGCAGCAAATATAGCCACTTATTGCATTGTTCATTTCTCTGAATCGGAAAAGGCCCCAAGCCCTTTAAAGCTTTTGGTTTGAGACTGACTTTTTTGACCTTGCCATGTACTGTGCACTTTTATCTTTGTGTAGATGTTAAATATTTGAAATTAAAAAACAAAACAAAAAAAACCCTCAAAAAACCCAAACAAACAAAACCAAAAAAAAAGCTCCCACAATACCACCTACCCCAAAGAAGCCAAACAAAAAATCCCTGATATGTGTGAATAATGGCTGACAATCCCATGTGTCCTTAGCTGCAGAGTTTGGTACTCAGCCTTTGAAGAGTTTTTGCGCATGTTCAGGCTTGTTAGACCTTTGTTTCCAAATTTTTGATGGTAGTTTTTGTACTGCATGTGGCTAAACCCAGAACTTGCTCAAGAAAAGGTGTTTTCCTCTTGTGGTGGCAGGCTGTCTGCCAGAGTGGAGGGTAACAAGGTATTTCCTATCTTCTGGTGTTTACCATACCAGTGCTCTGGGTTAGAACTGGGCAGTTGTTAATGGATTTACAGCCAGGGATTTGTCTTGGAGCTGTTAATCAAAATGGAAGAGCCTAGAGTTGAGGGGAGACCACGGGTGCCAGAAGACACAGGATCCCTATAGACTTAAAACCAACTCTGGCATTTTTATTGTTTGTTTGTTGTTTTGGGTTTGCTGGTACCCACTTCGTTATGTAACATCACGTCGGTTGAAATATTTGCTCAGTAAGGTGAAACTGTTGCGTTGACAGACTTTACTCTGCGAAATGTGTTCCCAAAGGTAAGAGGTCAAACACACCCTGCTGCTCAGTGCTTGCCATTGGCTGTGTTTCAGTGAATTGCAAACTCAGCATGTGGATTTGTTTGATCACTTTTGAGATTCATTGATTCGTTTGCACACTGTGCAAAGACCTTCATTTTTGGTCTCTTCTCTGAGTGTTGAAAGGGCCTGAAGTACACATCATGCTTTATTAGCATCTAAGTTGCTTCAGAAATCTTATTTTTTTGTAAGCATAGCTAGAAACTTAATCTGCTGTAATTATTTAAAAAAATACATAGAGCCCTTGTAAGTGTGTGACTTGAACATCCTAGTTATGTATTTACATTATTTACCATCATAGTCTGGCTCTACATACTTATTCCCCTACTTCCCCACAGCTGTTTGGTTTTTAGTTAGGACGTACAAATTTGTAATGCCCATCACTAAGTTCAGTTGGGACTACACTATAAATCTAGCTCAGAAGGAGCTCAGTCTGCTGTTACTCCTGATTCTGATTTTTGCTTAATGGATGCTTCAGCTATTGAAATATGTTTGTAATCTAGGTGCATTTTATGCTTTATCCTTCATATATTAGTCTGTCCAAGTCTGTATTTTTTAAATTGAACTCTCAAATCAGCCTTTGCAAGTTGAACACAGATACTTAAACTTGGTATTCATCATGTCCTGTCTTAGGTGTATCTTCACCATCTAGAATCTTGTGCTTCTAGATGCCAAGCAACTGGCTCAGAGTTAATTACTTTTGTGGGCTATTGATTTCTGTAAATTTCCCTTTTAAACACAATTGTGTGGTGTCAGGGCTTTTAATGTACAGGTTCTCTTGACTCTTCTTGAACAGAAATTTACTTAACCTGTTACCAAATAGCTGAATTTGATTTAATTGCATAAAACAAACAGAGCTTGTAATCTTGAGGCAAGAGCTTGTTCTTGTGTCCTGACTATGTGGAATTGTTTAAATAACCTCACAAACAGTTAATAGGGTCATGATGTAGATGGGGGAGTTTAGTAGTAGTGTTAATAAGATAACTGTCACAAAGTTTGACTGCTATTAGCTTAGATAATAGATACTTGAGATACAACATTCAAATACCTGATTCTATAGTTTATAGTCTCTTATTTGTTGCCCGAATACGTTTTTTTAAAAAGGGACGGGACAAAAAAACCCCAACACAAGCCCAAATCGCCAATTCCCTGCCCCCTGGCCCCCCAGTAAAAAAAAAAAAACCAAAACACCACCCAACCCCCCCACCAATGTGGTTAGTACAGGCTGTATCTGATGGAATACTTGCAACACACTGACTGGTTATCTTTTACTCTCTGGCTTGGGAAAGGTAAAATAGGCAGCTGTGTGTATATCTGTCGGTTGAGTTTACACAGTTCCTATCAATACCAGTCTTTGAGAAGGTAGATTATAAGAGATACTGATCTGCTCTCTCTTCTTGACTAGGAAATGTGACTACTCACATTTCTGTGTGACAAATAAGTATGTCATTCTAGCCTTAAAAACATAGCTACTTTTTTTTTCCAAATGCACTGAGAGAAAGAAGTAGCATGTTTGTTTTCTAAGTTGTTTGTAAGATGATGTTTATTGGTAGCCCCAGACCACTGGAAAAAAATGCAATTAATGACAATGGAAAAATCATTGCTTCAGGTCCACTATATTAACCAGACCTACATTTATCTGAAAGTATATTCCTTGACCTTCTGAAAACTGTTATTTTTTAGTGATGTGCCCAGAAGTGACAGTTTTTTAAAAGAGTAAAACAACTCCGAGTGTTATAATTCAGCGTTCTTTCAGTATATAGTGAACATTAAGATCTTGTACTTTTGTCATTCAGCCATTTTGTTTTTCCTAGTATTTAATGTTAGACTGTTAAATTAGCTGTTCCTTTTTTCCCCCAGAGTAATAAAGTAATTTTTCTTTGGACATATTCCAAAGGTATGGTATGAGACAACACTCACTATAAAGCAGGTCTGTGTAACTGCTGAGTCAGGGTGCAATTAGAATTTTTTAAAGCCCTTTTGATAACCACAAAGGTATAATAATGATTGAGGCCACATCCATAAGCTAATGAGTGATTCTTTATGTGGACCTGGATTTGTGTTCAGAAGGGCTTCTACTTAAGCCTGGCTTGTTTTTCCGATCATGTATCACAGTATCTTGCTGAAAAAATGTTATGTTGACCAAAATTTTTTCAACTCCGAAAAGGGACACAAACTAAGAAAATATTTTGATCAAAACAGTTTTCTCTGAATGGCCTCATTCCATTGATCAAAAACTTAGAGAGGGAAGTAACACTTTTGTGACTAAAAAATTGTGTCTTTGTGGAACGATGAAAGCCTCCAAAAGGTTTCCTGGCATACCTGCAGATGATGCTGTACCTGACCACCTCTTCCAGAAACCTGGTGTTTGTTCGATGGTTTGCGTTTTTCTTGACCTTAAGAAATCCTCCTAGTAGCATTCTTAGGCAAAAAATGTATTCAGGTAAGGAATAAAATAAGGACAGGATCTTCATGTAGCTTGTTTGGAACTGCAGAGAACTTGAATAGGGGAGCTGAGAGCATGTACTCGACTATCTTGATGGTGATAAATCAAATGTTTGCTCATCATTAAGGTGTTTAAAAGCAGTAAATTCCTTTCTGCAGAAAGCTCATGAGTCTTGCACAGGACCCTGAGAGCTGATAAACAAAACTCGTTAGGACTATGTTTTACTAGAATAAGCCTTAGCATTGAAGGACCCATCAGTGAAATTATTCTACCTAAATCTGGGCCATTTGGATGGTTACCAGTCAGAAACTTCTGTTTATTTTTGTCTTGGGTAAAGATGCAACCTTTTAAATAAGGGTTCAGTATATTCTAGCATTTAAAAACTGAGACTAACGTAGTAGAGCATGGGTTTGCAAGGTCTGATCACTTAATTATTTAGGAAGTCTGTATGTTTTGTGTACATTGTGCATGGATTTAGGGAAAATGAAGGGTATTCTGCTGTGTTTATATATAAGTTTTGGAGTAACAGGTGTGAAAGTTTAGTGTGGTTCAGCAGTAGGTGTCTTTTGCTTGTATCTAGAGATCCAAGGATAGGATCCAAGGATAGAGAAAGGATACCCATTCAACAGTTTTGTTTTATTTTTCCTGTTTGTTTTTAAGCTCTATTTAATTTTTGACTTCTGTGGTGTGAGCAGTGGTTGGTCCCAGAATTTGTCTTGAAATCTGTGGAAGAACAAAAAAACTTAGATACTTTCATAAGGAACCCAAGCATGTAAGCACTGTTAGAGCAAATTGAACAACTGACACAACATGAGAGATGAGCCATAGTAAGCTGTTGATTAGCAGCCTTCTTAGCTTTTCTATAAGATTTTTGTCTTTTAAAAACACATTACTTGAACATCATGGTGTAGATTTTATAGGTGTAATTACGTGTTGGTTGGTTCTGACCTGATGAAGACCATATTGAAGCTAAAGTAAATTTTAGACTGGCTTATATTGAAATAAACTTTGTGTCAAAGAGGCCATTATCAAAATCACTGTAAAAAAAAATCCTAGTCTAAATGGAAAGTTTACAGAAAACCTAAGGTAGCTTGTTAAAACATAAGTGGATTTCTTTTTTTTTATTTTTTAGTAATACTTTTCCAGTAATTCAAGTGTTTAAATGATCATCTCCTGCTCTTTCAGTGTAGAGATTGGTGAAAGTGTGAGAGGGGAAGATGTGTATATTATCCAGAGTGGCTGTGGAGAAATAAATGACAACTTAATGGAACTACTCATCATGATCAATGCTTGCAAGATTGCATCATCCTCCAGAGTGACTGCTGTAATTCCATGTTTTCCATATGCCAGGCAAGATAAGAAAGACAAGGTAGGTAAGAATTGTGTCATTTTGGAAGGCTTTTGTTCAGCTTGGTCACTTGAAATTTTTGTAGATTAATAGTGATAAGTGATTTAATAGTGATTAATAGATTTAAGTGATTTGAAAGATTTTTCCCCCCATCCTTTTCTCTTGGTAAAATGTTCAATTATTTTATCTACAAGTGAATGAAGTGAGAAGATAAATTTTTTTGCCTGTGTTTTGATAATTGACATGCCTTCAGTTTGCAAAAGTAGGTATATTCTCTGTCTGTGATATACTGCACAGTACTTTGCTAGCAAACCCCATCTAATGGAATTTTTATCCTCCTTTTTCAGTTTTTTTGTTTTTTTAGTCCCTATAAATGTAGAGAGTACACCTTTTTAAGCATTTTAATTGCATGGAATTAAATACTAAGTTCAAAATAGGTTTTATCCTATATGGTTAAACAGAGCAAAATGGAAGGAACTGATAAAATCCACAATACATAACTGAAATTAATAAAAACATTATTTTGTGCTGCCAGACAGATTTAAAAAAAGTTTTTATATCTGTAATAATTATTTTGATTTATGAAGACAAAAAATTGTATGAAAACCCCATAAATGCACTACTAATTTTATTGCCCATTTCCTGAATTTGATCTATCGTAACTGATGAATATATCAGTTCAGCCAAGTTGTTAACACAGTAAAAAACCTTCTGTGGGAAATGAGACTCATTTAAAAAAAAATAGAACTAGACTCTCTCTACTATATATACAAAAAACCCACCTTTGATAGGTTATGTGAATGGTACTTTTACCTAAACTCACTTGAAAAGAAGTAATAAGAAATGTGAATTTGGCTTTAAAGATTGGATTGCAATGGTTGTATTTTTGGAAAATTGTCTCTCTCCTTTACTTCCTGTAAATGGACTGCCCCCTCTCTTTCACTTTGGGCATCAAGCAAACCATTCTGAAGGCCTTCTGTTGGTCTTTATTTACTTCTAGATAAAAAATATAACAGGACTGAAGTAATGGAGAAGCTAAAAATAATAGCAGTTATAACAAAATACATAATAGTCAGCCTGTGATATCTAAGAACACAATTAAAAAGAGTTATATTCTGGTATATTAATTCTTTAAGTGCAGGCTCTGTAATACCATACTAATACTATGAAGGTCTACTTGTTATACTTCCAAGAATGGAATTCAGGGGTTAAAAAGTAATACCCTATTCTATGCCTACGTCTCTTGGTACTTCATTTTGGCTGTGTTTTGTATTGGATGATGCTTTCCCTTGATCAGAAGGGCTGAAATACTGTACCTCAAAAGACCTTGAAGTGGTACCAATAAGAATTTTGTTGAAAAGAAGGGAAAGCATCTCACTATGTTTTGAATTCCCACTTCATATTGGGAAGTTCTGCTGTACCATCCTCTAAGTTCTTAGTATGGGAAAAGAAAGAGTATATTCCAAATTTTCCATGCATCTAAATTGTTTTGTCAAGGCTACTCAAATTCCATGTGGCAGACTTCCAGAGACAATTTAACCCCCGAGTGTGGTGGCACAGTGCATGCCATCCAGGAGCATTTTGTATTTCAGAAATGCCATCTGAAGATGGATAGCCTAGGAAAGTGATTTTGATTAATAGAGATTTTGAGGTCTTTTTCCAGACTGTTCTCTGTGTGTCACTGAGTTCTGCAGTTGTAGGCAAAATATTTTTTGTGGGTTTTTTTTCCCACTCTGTTTTGCAATTGAGAAAATGTTTGCCATCTTTGGAAATTAACCTTGGTAGTTGACCTCCATGTTGCAAAATAAGCTATAATACAGCTGTCAACATTGGGCAGCTTATTGACAGGGACATCTTCCCTCCTGCTTGCATCAGATCACTTGTTCTTTGACCCATGATGAGTGCACAAGCTTTGTGTGCTGCCTGAAGTGTCAGTAAAGTGCCAGCCATTTTCTTCCTGTGATCATACACAGATTTTCTTCTGTGGTGAAAGACGTTGCTGTAGTTTGCTTGATTATGAACTGAGGCAGTATAATCTTCACTAGATAGATGCTGTTTTCTGGTTTGAATTTAAGTTATTGACTTTAATTCATTACGAACTAAATAGGCTGAGTCCTTGCTGCTTAAAATAACCATGTATTTGTCATACCTCTGGTGCAGTTATGATTCTTGAGAACAATGAAAGTGCTCTTCATTTTTTTATGTAAGGAGAAGGCCTTGCAGTAAAAATGTTAGTCTGAGCAGTCTAACCTGCTCTGAAAATTTTAGCACTAAACCTGGACTATCTTTAAATCAGAAACAGATTGAAAAAAGAAATACTTACTGAGAATGATTACGAAGTCAGTAAATTAATTTCAATTCAGTCAAGTGCTGCCCTAAGCTAGAATATTTCTGGTGCACAAGCTAGCTAAACTTAAAAATAGCTCAGATGTTTCTGTGCTTTGACCATAACTGCACTTATGCACCCTCTAATTATGCTAACCTTCCAAGCTGTGGGCAGGACACATTAATGTAGGATGCTGCAGAGATGCCTTTGAGATAAGTTAGAAGTACAGTGACAGGTGAGTTTGGTGTTCTACAGCTCATGTAACTTTGTTTTTTTGATTTGTAGAAGGGGTCCGTGGAGCGTTGGGTAGGTATCTTTTTTTTTTTTAATCTAACACTATGCATTTCCATTAACATGGCCTTAAAGGGTGAAACTTTTTGGGTTACATTTTGTATAACTAGGAACATTTTCAGTTTCACTTCTTGATTTCAGTTGTGTTTCACCTAGGCCATGACTGTAATCCTGTGGAATAATTTGCTACAAGAAAACTCCTAGATTCTAGTTAAAAATTTATTTGGACATTGAAGATAATGGCTGTCAATTTCTGAGGCTTCAAAGCATATCTCATTTTTGAAATGATAAATTTGGGTAATACATTAGTGAACATTCAGTATCCATACACTTCACAACTGGCTTTCTTGGAAGTGAAAGTTCCAGTTATAAATCTTTGGGCTGTCTTTGATTTCCTTTTTTTTTTTTTTTTTCCCTATTCAGCATGCATGTGATGAATATTGAGCAAGACAATGTACTAAGATGCTTAAAGCCAACAGAGCTTTGATCTTGATGGACAACTTTTACTTTCAGCTGTGTGTCCTTTTCACAGTTACTCTTGTGAGGTTGTTTATATTAGCTTTGTGGATTCCCCCTGCCACTGGTAATTCAAGTGATTTTCTTACAATTTCGTTTCTGTACGTAATCTAATACTGCATTTCGCACTAATAATTCTGAAAATAACCTAAAATTACATCAGATAATTGACCAATGAATGCTGTGAATCTGTGTTCTTACCTCTTTCATCAGAAGCAAGCCTTACAAACTACATTATAAAGAAAATCATGAGTTCTCATCCACCTTTGTCATCCAAGTTTCTGAATAATGAGGCCAGGTTGTCTGACGTTCCCATAAATATACTTTCTTCGATTTTAAAATAATCTTCAATTTGGATCATATTGTAGCACAAAACTTACTTTCTATGCAAACAAGCAAATCTTAAATGTGCCATGTGGGTTTTCTTTTAATGCACAATTTTGTGTAAAGGAAACTGTTAGCTGCAAACTTCTTTTGTCTTAATCTCCTATTAGCCCATTCTTGAGAAACAGGTACTGGTGTCTGGCTCTCTTTCCTTCCAAGACCCACTGTCCACCAACATGTAGGCAATCTGTGATGTGTGCATATCTGCTAAAACAAGTTACCTAGTGGTAAAACTTCAAGTTCTTCCTTCTGGGAAGGCAGCCTGCAAGGCCAGCAGCTGAAAGAAGTACCAGCTGGTAACGTATGCATTAGTATGTGATGCAGGAAAGTATTTTATTTGGGTTTTTTTGTCGTGGCGATACTCGTGATACCGATATATGAGACAAACTGAATGGTATTCACATTGAACAGAAATAAAAAAATTAGGTAAAATTCAGTGTGCTGGATGGAGTGGAAATGGCAAACCATGCTCTGAAAAGAATGTAATTTGCCTTTAGCTGCTAGCCTGAGCTAGTTACTTGTTTCTACCAGGGGGGCTGGTCCTGGTTTTCCATTTCCTTTTCCTTCTATTTGAGCTGACTCACCTGGCTGTGGTTCAGACAAGTCCTAGTGTACAGTACAAGGGAAGTCTCTAGCCTGGAAAGATAGGATAGTACAAGCAGGAGAGCAAACCTCTCATTTCAGCTTTACCTGTTAGTCCAGCTTAGTGGAAGCATTGAACTAGATCTTTGCAAAGAGTTGGTTAAGAGAACACTGCAATAGAATGAAAAGAGTAGATACTAAATACTTCTTTTGTTGATGTTGACAGAGATTTGAGAGTATTTGAAGTCCAGCTTGAAAATGTCAAATGCTAAAATGAGCTGAAGTGATCAGGAATTCAAATGGCATGAACAAAAATTTGCTGCTAGTAATAGAAATATCCAGAAAGCTTTAGACAGCTTACACAACTGAACTTAAATGAAGAGCAGCATTTTCCTCAGTAAGAGGAAAATTAACTGTGCTGAAGCACTAATGGTGATAAACTTTTCTGGAAGCTATATGCATCTGAATTGCAGAGATCTGGGGAGTGCTGGCTGTTGCATCTGTTTTCTGTGTAATGGTGGTGATGTTCTGTGAAACACAAGACCCAAGGGATGGTTTTCAAAATGAAGAATTTCAGTAATGATGGTGATAAACTTGACCTAGCCGTAAAACGAGACTGCAGTATCTCAGTTTCTATTCTGGAAGTATGTTGTCAATCTGCAGGTTAAAACAGAGAAATGCCAGGTTTCTACCTAACCTAGAAAGAAATTTTGAGGAAAATATTGGCTTCTTGATAGGACACAGATGGAAAAGCATCCGGTGATTCAGCTCATTGTCACTTATGCCCTTGAACATCAATGGAAGGAAAGCAGAGATACTCTGTAATTGTGTGTATGGCGTGGAAGGAGAGGAGGTTCCCGGGAGGTGAAATGAGGCTGTTAGATAAAGACATGTAGCAGGAGAAAATACTGTGCCAGCAGAAAACAGTCTGATTTTGAGATGGAAACTCTGACTTGCAGCTCTGCCTTCATGCTAATGTTATTGCGAGGTATTAGCCTTATTTAAAGATTAGCAAAAAGAAAGCAAAAGGTTTTGTTTCGTCTTTCTGTTAGAGAAAACTGTCTAGGGAAACATAGGTTTTTGCGAAGCTTAAAAAATGATAAAACTTTGGAATAACTAAAAAAAAAGTGAGATATCCTTCATAGTTTCCTTTTTTTGCTTGTTTGTTTATTCTGCATCCTTGATGCTTTTAAAAAGCTCTTGACATTAGCTTTGCTAATAAGATTTTTATTCTTCTTTCATTCTTTCTACTTAGGATTTCTTCATCTCCCCCTGTCCCTTTTGGGAATTCTAGACTCCTAATTGCATCGAGAAATTAAAAATAATTAACAAAAAAAAGGTCAGGGTAGAAGACCCCTGCTAACAAGGATCTACAAGCTTTGCTGTGCCATGAAGAAATGCTTGATATTAATGTTGTTTTAAAGCAGTATTCTCAAAAGTTGGGTTCATTTTGCCTTCGATCTTTGGGTTTTGCAATGTTTCTTAGAACAAGACAGAGTTGTATGTTTACGTAGAGTAGAGGCTTAGAGAAATTAAAATTGTCTTTCTGCTATGAAAAAGCTAGCTGAAACTTTTAAGTAGAAGAATTGGAAAAATACATCCCAAATTTTATCTCTTTAATGCAGAGTGTGCAAACTGATTTAGATATTCCTAAATGCTTTACTGAGTTTCAGAACCCTAGTAGCAAGATTGACATGCTAGTTTGGATAAAGTTCTGAAGCTTTTCATATCTAGATTCCCAATATTGTAAAGAAAAAAGAAAAATAACTTATCTTCTTATTCCTTGCATCTAGTTGAAATATTTTTAAAATGTAAATGTTTGTGCTTTACTCTTCAGAGCCGTGCACCAATCTCTGCAAAACTTGTTGCCAACATGCTGTCAGTTGCAGGGGCTGACCACATCATCACCATGGACTTGCATGCTTCTCAGATCCAGGTGACTGTTGGTTCTTACTAATTGCGCCTAGAAGCTCTCCTGAATTAATGTGACAAGCTAATAGTAGTAGTTCTCTGGGTTTTTGGTCATTATTTTGAAAGGCTATGTACACAACTCTCAGGGTTCAGAGGAAGTCTTCCTACCTGTTTCTAATTAAATTCCCTTTTAGAAAGACACCAGTCTTGATTTTATGGGGTGATTTTGCATTTACTTCAAATATTTGTGTGTTGCAGTCTTCCGTAGAATTTGTCAAGTCTAATGTAAGAGCTTCCAGAACATAAATAGAGCTTCCATACACTGGCTTGGGGCAAGTTCTCTTAATCTTAGCCTTGTCAGAGATTATAGTGTTGCCCTAGGTAGAGTTTTGTTGTTACAGCCAAGGGTGTAATACTCTCCTAAAAGAAGTGGAGATGGAGCCTGGGAACCCTTATCTGGCTTACTGCTGAGTCCAGCAAATCACAAAACCTTTGCGTCAGACACAGAGGAGACATCATTTGTCATTCTCATGTGTACCTCGTTTTAAGAGAACTTATTTTTTATAGACAGCACCATATCTTCCAGTTTTGGCACTCACATTTAATCAGAATTTCTTATTATGCTAGCTGGCTGTCACATAAATAAAAAGGTCTAAACCAGATTTCTTGTTTTTACAACTTGTACAAAGATTCCATTTTAGTTTGAATCTTCACCATGTTGAAATACTGCTGTTAATGTCAAGCAGTTGAAATTTATGAAAGTTGAGTATTATTCACTGGATTTTTTTGAGAGCTTTTCACTAGCATTAATTTACTTGAGTGCCTGAAGGTGATAATCTTTTCTGATTTTTATATCAGTTGAGAACATCTGTTTTCTTTTTCACTACTCTTGGGTGATATTTTTAGAGACCTTAATATTTATTTGACTTCAGCAGCATTTGACAGCAGAATCAGAAGCAGAGTTAGGCCAGTGTAAAATAATAATTGAAGTTCTACCATTCGTGAAAGGCAAAGGCTTGATTCTTTCCTTTGCCTTCATTCCAGGTGAGGTGCAAACACATATTCATGAAACTCTCTTTCTATTTCGGATTAGGGTTTCTTTGACATTCCAGTAGATAACCTGTATGCAGAACCTGCAGTACTGCAGTGGATTAAAGAGAACATTCCTGAGTGGAGAAACTGTATCATAGTCTCACCTGATGCAGGTGGTGCAAAAAGGTACTGTACAAGCCTAAAACTATCGGATTTACATATAGTTAGTGGTTAATGATCTAGTTTGTCTAGTCTTCTGTATTCCTCTATGAATTGTGCAAGATATAGGATACATCACCAATGAATCCAACTGCATTGTAAAAACAGAACAACTAGTTCTTCCAATGCTGTTCATGCTTGAAAACATTCAGGAGCTTTCTATACTCTAAAGAAGATATTTTTCTCTCTTCCTGGATATGGCCTCATTAGCTGAATCCCTCCACCAGAGGGAAGAGATTTTTCCTGCTGCTTGCTTCTTTAGTCTACTTGCGGCACCTCTTCCTGCTTCGCTCTGGAATTGCCTAAGCTTCCCTTCTCTGTCAAAGTATATGGCCTATTCCCACTGTACCTGCTGGCATTTAGGTAAGAGCTTGCTTGACTCTTATTTCTTTTTTCTTTTCGTTATTGCATTCCAGATGTAAAGCTGTTGACCCCAAGTTTTGCACTATAAATACTAGAAAAAGGGAATGGAAGTTTGAGTGGTGAAAGGTAGAAATAGAAAGCTTAGTTTACTGGAATCTTTCTTCATTCACAGCATGTGCAACTCATTTAGCAGACTCTGTTTTATTTGGTATTGATTGAGTATAAACCAATGCCAAAGCTCAGACGCAGACTGGCTGGTGAGGTCATAAAGCATACCATTGAGGCAAAATGCTTATTCTCAGGTTCTATTGCTCATGCTGCTGCTGCAGAGGGAATAAGACTCCTGTATGCCCATAGCAATTTAAATGTCTGAAATATAGAATGGGGAAAAAAGTGAAAGACTGTCATAATTTGATTTTAATTGAAGTCCTCGAGTCTGTTTTGAGTGTTCATGTTGTAATGATTTTTAAGGAAATAAGACTGAGTAGAACTCCTAGTTGTTCCTTTTTAGATTAATCAAGTTAAGGATGTGAAGGCCATAGAAAGCATTCTAAAAGGTCACTTAGTCAGTTATATTTCTTTGTTCATTCCTCTCAGGATACTGTTATTTTTGCGTTTGGTTTTTATGCTGGATTTTGTTTAGTTTTGTTTTTTAAACAAAATACAATCTTTGCTTAGAATTCAAGTCAGAAGACAGCATTTTTTCCCCTACCAAATATTTGTGCATTATCAAGTTAATCATAAGAGTTTATTTTTTGAGGATCACTCTCACTGTATTTAATATTGATAGATACAGTCTATCTTTAGTATCTTTCTGCTATAATGCAACCAACCAGTTTCTGGTGAAGTAGGGGTAAATGTTGCTTTCAACAAATTCAAAGCTTTTGCTTCACCTCCAGTAATAAAATGTAAAGAAAATTGTTTGGCCTTTCCATTTAAAATATGTAGAATTTCAAAATAAAATTTAATGAAAGATTAATAGAATGTGAAAATTGAACGTGAATTATCTTAAAATTTAAATCTATAAGTATTAATTTTTTAAAAATCATTTTCTTGCACTCAATTAAAATATTTGAATTCTCTTTTGTTTCTTACCACTTGCTTGGTTTTTGCCCAGCTTATTAGATGTTGCAGGTGAAGTATGACTTGGAAATTCTATTGATATCTTAATGCCTCTAAGGTATTGAGACTTGCTATGAAGTTACACTATTCATAAAAAATGCCAAAATTTTTGGAAGTTTTTTTTGTCATCCGTTTGTTGACACACAGTAACTGAAAACTCCTTCATATTTAAGTGGTAAAGAAACAAAACTGTAATCTCTATTAACCATGCTTGTTAATAACCTTGAAAACAACATTCTAAACATAGCCTAAAAATACAGGCTACAAGGTTGCATCAGCATTTAGAAAAAAGCATGGAGTGGTTCATTCCTGTGTCTTTCTACCTAAGAGCTCTATTATTTTAAACACACTGAAAAAAGCAATCAGAAGTCTGTAACAAGTTTATTACTGGAAGTTTGTTTGGCCACCAGAGGTCACCCTGAAGGGTTTTTTAAATACCTTTGTCAAGCAGATGTATACTGAGGGAATTATTAATGAAGTAAGCTACTTGATTACTAGTCAAGTACTGTGAAAAGAATTATTAATCACTATTAACTTGCTTGGTTTTTTCCCTTTGCCTTGGTTTCAAATCCTGAAATGGTATTTTTCAGTTAGAATGTTAAAGTGCACATTCCCGTAGGCTTAGAATTGACTTCCCCCTACTTTAAATTACCTAGTGTGACTAGTATTGCAGCAGCTTAATAAAAGCTTGTGAATAGCTGAAATGTTTTCAAAGCCAGGCACTTAATGACAGAAAACCAAAGTAAACTCAATTAAAAAATCAATTTTTGGGGTATAGCTGAAGACACTCTGGTTGTATTTATTAGCAATGAATTAAGATTGTTTCTACCTGTCTCATTCCTTGCAAAAGTTTTCGCTGTGGTAATTTGAAAGCCAGAAGACAAAAACTGTGTGTTGTGACAAATACATATGCATGACTGTTGTTTCTTTTAAAATGGTTCTCTAAATGTGGTGTATTTCTTCCTGTAACTTAGGGTTACTTCAATCGCTGACAGATTGAATGTGGAATTTGCTCTCATTCATAAGGAAAGAAAGAAGGCAAATGAAGTGGACAGAATGGTCTTGGTTGGTGACGTGAAAGACAGAGTAGCAATTCTTGTCGATGATATGGCTGACACATGTGGCACAATATGTCATGCAGCAGACAAGTGAGTATTATTATCATCTGGACCACTCTCTCACTATGCTGTTCCCACTCACTGCACAGCTGATGAATGAAGTTATCCTCAAAGCCTACAACCCAACCTGACCTCTGTAGCATGAAGTCATTCTGACCCTTGAGTCTGTAGGTCAAAGTTCTGTGATTCAGCTGTGTCCTTCTTTAGAACATGAAACTGAGAAAATACTTACAGAAATATATGATCTGTACCTAGGAAGAGCACAGAATAAATAAAATGTCATATAACTTGAAAGGACTTGGGCCACCTAGTGCACTTTACAGTTCCAAGGCAGAAACAACAGATCAAAAATCATTCCCTCCTTGAACCTCATCATGGAGCCTTTCTACTCTCCTTAGGCAATCTTTCAAAAAGCTTTACTGGATTTAACACTGTAAAGTATTTTCACCATAGCGTTCGATGGAAATGTAATATTATTTTCACCTTACATCTTAAGTATAAAACTATATATTTTCATCTGGGGAGATGAGCATAAGGTCTTCTGTCTGAAAGTTGGTTGAAGAGTTCTAATTTTCCTCTAGACTTGAGTAATCAGAGTTTGTTCAGTCTTTCCACAAGGTTTGTAGACTTCTGCTCAATTGTGTTGCCTTCTGTATTCCCTCCAGCTGTTCCATTTCTTGAAGTGGAGCTTGTCAATATGGACCCACTATCTTAACTAAGGCTCTAGCAGTGCTGAGTAGAAAGGATTATTTATGGTTTTCCACCTGCCTTTATGCTGGTTCATTTCAGGTTAGTAGTAGGGCTGGCTCGTGTTCATTTAGTTCTCAACCAGCATCCCCAGGTCCTTTTCCACCAGGCAGCTTTTCAGCCTCTCTTCCCCGAGCCTGTAGCATTTCATGGGGTTGTTGTTACCAAAGTGCGGGACCCAGCATTTGGCCTTATTGAACGTCATGCAAATGGCCTCAGCCCATAGATCCAGCCTGCCCAGAGCCCTCTGCAGAGCCTTCCTGCCCTCAGGCAGATCAAAACTCCCACCCAACTTGGTGCAAACTTAATTGAGGGTGCCCTCAATCTGCTTGTCCTGATCGTTGATAAAGATGTCAAATGGGATTGGCCTTTGGGGAACCCCACAAGTGACTGAGTGCCAACTGGATATAACTCCATTCACTACAACTTTCTGCATCCAGCCATCCAACCAGTTTTTTACCCAGTGAAAAGTATACCTGTCCAAGCTACAAGATGCAAATTTCTACAGGAGAATGCTGTGGGAAATGGTATGAAAGCAACATGGTGAAGTTTAAGTGAGCTAGACGTTGTTCTTGGTGCTTTCAAGTAAAGATAATCCCATGAGTTTACAATCTTTAGTTGCAGACTTCCTGTTTGCACCTATATAAAGGACGTCAAAAACTCATGGAAGAAGGATTCATATAGTCTTGTGTTTCTTTTCACTTTCATGGAATTTGATGAAATTTTGTTGTGTATTTGTTTGCTATCTGCATTCTAATCTACATCACACCCCAAACTCTTCTTCTAGGCTCTGCCCTTTGCAGATCAAAATCACAAATTGCCTAGCCAACAATTTTTTTTTATACTCTTGTGCATAGAGGAAGTTAATGCTTGTCAAAAACATTTATTTCTTTCCTGTTTTGAAAGAAGTACTCTTTATTTATCAACAGTACATTTCTAGAGACCAAATTCTAAAACTGTCAGTCATCTTCAATGTATCTGCAGTGTTCACTAAGAAAGATGCTTTTGCTTGAGTGATCTGCCTTGTATCATGTTCTTGGCATGAACTAATGCTTTTCATTAATGTCAAATCCAGGTGGGAGGTACTTTGTGTATAATTAGACTTGCTCACCAAAATACTCCCTAGAACTCCTTTTATCTCAGCAACCTAGATGTATATCAAGCAGATGAACTAAGAAATACATTTTCAGATAGAGCAGATCAACTTGCTTAAGTACAAACTCAAGTACACACACGTGATACATACTCACACTATTGTAATGCATACTTCTTGTAGGCTGCAGCTACTAAATGGAGTGCTGAAAATGACCAGGAAATTTCAATTCTGTTAAGTCATTCAGAATGAGATGGTGTTTCTGTGGCTTTGTCTTTTTTTTTCCTCTCTTATGCTTCCTCCTGTGCCTTTGTGATGATCTGATAAAATGCCATTTTCAGGGCCTGTATTTCTAAGACTAGAGAAGCAGGTAGGACATAGCTGAGCATCTGGAGGCATTGAAGCCACTAGAAACTGAATTTAAGATATTTTGACTCATTCACAAGGTATTCTAGTTCTTGGATTTTTACTGTTTTTCCTCCTCATGCATCACTTCACTGTGTGCTTGGAGCAGCAGCATGTCTTCCCACAACCTTGCAGTAAGCTAGGCTTTTAATCATTAACATTTCTTCTTCCTCAGAAACTTCTTCCAAGCAGAACTGTTTGAATTGCAAATGAAAATAAAGGTGGATGATAATGGAGGCACAATGGAGTTGTGAATACTGCCATCCAACCTACTTAATTTTTTTGCCTGGTTAAGATAGAAAGCTTGTACTGGAGTTCATTTTTATGTTGTGCTGATATGGTCAAAAATGCAGCATTTTAGGTTAGTATCACTGCTGCAAATAAGAACTTTTTAATTTAATTATAATTTTTGTTGGGCATTTTTCTGAGACAATTCAAACTTTTTCAGGTTATACAAAGATCTGAATTATTTTGTAGGTATTTTATATGTAGAACTTAGCAAGCAAAATGTATTTTAGAGATTTGTATCCAGCTTCATCTGTAGCCATCTATGTAAACATGCATCACATCATGTTATTTTTGTGTGTTCTACAGGTTAATGTCTGCTGGAGCTACTAAAGTTTATGCTATTCTGACTCATGGCATCTTTTCTGGTCCTGCCCTCTCTCGGATTAATAATGCTTCATTTGAGGCTGTTGTGGTAACTAATACAATCCCCCAAGAGGAGAAAATGAAACATTGCCCAAAAATACAGGTACAGTGGTATTTTTATGCCATTTCCGTAGACTCAAGATTTGCATTTTACTGTTCACTGGTGCTAGAGTTTGTGCCTTGAGAGGAAACTAATATTCTTAAATACATTGTTTGCAAAATATTTTGCTAAAACATGCTAAAGAACTGTTCTTAGGGGATTCAGGTAATACAACAGAGCACCGCAAAATATTTGGTATTTGCCACACCTTGAGAGTGCTTGATTGTGAAAGAGTGACAAATGTAAATTTGACTGTGTTTTTTTCTTTCTTTCTTAAATCAATATTAATCATACAGTATTTGTATGTAGGAACTTAGTTATTTTGTTGAGGAGGCCACAGAAATCTTAGACAACTTTTTTCCTTGAAAAACACAAATCGAATTGTTCTGGGAAGTCATGTGTCCCATTTGGAGGTTTTCCATAGTGCAGAGTGGAGAAAAGCATAAAAGATGGAGATTTTAAATGCATTTTTAAAAGCCTAACATTTATTTGTTATTTATTGTAACAAGGCCAGCACTTTAAAAGGTGTACTTCCTTTAAACTGTATTTGTGTCAAGCAGACACTGCCATCTGATGGCAACAATAGTGGGGCTTTTTGACAACATGCCCTTTGTCAGAAGTCCTCAACAATATGACTGTTCGGTGATCCTAGTCAATGCTTTCTTACTCAGTTCTTGAGTTATTTGGTGTTATATATATATATGTTCAATGACTAAGCTTTAATATTGTATTACTTCCTAGAAATAAAAGCTACAAAGGTAGATGGAATGTTTGTTTACATGTTTATAAACTGCGTAGTTTATTGCTCTTGGTGTGTCATAAAATTTTTCTTCTCAATTTTTCTTTCAGTTTATTGACATTTCCATGATCCTGGCAGAGGCAATTCGAAGAACGCACAATGGTGAATCTGTGTCTTACCTGTTCAGCCACGTCCCCTTGTAACTGCAGGGGATTACACTGCATCTTTGCAAAGGTCTCTTAAGCTAGCACTGTTTTTAAAAATGCACATCAACCATGAGAAATTAGTATCTTTGTACAATTCGAGAGCTTGTATGTTTAATTATTATATTTGTCCTGTAATTACCATTTGTTCTTTGTAAATGGGCAATAAATCTCCATCTTGCAGAAACCTTACGAATTCTCTCGAGAGTCTGGAAGTCTTATGTGTCGTGTAAGTTCTTCTATGGGTCTGTTCTCACGTTTTGCTAAACTGCTGTGTCAGATCCATCTCTCTATATAGAACTACAAACTGTTCACAGAACTTAATGGGATGTAAACTTAATGGGATGTATACGTGTCAGATCATTTTTTGTGTTAAGCTAAATGCTACAAACCTGAGTTTCTTGTATCTGTTAATCTGCTGGGCAAAGAGGTGGGAGTTTTTTATGTTTAAGTACCATGAACAATATTTTGTAAGCCCTAACAATATGTAAAGGTCATGTTAATTTTGAGGAACTGTTGACATATACATAGTATTGACTGTTTTGATACACTTAATGTTCTTTTTTTTCCCCACAAAATATTTCGGGCTGCTGTTTTCTTTTGTAAAGCTCTCATTACATTAAATTGTTTGCTTAACATCCATTCTGTGCAGTTGCTGTCTTCAGTTGTAAGATTAATGTTTCAGTATTCCCAGTATTATTAATATCACTTATCTAAATAATGGCCAAGCTTTAATTATGAGCAGTTTGGTGTAAATTTGATTTTTTCTTTGTAGTTTTTGACATTCCCTGATTGTGATAAGAATAATTTTATAACAGTTTTCCTGTTAATATTGTAAAGGTTTATTGTGCCAAGTTGAAACAGAAAATTTAAACACACTTATACAGACTGGTCTGTACTGTGGTTGAAAAGTATCTGAAAATACAGATTTTTTTCAAATGGCATAGTCAATGGATCTTCTTCAAATTCCTATTACAAAATACCACAATACTTGACTGTGCAGCGAGTGAACTAGGGTACACTAACTAATCTTGAAAGCTTTAACAGTAGAGAATTAATATCATTATGAAAACAACTCTTCTTGTTGGATGATAGGAAAGCTTATGGTTACGTATGGCTAATGGAGTCAGTAATGGATTGGGGGGGGTGGGACTCAGAATTGTAATTTTGTAATTAGGCCTTTAATTCCTATTATGATCTGTTTTCAGTCTTTCTGTTAGAAGAGTAACGTGTATTAAAATACTATTCCTGCACCTAGATCACAGGAACTCAAGTTTCCTACCTGAAATTGCAGTTTTTAGTTACAAAAGTATTGCCATACTTGAGAGATGCTTCCTTGCTATAGTGCTGCATTAAAAATAGCCTTATTTCATCCTGATTTGCTTATTTGGGGATATATTTATAATAATACAGTATTGTATTATAAAGTGAATTTTTCCATTCCAGTTAAGACAGTCTTCAGAAAGGCCATTTTTTTTTTAATTTCTCTGAGAATAAATCTATTTGGTCTTCCTTTTTTCCCAATAATTTTCCATTGTTTCTGTGAAATTCTTTTTTCTCCATGAAAATGAGTAAAACAGAATTTCACCTGTACTGCTTTCAGTGATGAATACATAAATAGAGTATATAAACTCTTGTGGTGAGAATTCAGTTCAGCTGGTAGTTCTCAGAGAAGTTCCTCATTTTCAGAATTATGTTATAGCACAGTGGACATGAATTTACAGTATTGTTTTATTTGGTAAAGAAATTTCTTAAATGTAAGATCACTTAACCCACATTGCTTCGCAATTAAATTGTTAACCCCCAAGTGTGTGGCCACATAATTATACCAAGTTCACTCCTGAGCACTACGCAAAAGGCACACAACACATTTAATGCACGGTATCAGTTCAGCTGCTTTTTACGTCAGACTGTTCGAAGTAAACCCACTCAACTGCATTTAACAGGATGAGATGGGGGAAGGAAAATTGCAGAACTAATGTTACTCTATGTGCTACATTTTGTGCATCCAAAATGCTTATGAAGAGCTACACGTGACTTCCACCAGCTCTGTGAAAACTGCCTCTATTTTGACAGAATTAAAAGCCATGGGAACAGAAAATGGTGAGGTGTTTGGTGTTTAATGCTCTCTGCTTCCCGGTCCGTGCCTGGATTCTGGTCTGAAGATCTGACAGTTCAGCCTGGTGGGAAGCATTCCTCTCTCAGCAGCATTCTTTTATTTGAAAAAATAGCCCCTTGCATAGCAGAAGTTGGAGGATTTAGCTCATATTTTTCTGTAAATCTTATTTTGACTTGTTCCACTGCCCTAGTGCAAGTACACATTTTTGGCTTTCTTGGTAAGAGTATTTGATTTCTGCAGCTTTGCTGGAAGCTCCTGTCATAGACCCAGGGGTTTTAAATGTCAAACACTCAGAGCCTGCTGCTGAGGCAGTGGACTATGGGGAGTGAAACCTCAATGTCTTTCTTCTACTTGCGGGGCCCAAAACTGAACTAATATATAAAGATTCTCCTTAGCCCTTCTTCGATTGTTAATGCATTTATAGGAATGCCTTTTATTCTCTTTATCTGCAGTAGCAGGTTTATTTCTATTTGACGTTTAGACCTTGTTGTTTTCTGTGTGCATTAACTCATGACATCCTCATAAACCTACTGACTGGTCTACCCCTTTTTCCAAAGGACATGCAAGTACAACCTCAGTCCAAATTCCTTTTCCCACTGAGTTCCATCCAGCCAAAACACTCTGTTCAGTCAGACTGGTTTTCTTCCCCACCTATTTGTCTTTGGCACATGGGAACAGCCTGCTCCCGCACCTTGAAGATTTCCTTCTTGAAGAGTGTCCATCCTTCCTGGGCTCCTCTGCCCTTCAGGATTGCCTCCCAAGCAACTCTGTCACCCAGGTTCCTAAAAGGCTGAAGTCTGACCTTCAAAAGTCCAAGGTAGCAGTTCTCCTTATTGCTCCAAGTATCAAAAACTGTCTCATTACATGGCCAGGATGGCCTCCAGCCATCACGTCACTCACAGGTCCTTCTCTGCTCACAAACATCAGGTCCAGCAGGGCACTTTCCCTAGTAGCCTCTCTCACCAGCTGTATTAGAAAGTTATTTCCACACTCTCCACAAATCCCCCAGACAGATTCACTGTATTGTATTTCCAGCAGGTATCTGTAAGCTGAAGTCTCACACAAGAACATCCCAGGAAGGGCTGGGGATTGTGAGACTTCTCCTAGCTGTTTATAGGATGTTTCATCTGTCTCTTTATCCTGTTTGAGTTCTCTATATCAGATTCCCAGCATGATAGCTGGCTTGTTGGTCTTTCCCCTGCGTCTTACCATACATGCTTGACCCTTTCATCCCCATTACCAAGCTCTAGATGATCAAAACACTCTCTAACATACAGTGCTAGCCCACTGCCTCTCCTTCCTTGCCTATCCCTTATGAAGTGTTTATAGTTGTCCACTGCAGCATTCCTGTTGTGCAAGTCATCCCAGCATCTTTGAATAATTGCAGCTATATCACAGTTTTCCAGCTGCACAATGGCTTCCAACTCCTCTTTGCTGCTCATGCTGCATGCATTGATGTAGGTGTGCTTTAGCTGGGCTATTGATCCAGCCACCCTCTGTGACTGTTCACAGGTACTTCTGTGGTTTCTATATTGTATAGACATTGTGTATATGTAAATATATAGAGAGAGGGAGAAAGGAAATCAATCCATAACAATTGCAACCATGACACTAGAATCAGAATAATAAAAAGGTTTGGGTTGAAAGGAGCTTTAAAGATCATCTAGTTCAAATCCCCCTGCCATGGGCAGGGACAGTTCCCAATGCACTAGGCTGCTCAATGCCCTATACAACTTGGCCTTTAACACTGCCAGGGATGGAACATCCACAACTGCTTTAGGCAACCTGTTCCAGTTCCTCACCACACTCACAGTAAAGAATTTCTTCTGGATATCTAACCTAAATTTCCCCTTTTCTCAGTTTGAACCCATTCATTTTGAAGCCATTACTCCTCATCCTACCAGTACAGTTCTTGACAGAGTCCCTCTCCTGCAGGCCCCTTCAGATACTGGAAGGCTGATAGGAGGTCTCCATACAACCTTCTCTTCTCCAGGCTGAACAGCCCTTTCTCAGCCTGTCTTCATAGCAGAGATACTATAGTTCCCTTATCAACTTCATGGCCCTCCTCTGGACTTGCTCCAAAAGTTCCATGTCCTTTTCATCAAAATAACCTGTTGAGTGGTAGCCTTCTCCCATTAAATGTAATGCACAATTCTTGAAAAAGCAGTGTCAAACCCCAAAATAAATCAGAATATTGATCAACACAATTGCATGTTTAATATAAGCTGTGTTACATTGCTTGCCTGCCATAATCTTAACCCTTTATTTCATATGGGGATGCTTTTCTGCTATGATTTGTTTGTGTCCAGCAGCGTCCATGTGTTCTGCAGAGGTTGTTCCAGTGCTCCCTCAGTGCTCTTGCCTGAAGCTGACTTCATAAACCCTGGCAGGATTAACTACATGAAACACGAAAAAAGGCTAGCAGTGTCATCACTAAGAAGCAGGATTTGAGGATATCCCACTTACAAGTGCCAAAATTCCTCTGAACCTGCCGGTTTTATGATTTGCCAGCAGTTTCTGCATTGCCGTGCACCATCACTTCCAGCATTACTGCCTTGGCACTTCTCCTCATAATCATCATCATCCCCCAGAGAAAGGAAGGAATGATGTCTGTGGCTACTCCATCTTATCTGCCCCTGAGGAAGGGGCACAGCTGCTTTTCTGACCCTGGAGAACTTGAAAAATAACTCCATCTTATCTCAGCTATTTCTGGATGCCTTCTGGCTCCCTTGAAGGTAACTCACTTTCAAAAACAGGAGTGCTGGGCACCTTGGCTTTCAGCAAGCAGTTTAAACCTGTTGTAAACCAAACAGTCAGTGTTGGCACTGAGGCAGCCTGGGGCAGCCAGAGCTTTCAGAAGAGGCAGTGTGTGTCTCTGTGGTATGAGTGGCTCCCTTGGCCATATCTCAGCACCCTGGGCAGTTTGGGTAAGCTTTTAACGCAGATCTGTCAGGGTGTCCACCCTCACCAGAGCCCTGAGTGCTTCCTCTGCCCTTGTAGGCCAGTCTCCTCCAGTGCTGTTTTCTGTTTATTGTTTTGATTATTTTTAGTGCCCACAAACACATTTCTGCAATGGCTATCAGCAAGGATTTTACTTTACATACACAGATCATACATACAGAAGCTTTAAGGCTTCTGCAAGTGATTTTGTTATCATTTCCCCAATTTCGCTATCCATTTCTCTTTTTGGTTCTTTTCGAACATCTGTCTCCATCAGTTTGAAGAGTCAACTTACGTATTGCAAAAACTGAGCAAGATAACTGGTTTTCTTGAATAATTTCCTGGGTAAATTATGCCATTTTACACTGAGCACTGTATTAACTATGAATAGGTGGGGTTTTATCCTCATTCTTGAAATGAGGCTCAGTACTTTGGAAAAAACCATTGCTGCAAGACTTTAGGACTGTAAATAAACTACCCAGATTTAAGATGAACACAGTGGAACCCTGATTTTGATAAATAAGTTAAAGCAACTTGCTGTGAGTTTTCTTTTAGAATACAAAGGATAAAAAAGGAAATGTGAATTCACCAGTCTGATTACAAGCCAACTGACAACCAAACTCATAGATGAAGGACTAAGGCAATTAAGGACTTCTGCTTTATTTTAAATTACATTCTTCACTTACAGCAGCAGTAATATACATTTGCTCTTACCAGTGAGTCCTCCCCTAACACATGATGTAGTAGGAAGTACTTTTCTGCTTTCAGTTACTTTGTGTTTCAGAGGAGGTAAAAGAGATTTTGTGCAATTTCTGAGGGAAACGGAACTTCTAAAATCAGTAAATCAGTGACTCCCTGTGTCTCTAAAAATTAAACTCTGTTCTGAAATTCTGAACTGCTGTGCATTTACTCCTGTCTTTTGAAGGGAAATATTGCTGTATTTTGCTTCCCACATTTCATAAGTTTAAGAAAAAAAAAAGCAGCAAAAGCACACTCTGCATTGCTATTAGTGTTTAGCTATAGCTGCAGTTCCACTTTGTACAGAATTGAAACTCCTGCACTCTTAGATGCGTGACAGCAAGTTCCTAGTAATAAAAAAGTGATTAGCCTTATTCCAAAAGAAAATGCTGAGTGTCTGTCCAGGTATTAAAACATCTGAAGTTTGTGGGTTTAGACTGCAAGGGAGAGCTCCAAAGACACTGTGCACCTGCCAAAAATTACAGGTTTGGGTGACTGGACACTGATTTAGAAAACCTACTCGCAACCAAAACAAGTAGACATTAAGCATCTCATGTTCTGCTGTCATGTACCAGGGACATGGCTGGGTACTTGAAGAAATCAACATACACTGTCCAACTTGTTTCAAGTCATTCTCTTCTTTCGTAATTAGTTAAGCACATTGTCTTTGTGATAGGGTCAATAATTATAAATGAGTGGAAGGTAACTTTCCTTTGTTGTGACATACACAAAGTGACATATCCAGAGTGGAATAGCTAGTGCAGAGTGTGTGCAAGTGTAAAGTGAAGGTTTTTCCTACCAGAAATGTCTTGAACGGCCTTTCAACACACTGCAGGATTTTAATAAGATTTCTGCATTAGTTATGGTAGCACCCAATGAAAACCTCAGTGCATTTTGCATGAAAAGCAAAATCCAGTTATCAGTAAAGAGCAGAAGAATCATACTGCATTGCAGTGCTTCTAGTATTCAGGCACAAAGGTGAGAAATATAGCCCTGAATTAATAGAGTTTGGAGTTAATAGGCCTTGATTGAAATGGCAGTGATGCTGTACAACTTCCTTGTTTTCCTGTTTATTGTCTATATGACTTAGACACCAAACACAGGGAATTTGAAAGTATGATTAAAAATTCTTTCCCTGTTCGTTCTTCAGGTTCCAGTCACCTGAAATGAATTTCTCAGCTCCACCATAGTAAGAGAAATTATGAATTGCAATTTAAAATGTAAAGAAAAATATGTAGATAAGGAAGACATGAAAAAAACCCACAATCTCCACCTAATATCCTAAAAAATTGAACCAGTCTGTTCTGCTAAGCATGGAGGCTCCTAAGTATGAAACTGTCAGAAAGACACCATGTTCTGTGAAATGCTGGATTGTCATCAGTTTAAGTTTATCCATGTAATTTTAAGCTTTGGCCCTTCTGCACTCTCTGACTCAGTTTTGACCCTGCTGTATGCCATTTCCTGTGCCCTCACTACTATCTTTTTTGCGTTGGGTTTGTTTCCCTTCCCCAAAGTCCCATTCACTTAATAGTCATTTCTTCCATAGAGTATTCAACTTAAAACCGTCCCAGTTCTTGAAGCTATTTGTATCAGGAGTGAATGCCAAATAATAATAATTATAAAAATGACTAAACTTCCATAACTGAGCTATTGTTAACATCAATTACCAACTTCTGTTTCTCTTTTCATGTAGCTTACACTAAAAAGAGGGGGTAGGGGAAAAGAGGAACTTGAGCTTCTGCAAATCTTAGTTTAGTCTGAAGTGACTGATTACACTTATGTAACACATTTTTCTCATTGCTGATTGATCTTAAACTTTGTGGCCAAATATTTCACAACTGTCCTTTGGAATTCCCCATGGCTTGGATGTTTACCTTTTTGGACCAGGTCTTACAGTTTTTTATGGTGTGACACTGTATCTAGGTAAAAAATGGTTTGAAATGAAAACTGTGAACAAAAGTAGCATAGAAGAGAGCAAATTGCAGCATATGAGAATAAAAGCATGTGGATGTATGAGTAATGTAAGAACTTCTTTAACGGGGGAAAAAATAAGACTACTCAGTTATTTCTGTGGGGTGGAGCAGTAAATGAGGTGCTGCTGTTTTAAGCACAGATGTTTGAGGAAGTAGGTTGCAGAAGTTGTTTCACATTCAATTATTTCTCAAGTTGCAATCGAGGTGAAAAGAAGTGATAGAGTAGTGACTTCTACTGTTGTCTTGAGTGAGTTATGTCATGTTACATTCTCCTCTGCATTTCAGCTGAACCACTGGAAACCACTTTTATGCTGCTTTCTTCTGCTCCATTTTACAGTCTCTTCCAGCATCCAATCTGCCAGACCTGGAAGCACACAGAAAATGGTACGTTAAACTTTCATTTTAAATTTCCTCTTAGATATCTTTGACTGGAACTGTTTTGGAAGACTTTCAAGAACATATTCTGCTTTACTGTTTTCTAAATGGTCTGGTTTACTGTTATGGTTAGAAGCTGCAGAGCATTATGACTGCAAAGGAAAGCATTAATTTGCACTAATGCATATTGCACAGCAGTGCTACAGAACGAGTAACAAATGTCTTATCTAAATGTTCCAAGTTTTTAGGTGTTAATTTTTCTCTACCCTTTCCTCATGTCACAACTTAAAATATATGTGGAACCTCTATAGAAAAACTTCCTCCAGAAACCCATAGTGGTGCTGTTGCTGATATTTGAAGAACACCCAAAATCATTAGGGGTTTGTACATGTGCCAGTTGAAATCAGAAGATTAGTTCTTTTGAACTTCTTATAAAGTCAAGTGTAGATCACAGAGAAAAGAGTAACTCACATGCATACTCCAGCTTTACTTTTAAACAAGCCTCTCATTGCAAAGACATTACACAAGACAGCATTGCTTCTTGCTCTTATTTAGGCCTTTTTATTTGTTCTGGTACTGTAATGTATGCAAGATTTACACGTGCAAATAGCCAGCTACAGCACCAGAATGTAACTCTTTAAAGTTAAAATAGCTAATGCATTACAAAGATTATCAGGAGAGGGAAGAATATACAGAGAAACGAAACTCAAAGATGATAAGAGCTAGGCTGACTCCGCAACAACACTTAGGTCCCTACAAATACTGAAATATGTGAGAGTTCAAAACCTGAGCATTGTAAAAGAGGTCTTTTTTGACTTCTCAAGAAACCTAACAACCTTATTCATGAAGACTTTCAAGGCCCAGATTCACTGCACCTAATTTCAGGCACCTAAATGTGCAGTTTTAATCTCTGCTTGGTGCGTACTCAGGCAGATCTCTCTCCACCTTCAAACTAGCAGTTCCTGCAGAGAGGCCTCTTTGTCTCTCTCCTCTCTCCCACTCTCTCTTGAATGTCAGTGCTGCTAAGGTTCATGACAGTATATTGAGGAACTTGGATAAGCACCTGAAATTAAGGGCCTGCATGCAGTGACTGAGTATGAGTTCATGTAGAAAGTTTGTGTCTTCAGTCTAGACTGCAATCACACCTTGCACATGTCCTGCTCTAGTACTTCAACAGAGTGGTTCAATCTGGTTTGTCAAATCTTTAAAGCTTGAACCTGATTAACCTTTCCTTCCTTCATTTACAGTTAGAAAGGCTGCTGGAGTTTGATGTGCAGCGGTTGTCAGTAGTTGCTTCAGTGACTACAGATTCCAAGTCCACAGCTGGTGATGGCCAGCACTTCATGGTCTGCTGTGGTCTGCATCGACAGATNTTTACACGTGCAAATAGCCAGCTACAGCACCAGAATGTAACTCTTTAAAGTTAAAATAGCTAATGCATTACAAAGATTATCAGGAGAGGGAAGAATATACAGAGAAACGAAACTCAAAGATGATAAGAGCTAGGCTGACTCCGCAACAACACTTAGGTCCCTACAAATACTGAAATATGTGAGAGTTCAAAACCTGAGCATTGTAAAAGAGGTCTTTTTTGACTTCTCAAGAAACCTAACAACCTTATTCATGAAGACTTTCAAGGCCCAGATTCACTGCACCTAATTTCAGGCACCTAAATGTGCAGTTTTAATCTCTGCTTGGTGCGTACTCAGGCAGATCTCTCTCCACCTTCAAACTAGCAGTTCCTGCAGAGAGGCCTCTTTGTCTCTCTCCTCTCTCCCACTCTCTCTTGAATGTCAGTGCTGCTAAGGTTCATGACAGTATATTGAGGAACTTGGATAAGCACCTGAAATTAAGGGCCTGCATGCAGTGACTGAGTATGAGTTCATGTAGAAAGTTTGTGTCTTCAGTCTAGACTGCAATCACACCTTGCACATGTCCTGCTCTAGTACTTCAACAGAGTGGTTCAATCTGGTTTGTCAAATCTTTAAAGCTTGAACCTGATTAACCTTTCCTTCCTTCATTTACAGTTAGAAAGGCTGCTGGAGTTTGATGTGCAGCGGTTGTCAGTAGTTGCTTCAGTGACTACAGATTCCAAGTCCACGGCTGGTGATGGCCAGCACTTCATGGTCTGCTGTGGTCTGCATCGACAGATGAAGGTAAAAGGCACTCATGTGATGGTGGAGCACCATGTCCTGCAGTGCACAGAGTCTCTGTGGTTTCCCCACCAGCTCTCTGCTGTGCTCCATGGGCACCTGCCTTGGGTAACCAGACTGGCCCTGGGGTCCATCGGTCTGCTAATGCAAGAAATGGAGGCAGGCAGTTGCTTGGACATCACAGGCCATCTGGTTAGCATAGGCAGTCTTTGATTTTCCATTTGTCTTCTAACGTCCTTTACATGTATAACATGCTGTGCCTCTGGGAAAGAAGGAAGGAAGGCAAAATTTTTTCAAGCATATATCCAGATTTTTTTCCCAATGTCCCTTGCCGCTCTAAAAAAGACCTTCAATTTTCCATGTAATTTAATAGCAATGGCAGAGCCCTTCCTTCTCCTTCCCACATCCCTGACCACATTAGTTAAGAAAAAAGGGTTCTACTGAAAAGCTCAGGTGGTGGGAGGAAATTAATGCCTTTTATCTTTTCCAAATTCACTCTCCACTTACTCTGATTATTCTTATTAATCATTTTCATTCACGTGCTTTTCTACATCAGAAAATCAGAAAACCTAATCTTCCTCTAAAACAGGTTGGCTAGACTCTACTTAAAACCACTGGTGAACTCCCTTACCCAGTGACCTCTGTCTGGGTGAGTTTCCAAAGTGAATTCCAATACGCCAACTGATGGTTAGTTTTGATACCTAGCAAATGAAAACACAAGAGTTGGAGATAATGAAATATGAATACACAGGCATAGCCTGGTAAGTCTATATGAGCCTTCCATGAATAACTGTATGAATGACAGCCACGGCTGCCAGCCATGGTATTTAGCTACCTTGCTTTTTCACAGAGGATCTGCGGAAAAGAAGAAAGCACCATAGCACTTCCAGGGAATAGGCAAGGAAATCGTGGTAGCACTGTAGCACCATGTCACTGTATCAGGTTACACTGAATTCAAGGTCTGCAGTGGACTTTTACATTTTTCCTTCTATACTGAGGCTCTGTAATTCCAAAGATGACTGAAGGAATTACCAAAGTGATGCCATTTGGATGCTGAGTCAAGATAGCAGAAGTGCAGTGCTGTGTGAGACCTGATCTGGCTTCTCTCATATTTCCTGCCCTGCAGGTCACTAGAGCACTCTTCCTAATACATGGACACAGAGGTAGATTCAGCATAGTTCTCTAAGGTAACACAGAAACACACAGTTGTACAGGGGACACAGTGCTTGAAGTAAACAGGGTGTGCAACAGAAAGCCTCACTTCACCTCCAGGTCCATATCACCTGCAAGGCACGTCTTTGGCAGCACTCAACAGGGTTTACACAGACTGCTTGGCAGGTCTCTGCATGTTCTTATATCCCATCTAAAGAGATAAAAACATTTCCGTGTATCTTGTACATTTTACCTAATCATCCGATTTTTACCTGCTTGACTGGGTTGTGACATTTAATCAATATTATGCCACACATAACTGATCCTCTTTGTTAAGAGGTTGTTTAAGAGCCCCTACGTGCCATGCAAGCCTCCACCACTGAGTTTTCAAGGGAGAAATGAGGCTGTTGATTTTCATGGGGTGTCTTGTCTTTAAAACTCTTGACCAGCACCAGACACAAGCAGTTAAGATGCTGGGCAAGGCAGCAAGATGGTCATGGCCCCTCTTCCTGTGCCACACAAGCCCAGGCTGGCAGCCTGCCCGCCAGGGTTTCCTTGACACTGACTGCTGCTGAGGAAGTAACCAGTAAGTTGTGAAATATTAAAAGCTCTTCCCAGAATACACACAAATCTATGAAGTTGGCAAGACCACAAAGACTCAACAGACACAGAGAGTGTTTTGAAAGCTTCTTGAAATGCTTGTGGGATTCTGGCTCTGGTTATTTAGTCTGATTATTAGTCTTTTATGGAACATGCCCAATTTTAAACTTGTCTTTGATTTTCATGTTCCCACCTCACACCAATACATTGTTTTCTCATCCCTTTTCCCTTATTGGACAGTGAAAATGCAAACTGGTATTAAAGTTTATGGAAATAAAGCCATTGACTGCCTTAGGTCAGCTCTACATCCATTCTGCCACTTACTAGGGGAAGAATACTTATGACAGTGTTAAATTTGAATTAGGAACTCAGTCACTTGTTAGTGCAGTTTTGAAAGTTTACACAAGCTTTTAAGTGAGTATGGATTTTATCCATCTTGTATATACTTTGAAAAAGTAACTGTGCTCATCTACGCTATTATGCAGTGGTAACCTGCTGAACATTTAACACCACTTATTTCCCCTTAAAAAAGAACATTCACAGACACATATACTTTAATCACTCCTTGTAACTTTTTCAGAAGATATTTTTTCAATAATTCAAGAGAGTGATATTTCAATTAAAACTAGAATTCTTGGTGATGATAAAATAAAAAAAGCATTTGAGGAACTCCCAACTATGCCTCCTGAAACTTATAATCCTACCTGCACATCCATTCATGACCAGTGTGAGACTAGGACCCAAATTTAG
>VYXC01003888.1:0-38992 GCA_013397175.1 Platysteira castanea
TCACCCCATGACATATATACATCAGTAAATACACCATTTACATGCATTTACATGCACTTATACCAACTATTTAGAGACAACTCAGAACATAGTTTAGGTGTTTAGAGCATGATGCTAAGAATGCCACGATTGTGGGTTTGCCCATTGTATGAGCCATTCACTTAAGAGTTGGACTTGATGATCCTCTTTCAGCTGAGAATACTCTGTGATTTCTGATACTGGATTTGGTTTTGGCAAGGATACTTCATTTGGTTTTAGCAAATAAATACTGAAAATGGTGTTGTAAAAGACCTGAAAGATAAACAGTTTCTTTCTCATACTGTATTGCAGGGGGTAGTATCACTGTCCTGTCTGTCTTGCAAAGCTTTGTGGAAGAGTCAGCAGCTAGCTGGTGTTTCTTTCCATCGGGAGAAATCCTGTATGGTGTGCTGTTGCGTTCACCTCCAGCTGTGTTCTCTACTCTCTACCAGTGGAAAGGAGTTTTTATTGCCGTCGAGGTAAATCCTTGCGTACAGACACCAGCCATGCTACTTAATAAAACCTTGAAGTCTCAGTTTTACTTTTTTGTTCCTCTCCCAGAATTTCAGTATGTGGGATCCTAAAAGCTGTATGTCTTTCCAAATCCGTGCCTCTCCCTACCTTGTGATTACTCATGGAGGAACCAGGCAGGGAGCTTCCAACAGCAGTGTGTATGCGTTCATGCCTGGACGCAAACTGTTGAAGGTAAATCTGTGTAACTTACAAAATCATTAAATAAAGGGGTTAGAAAGGACTTTGTGAGGCCCTTCTGTCCAGCCAGGTTTTGGGAAAAAGCACTCTGTTCTCAGCTAGTTTGGCACTTGAACACTCTGCATGAGTCAGTGATGTAAGTTATTGTCCTGGATTAGGCCAGGACAGGGTTAATATTTGCAGTAGCCAGGAGGCGGCACGGCTGGGACCCAGAGGTTATTCTATACCACCTCATGTCATTTTCTGGGGACAAAGGAAAGGGTTCCTCCAGGGGGTCGGGGTAGCATGGGGGCAGTTCACTTATTGACAATTTGTGTGTAGTGAGCATTTTCACTCACTTTGAATCTTTGCTTCTCTTGTACCTCTGTTACTATTGTTGTTTTTGTTACTATTCATTTTTTCATCACGTTGCTGTTTGCAGTGGATTGTCCCTATCTCAACACATGATCTTGACCTTTTTTGCCTCCAATTCTCCTCTCCATCCCACTGCAGGGGAGAAAGGAAGAGGCAGCATGGTTTGGAGTGTTTCAGTGGGAACAATAAATTGGGAAACACCATTCTAAACCAGCAGCTTGTTGTCTACTGTTTTTTATAGTTATATTTTGAGGGTGAGGTAAAATGACCTTGGAAGTGAAAAAAGAAATTGTGGAGCAATGAAGTCATAGAATATTTTCTGAAAAACATATGATAAGTCGTATTAATTTTATAAAATAACCCCACATATATGTTTAAAATTACAAAATTGCATCTATGACATTTTTGGTACTTTATTTTATATATGCTTTTTATGTAATTTTAGAGTTTTTAAAAAATATGTGTATATATGTATAAACTTGTTTCTTGAACTGACTTCTAAATACCATTTTTGCCATATTTTCATTGTAGCTACAGACCCTCTCTATTTTGGATACCACACTTGTCAAACATTTTGCTGTGAATGAAGACGACTATTTGGTTTTTGTGAGTGACACCAACAGTTTCAGTTCCATCCAGGTTAGAATACACTTGTCTTCCATGGCTTTGATGTGGGTAGTTTGGTTAGCTTTGAGTTTGAAATATGAAGGAAATATAGAAAAAAAAGTAAGTCTATATTCCTGAAAAATTACTTACATTTCTATTACAGATTTATAAGACATAAAATTCTAGACTTGTTTAACTGTAACAACACTCCCTACATTAACATGTAATTTACACTTGGTTTGATTATATTACTACTGTTATTTCTGATTTGAAATCTATTATGTTAAACAGCTATAAGAATAGAAATAGCTTCTGACCATAAACCTGTTCATCTTGAAGAACAGGCACAGGTGTTTGCAGTATGGTATTTACTTATAGTTACTTTACAGCATGCTTCCACCATAATGTAGGATCCACCTTAGAAATAAGGAATTCAGTTAATTACAAGTCTTTCCAAATTTCATTTAAAAACTTAATTTCTTTTTTTGTAGTGCTAGTTATAAATATATAGTGAAAAATATTTTCTATTTTTACAGGTTTTCCAGTGGAATAAAGATATATTTGTGCTGCATCATCAACTTCCACTTTACAGAGCTCTGAACATTGCCTTGTTTCCCCGTGGAGGCATTATGTACTTACTAGTTTCTTTGTCAAATACCAGCCAGAATGTGCTCTTGTACCAATGGCTGAATAATGAGTTTAGGAATCTTCATCAGTTACCAGCAAAAGAAATAAAACATATGGAGGCCTGGACTTCTGGATCTGATATATATTTAATTGTTGCAAAAGGTATTTAGCAGAAAACAAACACTGAATTTGCTAAGTATGTGCTGGCCTGTTTGATAGCAAAGACATTTGGGATAAAGGGGTTTAGATAGAGATTAAAATATTACTGGAGGGTACCAACTTGCTGATAAGCATCTAATCAAAGTAATCTGTGTTCTGTCCTTCAGAAAACAAAAGCCTTGTGTTTGTTCTCAAATATTTATGAAACTAATGAATTATTTTCCCAAGAGCAATAGGAAAAATATATCCATTCATCTAGCTGCTAGTTGCACACGTTCTTAGCTTTTCTGGGCTTTGTTATATGCAAAGATCACTGTCCAGCAAAGTACATTTTTATAAGTATGACACTTTAGACATTGTTTTATGTCTGCATCCCTATGCCTCTTTAAAATGTGTATTGCAGGTCCATAGGTTTCTTTGCAGTTGACTGTTGTCTGCTGGGATTTTTAGTGTTCTTAAATGTGCATATATGAAGAAAAGCCCTTAAATCATGTCATTGAATAAATCATCTGATGGGATATAACGCTGAGGAGCTATGCAAGTAAAAAGGAACATACAATCACTGGACTCACTTTGTAATTAAAGCTGCAAATCTCTGCCTTTTAATGTCCACCAGTGTGTGATTTAACAGGCAGCAATGTAATGTAGGTTTTGTCATTTTTCTCCTTTGTAGAAACTGGAAATTCTGAAATTTTCATCTGGGAGACAGGGCAGTCTACCTTCAGACACTTTCAGTCTCTTCCAGTCTCTGCTGTAAGAAACATCCATGTTTTCATGCCTCCTTCAGGTTTAGGTAAGATTTCATTTATAATGCTGGAATTGAAGAAATATATGCATTCATTTTTTTCATATTATTTATCAGATTTTAAGTGGTACTTTAACAGTTGTGCTGCCAAGGGCATTTCTGGCGTTACAAGAACTTTTAAATATATCACTGATTATTTCTTTTTTTCTCTTCCTTGCTCAATGTAGTTCACATCCTCCTCTCTGGTAAGGGCTCAACAGCACTCTACTCCTGGAACTCAGAAGGGAACCAGTTCTCTCCGATGCTGGAAGCCCCATATGCAGATCATATCACTTCTGCTACTGCAAGGTCTCTGAACTCCAGCAAGAGCTTGATTGCTCTTTCCATAGACTCCAGCTCCCAGATTTATGAGCTGACCACTATCTCCAACCAGTCAGATTTTATACCTAGGTGGGTTTTTTGGTTTCTCCTAGCTCTTGTATTCCTTTTTCTCTGATACTGTTTTTGTTACAGTGGAGACCACTATAGACACCTGTGTGTAGTGTGTTTATTAACACTAAAGAGAATTTTTCACAGGTAGCCTTAGGATTACTTGAAGTCAAACTTCTGACAACTTGCTTTAAAATATGGAATAAAAGGACTTGCAGTTAGGCTTGATATTGAAGCTTTTACTTAGGATAAACTAAATTACATTAATAAGAAATATTAGTTACTATATGTCCTCTTATAATTAAGAAAAAAAACCAAACCCAACACTAACTCCACAACGTTTAAACTTCCTTACTCAGGAATATAAACAACAATTTCAGCATCAAAAATGCTCATTAAATTTTCAGTAGTGCTTTCAAAGTGCATTAATCATATCCTCAGTTTATATTTACCTGATGTGTTTGTTTGTATGCTAGTTCAGGTGAACTGATATTTGAGCCTGGGGATATGGAAGCTGTGATAGCAGTCAATATCCTGGATGACATCATCCCAGAAGAGGAAGAATGTTTTAAAGTGTGGCTGAAAAATCCCAAAGGAGGTGGAGAGATTGGTGTTCACAGTTTTGTTAACATAATTATTCCTTCCAATGACAATGCCTATGGAGTCATTGCATTTGCTCAGGTAAAATTTATAAGGTAAATCATTAAAATAGGTATATATAATTTCTGAATAATAGAACACAAACATACTGAAACTACATGTTACAGGATGCTTTTTCTAAAGTCTTGTACCATCCTGAGACAGAAGGGCTTTGACTTCCATTTAGCATTGTTGCTTGGTTATATAGATGACAGGCAATAGAAACTCAGTTCCAGTCTGTCCCTATTGTGGCATTTTTATAATCCCCTTACATTTAGAGTAACCCTTTATTTTGTCAGTTTAATTTTGCAGCAATCTAAAAATTCAGTTTTCAGATGACATATACGATATCATCATAATCTCTACAAATTGGTTAATCAAGGGAATTCAGTAAAGATTCTATTCCTCTAAAATAGGTACTAATTGAATTATGCCACATGATGAGCCCATCTGCCTGAACAAAATAATAACTTTGGAGAAAATGTCAGACTGAAGGTATTATTTGGAGTGGTTTATTTTTAAATCATCAAATATTGTAGAAGTTATCTAAACGGATACATGTACTAAATGCATACTGAAAATACAAAACACAGAAGAATCATTACTGAAATGAAACATTGCATCTGGACTTGTGTGAGGAGGATGAATAATAGTAAATTCACAGCAGTAGAAATATGTCTGTCTTGACAGTCTACATGTTTGTTATCTGTTTCACATAAAACATAAAATACTGTACTACTAGAACATAAAATACTGTACTAAAAAAGCTAACAAAAACCACTGATTTTTTTTGCCTTAGGATAAAGAGGTCTGACATTTCAAATGCCTATGTTTATGAGATTTTGGCCTGTTGAGTACCTCCGCATATTAAAATATATAAATTTAATCAATAGACTTGCATTTAGCTGCTTAAGAGTAGATTAATTTATTGATGCCCAATGTCTTTGGCCCCCTTTGAATACCCTGTTCTCTAAAGAAAGTTTTCTTTCTAAGAAAATAATGCTTTGGTTCTGCTTCTGTATGTTTTCCAGAGTTCTTTATTTAAGCAAGTTGAAGAAATGGAGCGGGATAGCTTGATCACCCTGAATATTGAACGTTTAATAGGAACATATGGACGAGTTACAGTAGAATGGATCGCTAATGGGAGCATAAGTGATGTATTTCCAGCTTCAGGAATGGTATTTAATAATATCACTGTTATTGGGGAAGCACTGACTGTATTGTCTCAGCCAATAGGTACAGATGTACTGAGTGAGAAGGACAGTGCATGTTAGATTGCCCCACTTTTCCATTAATTTCTGCTTCCTGGTCCTTTCCTGTGCTTCTGGCAGTTTGCACTTCTGGCTGGCACGTAATACTGCAATATCACTCTAACACTTCTAGAACCTGATATTGCAATGCTGTCCAGGCACTGGAAATGTGTATCTGTAGTATCCTGTTCCTGTCTTCCTTTCTTCTGCTGTGAGATTCAGCTACTATGTCAAACCATTTGCATAGGTGGGAATCTGGGAGTGTTTGCTCTTTGTCCTGATCTTCTCAATACAATGGAGAACTTAAATGGCCCAGGAGAACATGGAAAGTCCCAGTTTTCTGTGTTTCTGAGATTTTTAGATTCCCAGCCATGTAAACCCAGTGTTTCCTGCCGGCCAAAACTCTTTATATGCCTTAGGACCAGCAGAAGCCAATTCCTGTAAGTCAAAATCCTCCACCTTGTGCCCCTCTGTAGCAGGTACAAAAGAAATAAAGAGAAAAATAAATGGACAGGAAATCAAGGATGCCAAAACAATCATACTGATATTGTTAGAGTACTCCTTGAGCATTCCAGCTAGATGCTACACAATTTCAGTGCTTAGGTTTGCAGGCAAGAAGAATCAGAGAGGTATAATGTTCAGTGGAAATTTCGGTTTATCCTACACAGTATATGTAGGCTGAGTGTTTATAAACACATCCTTCTTGTTGAGAAAGAATAATCAAGTGATGGGCCCTTCGAATTTAAAAATAAGAATGTAGATAGACAAAGCACGTATCAATCATTTTATCGGAAGAGAAAGAAAAAGTTGAGTAGCCATTTCTTCACATAGCAGTGATTTTAAAATAGATATTATATATTCATCCTTCTTTTGATATGTATATATGTGGTGTGTTGACCTTGGCTGTCTAACAAGCCCCCACCTAGTTCCTTCTTACTTTCCCATCTCAGCAGGATGGGGAGAAAATAAGGTGAAAAAGCTTGAGATAAAAGGCTATTTTATAATAAGAAAAGCAAAAGCCATTGTCTACCTGGATTTCTCCAAGATTTTTGATACAGCTTGCCATAGCCTTTTTTAAATAAACTGATGGGTTATTGCTGCCCCCAGGCAGTGATGGTAAATAGCTGCTTTTCAAGCTGACAACCTGTCACAAGTGTGATCCCTCAGGGAACAATATTGGGCCTAACAGTGTTTAATATCTTCATCAGTGATGTGGGTGATAAGACCAGGTGTACTCTGATGAAGTTTGATGATGATACCAAACTAAGTGAGGGAGTAGATACTTTGGGGAGCTACCCAGCAGGAGGACCTGGGTAGGCTGGAAGATTCATCAGGAATAAATGTTACGATACGGAGAACAGAATCCAGGCGTGCACCACCCACTGAGATGTATCCTGACTGGGGATTAGCTCTGGGGAGAGGGACCTGGGGATCCTGCTAGTCCATAAGCTGAATATAAGTGAACACTGAGGCAATTCACCAGGATGTTTCTGGGTTGCATCAACAAGGCCACCCCGAGAAGAGATACAGCAGTCATTAGCCTACTCTACCGAGCACTTATTGGGCTACATCTGGAATTCTGCGTTCACTTTTGGTCCCCGTTATGGAAAATAGATATGGACAGTCTGGTGAGGGTCCAGAGCTAGCCACAGGCGTAGTCAGGGGAATGGCAAGTCTGTTATAGGACGAAAGGCTGAGAGAACTGTTCAGCCTTGAGAGAAGAAGGTTATGGGGATACCTTATGTTCAGACCATATTCCAGTATTTAAAAGGTGGCTACAAAGGAGGAGACTTACTTTTTACAAGATGTCACATTGAAAAGACAAGGAGTAAGGGATGCAAGTTACTCCTGGGGAGATTCTCACTGGACATAAGAGGAAAATTTTTCACCATGAGAACAATCATCCATTGGAATAACCCTCCCAGGGAAGTTGTGGACTCTCCGAAAGTGAAACTTTAAAGATTGAACTGGACAGGATGCTGGGCCATCTTGTTTAGACTGTGGTACTGACAAGAAGGACTAGGCCAAATGATCCTTGAGGTCCCTTCCAACCTCGTATTCTGTGATTCCATAAGACACATATGTGTGTATGTTTATGCATTTTATAACTGATAGAGTTTACAGAATAAAACTGTAGGTTTAATGATACTGAGAAGAAATTTGACTTTTTCCCCTCCCCTTCCCTCTAAAACTTTAGATTACATTTTCAGAAGGTCAGGCCCTGTCCACAATCACCCTGACAATTCTCGCGGACAGTGTTGCAGAACTTTCAGAGACAGTGGAAATCACACTCACCCGTGTTACCACTGTGGGTGTTCAAGATACCACAAAAGGAGCTGTCATTGATCCTGAAAGGGCAAGAGCTGTACTTAGCATTTTACCCAGTGACTCTCCACATGGAGTGATTGAGTGGCATATGGAGTCTCTCTTTGTTAAAATCACAGAACCAGAAGGTAAGTCTGTTTCTTGATTCTTAGGAAAGAATGTATGGTTTTTTAAAAGTCAGCACCGTTGAAGTTTTAACACTGATTTTATATCTATATCTATATCTATATCTAGATCTAGATCTATCTATACATCTCCCTTAAAATATGTAACTATGTAACTTACATATGTAAGTATGTTTTACTACACACATTTTATGCTGTATTTCACATTACATGTATACATATTCTCCAGCCATTCTTGTTTAAGAGGTAAGTTGCAAATGACTAATGCATAAAATACTTCTGTTTATATAAAAAGCAGAAGTTACCCATTTAATGGGATTGCTATTTTGTTTAAAATAATTTACATAGAAAGACTTTCCTCTTGAAGTGACTCAAAAAGGGAAGTTTTTGCTCAGAGGGCTAGGGGAAGGAAGGAAGCAGAGCAGGAGTGAATTCTACTTCAAGAAGAAGGTGGTGTTTTTCTGCTTAGAGCTGTGTGTTTCATTTGTTTTTCCTTCCAGACACAAGTTGAAAGGGATCTCCCAGGCAGTTGGCCAGAGGAGAATTGCTATTACACTCAGGCTTCTTCCCTCTCTCCTGGCTCAGGGAGCTACCTGGCATTCTTTGGTACTCTTCCTGCAGCTATCTGGTGGGCTGGTCATACTTTAACAGCCCAGTTAGAATTTTCTAATGATTTATTATTCTGTCCATATTAATAAATTACATATACAAAAAATGCTTTTTCCATCAGAGTATATCATCACAGGTAAAACATTCTAACCAGTTCTCTTTTCAGATGAATTGGTGTTGCCCTTTTTTTAGCAGCTGGAAGAAATGTAAAGGGATTCTGTTGGTTTCTTACACAAACACACACCTTATAAACATTTATAATTTGAAGTTAGGATTCAAGGAAGGTTCCTAGCTCCCCCTGGTTGCATAGGTTTTTTTTCAATCTTTATCTATTGTATTTGAATGAATTATACACAAGATGCTATCTGTGAAACAATATCTAGTTACAGTAACTGGTTTGAAGTACAAACCTGTTTACATTTTATCTATTTCTTCAGTCATAAATGCAGCACTTTTAGCTATGTTATGTGTTCCATCATTTATGGGATAAAATTACAAACCTGCTTTCCCAAAAGGGTGCTGAGCCTGACTGATACAAGTCTATTTCATTTCTTCAGTATTTGAGTTAAGAAAATGTGATGTTTACAGCCAGAATGACTACCCTCAATGCCACTTTCTGTATTAGAACCAGTAGTGATAGCCTAGGCATGAAAGGCCAGGCAAAGTATTGAGACGGAAGTTTTGAAGGAAAACCAAATAAAAATAGAAGTGTTGAAGTAATAATTTGTGTAACACACATATAAAACTGTAGATATTCCATATTTTATTCTTCTTCTAGATCCAGTTTTTAAATGTACAGTACTGCCAGATGTAGGTACTATTTTGTGTGCTCACACCTGTGTGTGCTTATCTGTTTGAGCCCTGGAATTATCCAAGTACTGTTGTGTTGCTGAGCAGATTTGAAGTGGGCTCTAGCAAGCAGCTCCAGTAGTTAGGTGAGCTGAAAATCAAGCAGGGCAAGGGTTAAAAGGGGGTTCCATAGGGCTCCATCCTAGTCCCACTTCTCTTCAATATCTTCATGAATGATTTGGATGCAGGAGTCTTAGGAATACTAAGTTTGCTGACAACATTAAATTGGGAGGGCCTGTTGACTCCCTTGAAGGCAGAGAGGCCTTGAAGAGAGACCTCAACAAACTAGAGGGACCTCAGCAAATCAGAGCACTGAGCAATCACCAACCGCATGAAGTTAAACAAGGGAAAGTACCGGTTCTGCACCTGGGATGGGGCAATCCTGCATGTCTGGGCAGACTGGGGAATGAGATGCTGGAGAGCAGTGCTGTGGAAAGAGATATGGGGGTCCTGGTCAGTGGCAAGTTCAATATGAGTCNCGTTTTTTACCCAGAGCTTGGCTGAGCACCGGAACAGGGTCCCCAGGGAAGTGGTCACATCACCAAGCCTTTCTGAGTTCAAGAAGTGTTTGGACAAATCCCTCAGGCCCATGGTGTGATTCTTGGAATATCCTGTGCAGGGCCAGGAGTTGAACTCTGATGATCCTGACAGGTCCCTTCCAATTCAGCATATTCTGTGAATGTAAAACAATCATATCTTGAATTTTTTCCCTCTCCTTACTATAGGGCAGGAGAATTCAACTACTGTTACCCTACAAATTGTTCGAGAACAAGGATTTGTCGGGGATCTTGCAATTCATTTGAGCGCTGCACCGAACTTTGAACTCCCCCCCTCCAACCGAGCAACAGAGAATGAGGATTATATACTGGAAAAGAAAACAGTCATTATGGCAGAGAATGCAACAACAATTTCTGTCACAGTCACTATTTTGCCTGTGAGTAGCCTAACAACTTCTTTAGCTATTAATATATTTTAAAGAAAGGGAAATGGTACTGATTTTATACTAGTAGTATGACTTAACATTCTAGTTAAGGCTGTGCTGGGACTCTTGCAGCCACCTCTTTGTTTTATTATAGTCCCAAAATTTACTTATATTAATGACTAAAGAAAAAAAATACGCATATTCTTTACATATATTTAGAATGGAGTTACTGATTTTCAAGTTATGGCTTGGTTTTTGAGATCTAGCTGACTTTCTTCTAGGTAGCAGTAACAGGTGACAGCCAGCACTGCTTTCCACTATTCTTGCAGACCTGAAATCTGACTGTCAGCTTCAATGTCAAAATCTTAGCAAAAGTTGTCTTTTTCATCTTTCATGTGGTATGAAGCAAGGGATTGGTTATATGGTCCCAAATGCCGAGAAGTTTTGAACAGTAAACAACCTTCAAGTAGTCGTCTTCCCGCATGTATTATAAACTTGCAATGTTTCATTAAAAAAAAAAAAAGACATTTAATTTTTTTTTTTTTCAGGACGATATTCCAGAATTACAGGAAGGATTTATAATCAATATTACTGACGTGCAGCTGATCACTTCTTCCTCTGGAGGTCAGCCAAGTGTGAAGAGGCTTGGATTAGAAATAGCTGAAATAACAATTGAAGAAAATGACAATGCCAGAGGAATATTTAATTTTAATGTTACAAAGGTAAATAAATCTGAATGAAAACTATGTTAAGCGGCATTCCAGCAAGACAGTCTGATTTCTCAGATGACTTCTGAACGTGTTCTGATGGGCTTTATGACACTAAATTGTTCTGCATAAAATGGCCAGATAGCGACAAACAATTCTTTCTTAAGAGGTTCATCACAAGTAATACACAAAATTTATTAGGGAGCTCGGAGTGCTGAAACCAGTAAAAAGGAATCTCAGGAGGTCATCTAATCCAGATTTTTGCTCAGAGCAAGATCAAAGCTAAATCCAGACTGCTTTACAAGTAGTTATGTATTTCTTAATTTATTTTTAACTGCAAGTCAACTTGAACAAAAAAAATAAAAAGAAAAAACTTGTTGAGACACTCAGCAGTTTTTTTTTTTTTTTGAATGTACAGGATATCACTGGAGCTGTTTCTGGTTATGAGGTACCACCACCACAGAATGTACTGAAACTCCCAGTTGTTCGACAGGCTGGGAGGTTTGGGTCAGCAACTCTGTACTGGGAAGCCATTCATTCAACTGCCAGCTTTGAAGACTTCACGCCATCATTTGGAAACCTTACATTTGCAGATGGGCAGGTATGCACTTGCTGAAAGTTTACTTGACTTTGGGTTACCAGCTTAAGATGTTTGTGTGTTTTCCTCTAGCAGAATTTTCACTGAAAACATATTATTTATGGCCTTATGTATGTGACTGATGCTCCCAGCTTCAGTTCCTTAACATGGAAAAACAGAATATTCATAAGTATTAACCAAATGGGCTTGTGTGTCTTTGATACTTTGGCAAGTGAGAACAGAACTTCTAACAATAAACTTCGTAACACTGAAAATTTGTAGCCTAATCCATCTTCACTATAAATTCTCAGAATAAGCTTACACGTTTTCTTAGCTGTATGCTACACGTAATTTTCAATTTCATGCTGCACCTGAGAATACTTATTGTACACAAGGTACTTTTGACTTTATGTGAATGTAACCGGTCTTTGGTAAAAGGAAGGATATACATAGTGTGCAGAATTTTGACTGAATATTGACAATATTGTCAACCTTCACTTTCTATTGAGTACCAAAGCAGAGCAGTCTGCTGGTTTCAAAAAATAAGATTTACATTGATGGACTTAAAAACCACTATTGAAATTATGTCTTCTTATTATAAATATACAAGTATAAGAAGATAAATGAACAAGTGAACAATGTCTGTTCATCTATTACTAGATACAATTTGCCTATTTTAAATTTAATTTTTTTTCAAACAGTTCACAGAATATTATAAATGAAACTTCATTGCTTTTTTTTTTCTTTTTAACATTTTTTCAGGCTACAGGAGAAATAGAAATTACAATCATAGATGACAGTGAAGTTGAATTCCTTGAAATATTCAAAATTGCCCTGGTGAGGGTTACAGGTGGCGCAAGACTTGGGAATGATACCCTGGTAACTGTCAGTATTCCACCAAATGATTCCCCTGTTGGAGTATTCGGGTTTGAAGAAAAGAATGTGAGTTTGATTTAAGTTGCACTCTTTTCTGCTAAAATTGGATAGTGGGTTTGTGTCATTACCACATAGCTGATTTTTGTAATCCTTCTCTGCAGTGGAAGACATGATTTCATTGAAAGGACATTAGTGCCTGTCTTCATCTAGCTGTGTAGGATGGTAGTAACAGTGAAAGGGCTGCTGCATAAATATAGATTTCTGCATGAGTGATTCAATTTAATTCACCATACTAACAATTCAGGACATCCTAGGTAGTATTTTTGGTGGTCTATATAATAATCTGCATTACTGAAAGTAAAATTTGGAAAGAAATTACAAAACGTATCTCGTCTTAGTTCTTGCAGTGCTTCTGCTCTCCATTTTGCTGGTTCTGAGCCTGCTGGTGACACCATCTGTAACTGTTTTTAGTCATAGAGCATAGAAAAATCACTTGAGTGACTAAACCTTGCCAGCAGAATTTAACACACTCCTTACACCTGATACCTTCCTGTTCATTTTCAATCATATTGTTCAGCACTGTCATTGATAATCTTTTTTATTGTTTATCTCAAACATGTATCCATGTCTTTTGACATTATCAATGCAGCTTTTGACTTTTTCACACAGCCTTTCACACGTTCTCCTCCTCTTTCTCCATCAGGTAACAGTGAAGGAACCTCAGACACCTGATGACTCTGGGGCAGTTGTTTTGCTCAATGTAAGTCGAAGTCAGGGAGGGCGAGGAGCAGTTAAAGTGTTATGGATTCTCGAGGAAGCAGCCAGATATGATCTGACCCCTCTAAATGGTACCCTTCATTTCAATGAGGTATTTCAGACATTGCAATAAGTTATTTACGATTAGATTTGTAAATACTTTCTTCTACTTGTGTGTGTTTGTATGGTTGTTGTTACATGTTTATAGCAGTAGGGGGTTACTAAGTATTATACACTAGAAAAAAGTCAGTTTGAACTGGTGGGGTTAGCAGTATTCAGGCTTTTTTCAAGCTGTAAAGGAAAGCTGGCATGCTCTTTTAATGCAGCATAATGTAATCATCAGGAAGGGAGCTCTTCAAATCTCTATTGTTTTTACAATTAAGAAAGAGGAATTGAAATCTACTGAATGCTAATAATGGTTACAGAAACACTTACTCCACTACAATATCAGTCATCTTAAAGGGAAAAATTATATTGAAAGGGTGAGATAGATAAATTAATGCTCAAAATCTGAAGATTCAAGAAAAAAACCCAAAAAACACCGTAATAACTTTCAAACTGGACAGTGTTATTTGATTTCATTATATTTCATGGCAGGTTAGAACTCTTAAATCAGAGTCAAAATATTGGATACTGATACTATGTTAATATTGATCTTTTACAGTCTACTCAAAATATTTAATGAAGAAAAGTATTTTATCAAAGCATCATCTATTTTCTCTCAGTACAAGCTTATTTATCATTAAATAAATAGGCATGCTGGTTGTTTTATATTGAATCATCTGGAAAATAGATTTTTTTTTTTTTCCGGTAAGACCATCAGTATTTGGCAAAGTTTTGCTATCCTTTCTTTACTGCTAAGCTTTGACATTTTGTCCTGAACTTTTATATATGCTTAAGTATAAGCATATGACTATGTATGCATGGTATACTAAATTTATACAATGTGTATGCCACTTCCCACTGACCAAAATGTGGATTAGGCAGAAATTCTGCTAATATATCTAATCTTAGTAATATGTTAATCTTTTGAATGTGTGTGTACTATTGAATATGCAGTTTCTGATGGAAAAGATTTAGAATACAAAGTTTCCTCTAAGTTGAAAACATCTATGTGAATAAAATTTCAAAGACATTTCAATCTTTATTTAGTTGAAAATAGTGAGGATATTTTTAGGGTGACACACAATATTTGAGAAACAATTTTTACTGTTTATTAATCTGTGAGAAAAAATTTCAGCCAGATCAGAAATTTGATATTTTGAAAATCCTAGAGAATATGTCAAGCATTCTTAACTCTTCATATGTTTAAAAAAAATTGGTTTTAGTACTGTATTTTTAAAATTTTATTTAATATGTATCAATGTCTTTCTGGTCTTTATGTGATGCAGACTGAGTCCCAGAAGCTGATTGTTTTGCACGTGATACAAGATGGTCTGCTGGAGGGGAATGAAACATTTACCATTCAGCTAGTCTCTACTGGTGATGCAGAGATATCCCCTGTAAATGGTAAAGAGTTAATTCAGTATCTTCTGGTTTTACATATTTTATATGAGAACAATTCTAAGTCTGTTCATATTATTTTTGTCTGCAGTGCTTCAGTATTTTGTGTGCAGCTAGTTGGTCACAATTTTGAATATCAGTCTTTTTCCCTAAGTCCCTTGTCTGAAGAAGTCAAAGAGAGTTCCACAGGCCCTCTGAGAAGCTGATGCTTAACCACTCATGTCACAAAATTTACCAAAGGGAGCTCATTGCTTAGTTTTCATTTACCATGAGAAGCATTGTTCTCTTCATAGGTGTTGCAACCATCATCATTATGGGAGATGAAGGAGCTTCTGGGGTGGTTGGGATTGCCCATTCATCCCAGCATGTTTTGATTGGAGAACCTTCAGGAAATTATAATGGAACTGCTCTTATTAGGTGGGTACATCTCTCATTTTTTCAAAGAAAGGACAACAGCCCAGATTCAAAAGCTATAAGACTCCACATTTGGCAAGAATTTATTGAGTACTGCATTTTATAATCATTTCTATATTCAGAACTATTATAAAAATTAGTTCATTGGTTTTAAAGAAGGGCAGAATATTCCATGTGTATGTAATTCCAGTATTACTGGGGAGGTCCAAATATTACTCTCTGTCTTCAAGTTATTCACAATATTGATCCACCAAAGGAAAGAGGATCTTAATCAAAGGAAAGGGGTAAGGAAATGTGACATTTGAAGGTGCTTTGAGCTTTCCAGAATTTAATTCAGGATTTGTGCCTGAGTAGTATTTCAGCCAATTGCTATGTTCTAGCATAAACAATATGGGAACAGGATTTTTTGTGGAAACAAGATGCAATTGTTTCATTCAATCAACTGAAAACAGAATGAAGAGTTTTAGATTCTTAGAAGAATCTTCTAAAAGCACTGGAAAAAAAAAGATTATGACACTTTCCTTTGGTAAACCAGCAAATATAAGCAACAGAACAGGTTTTAGTACTGGTTCAAGAAGCCCAAAAGACAAAATGATGCTTTGTGCAAGAAGTAGTTTTAGATCCTGTTATGTGCAGAACGTGCAGACAAATTTTTACTGTGACTTATTTCACCAAGCCTGATGTTATTAGTAGGGTTTTATACAAGTAGCAGACAGAACATATCTCAGAAAATTTCAAAGAAGTATTCTAGTATCCTTCTGCCTTATAGACCAAATTGCCCCTGGCATTACTCTGATGTCCAATTTCCCTTCTGTTTTGCATATCCATCTCTGCAAAAGCAGAATAGAACCTAGAGAAATCAGTTTTCAGATACTATCTTTGGGTTATACATGGAAAGAAACTTGAAAGACCCTCTGGTAAAAGAACAGCTTGTTGTGCCTCTTAAGACAGAGAAATAAAGGAGAACTTCAGAGATGTTTTAAAAATGCATGAAAAGGGAATTCTCATTTTCTTAATAGTGATTAAGTACATTACAACTCAAAATTTCATAGTGCTGATAACATTTCTTCCATGGACAACAGTATGATATACTATCTCTGTATTGGATGTTAAATACTAAAGGTAAAAGTAACATCTGTGTTTGTGTCCTTACCTGCAGCCTGGTACGTGGCCCAGGGATTTTTGGGGAGATCCTAATATATTGGAATATAACACCTCCTCATCAGACAGAGTTTACTGAGGTATCGGGGACCTTGACCATGCGAGATAGGCAGTCTGCAGCAGTTGTTCTAATACAGGTATATAAGAGGTCTGATACCAGTAGCTATTTCAAGTACTTTCTTTTATTTTCTTAGGATCTTGGTTAGAAATGAGTTATATCTCTCTCCCTGGAAATTGTTTAAATCCTTTTAGCTGTTGTTGGTTCTTTTCCCTAGGCTGTAGATGACAGCCGTCCTGAGGAGAAGCATTACTACCAGTTTCAACTAACCAGAATCAGTGACGGAGGACTCATAAATGAATCTAGCAGCACAGCAAATATTACCATGGCTGCCAGTGATTATCCATATGGAGAGTTTGCATTTTCCTGTGAACTACTGCAAACAACAGAAGACAAAAAATGGGTTAGGATTAAAATTCTTTCTTATGTAAAATTACTGACAGATATCATCATTGTTGATAGAATTATGCTCAACTTTAGAAAGAAATCAATATCTAAAATGACTGAGGCTATCTGCTAAATTATGTGTGTTCTCTACTTGATAAATCAAATTATTGTTATGTGACAGAACCATTGAAAAGGTGCCTTTAGAACATCTCCTAAAGGCAACTGTAACAGAAAACAAAGCCATTTTTAAAAGAAAATATTCTCTTTCCCTCAGGTTAACATCACTGTTGTGCGTTCCAGGGGATCCTATGGCAGAGTGCGTCTTTGCTTTCAGATAATAAATGGGACTGCGGTGGAAGGAATGGATTTTACTCCCACAGCAAGGGAAGTGGTGTTTGAACCAGAGGAAGAAAGTAAAATTATTTTGATTGAAATTCATGATGATGATTTACCTGAAGGTCCTGAATACTTTTCATTGATGATTTCTGAAGTGGAACTCCAAGGAAGGTAAAGTTAAAATTCCCAGTTTATTTGTTACAAGCAGAAAAACAAACTATATTTGGATTCTGATCTACCTGCATAAAGTCGCTGCTAGACATTTCATCTGTTTTACTGTAAAATTTTGTAAGACAGCTGTAATTGTAATCACAATAGGAAGTGGATGCATGAGAAACCAGATTATTTTAATGGCAGTATAAAGACATTGCTGATTAATATTTATTAAAGCTTAATATCTTTACACTAGATACAAGTTTTCAAGTTGCAAGAAATTTCAATAAAAAGATGAAATGAGAAAGAACAAATGAGAGATATACATTTCTATGAATAAACTACTATTTTTGCAAGCATAATAATATGAAAAAATGTGACTGAAAAATTCTTCAGTAATAACTAGCAGAAAATAAACATATTTGCAGTACTTGACAAATCGTCACACACACATCTTCATACTTTTACAAGAAGTTTAGAATGTATTTTTATGTTTTTCTTTATGTTCTTGCAAGTGGATTTGATTTTACTGTAAGAGAGAATGGTCTACAGGTGGATCAACCTCCAATAATAGGAAATATCTCTACAGTATGGGTCACTATTGGAAAAAATGACAATGCTGAAGGTGTCATAGAATTTGATCCACAGTATATCCTTCTAGAGCGTAAGTTAACCTGAAGTTCTCACTGTGGTTTAGAATACAAGGCTATGGCATAAATTTTGAAATAATGTAACTTTTTCTCAATTATGTTTTAGTGGAAGAGGATGCTGGATTAATCATGATTCCTGTTTTGAGAAAGCGTGGAACTTATGGCAATGTCACAGCTGATTTTCTTTCTCAAAGTATTTCTGCACTTCCTAATGGTGTTGACTATGTAATCCATAATAATTCTGTTATTTTTTATCATGGACAGAACCAGTCTTTTATTTATATCTCTATTATAGATGATGAAGAAAGGTAATTAAATTTTCAGATATTTATTCACCAATTTACTTCTGATAAAGTTTTTTTTAGCATGCACTAAAAAATCTACACATGAGCATGTATAGAGCTGTAATTGAAAAACAAATTTCTGCAGTGCTAAAAAATCACCTAAGGGGGAAAATCATCTAAAGAGGGAAAAGGAAGCTGTTAAATTAGTGTCATAGTTTCTGTTAAATAATATTCAATCAAATACATTTTTTAACTACATTATGAGAAATATGGGTGTCAATAGTACTGCTATGAAGAATAAAATACTTTTTTGTATTTTTGTTTAACGTAACACTAGTAAAAAATGGAACACTATTTTTATTTCAGATATCACCATTCTATGCAAGTAGAAGGAATCTTCTACATTGCACCTATGGAGATGATTTCTTTAGTCCTTTAAACAGATCCAGTTGGATGCATGATTGAATCACTAACTACAATTTGTGGGGTTTTTTCTCTCAGAGATCTCGAATGTCTTCTTCTTTTTCTGTGTAGTGAATTTGCAGAGCAATTTGAAATCCAGCTGACAGGAGCCACTGGTGGAGCAGTCCTGGGGCTCCACCTGGTGAGCCAGATCACCATTGCGAAAAGTGACTCTCCTCAGGGCATGGTCCGATTTCTCAACCAAAGCCGAATCATTCTTCCCAACCCTGATGCAACCACAACAGTGTCCCTGGTGTTGGAAAGGACTGGGCGGTTGGTGGAGGCACAGGTGGGTCTTGCCTGCCAGAGACTGAAAGTTTTCCAGTGACTATGTCAAAAAGCTCCTGCATTTTGCTTTGAGAGCTTTCTTAGTGACTGATTGTAATAGGATAATTACAGCTTTTTATGAAACATGAATTGCATAATTGCAGTATAAGAGAAAATGTTGTCACCCTTTTAAACTCCTCTTTCTCCTCCTGCTTGCCTTCTTTTATTATGGTATTGTGTACATTGTTCTGAACTAGCTCCTCAATCCCACCAAAATTATGGTAACCTTCATGTACTACCACTAGTTTAATTTAATTCAGGAAATTGCTTACTATGCATTTTGTAGAGTATTTTTTTACTCTATACAGATCACTTATAAAGTGAAGGTACAAATATAAAACATGGCAGGCCTTTCACAGTCTTGTCAAATGATTGGAAAATTTGCATTAAAAGCCATGAGCTCTTCTGCTTCACATATAAAAATTGCCACAGTCTTTGACCTTTTCTAGATGTCATTGGAGAAAAGTGGAAAACAATTAAATTACCAAAATAATACTTGTAAAGTGCTGAATATGACCTCCTTAAAAACAATCTAATTTGTGGGAGTTGATAGAAGTGCTACAGCTAATCAGGCCAAAGAAATCTGAAGGATTCATAATTTCCTTTATAACCTGAAGGATTAAAAACTTTTATGATAGAAAATATTTGTCATTTTCAGACTTGACATCACATTTCAAAGGGAAATGGTTTTGATCATGGGTACTCATGGGAGTTTTTGCAAAAACAGTCATGAAAGGGAAGAGAAATAGACACTGGCCTGGGTGATTCCTGCTATATATTAAGAAATCTTAATTTCTTATTTATCATTTAGAATTTAGTAAACTGCCATTGTGACTAACACTTCAAAATTCCCATTTTTAAATTTGCATATTTACTTTTCCAAAGGCTTCTATATTTTGCCCCAGAGAATTAATTATGACTATTTGGTATCCTGTATTAACAGCAAAGATTTAAACATAGCTAAGTACTTTTGGTATTTACTCTGTCATTTCTCCCTCTTGTTATAAATGAAGTCAGAAACCTTTATGAAAAAGGTTAACTCGTTTATTAAGAACAGCAGCTGGAGACGGAGAACTGGGGTAGGCCCAGTTCTCACATGACAATCCAGAGAATATCCAAAAGAAACAACAGCACCACCAGTGGTACCAACCACTCCCTCAGAAAAACCACCAGCCCAAAAGCCCCCCGGGCCCCCGAGGGTCCCCCTCTTTACACCCACGCTGGGGATCAGGAGCACACCAACCCCACCCTCGCTTTGGGGGCTCCCCATTGGTCCGTTTTCCAGCGCACTGATTGGTCCATAGCGAGAGTCATTCCTGACCAATCATTTTCAAATGGCGCGTCTCATTGGTGGGTCCTGGCCCGGGATGCTGGCGCTGGCTTGCAGTCCTTCTGGAAACTTCTTATATGGAATTATGAAGTCTAGTTGTTCCATCCCCTAGGGACTGAGTTCCCACATTACCCCCCTTGTATTTGACACCTTGAACATTAATAACTTCATATTGTGGTAACTGGTTTACGAAGTTAAATCCCTTATAACACTCTGGGATGCTATTATAACGTATCATCCCTCTAAATCTGAAAATGATCTCTTCCACAGATTAATTGGGACATATTGGGACCCAATTCAGAAGAGATTTTGTCGCCCCTGAATAGTGACATTGGTGACCCTGTGAATGGATCATTCTATTTTGAAGAAGGAGAAGGAGGTCTGAGAACAATTAATCTACAAATCTATCCTCATGAAGAAGTTGAAGTTCAGGAAACCTTCATTATTCGACTGAGCCTTATGAAAGGTGAAACAGAAATAGATTCTAAGGCAAACAGCATTACACTAATAGTAAGTTATTATTGCTTCACTTTTTTCAGAGATTTCTGTTGATACTGGTATTTATTCTGCAAAGCTTTTAAAAATGAATCACAATTATTACTTAGTAATTTGCCTTTTTTCAGCTTTGTACTATTGTGGTGTATTGTGTTCAATTCTGAAAGAAAAAGGGTAGAGAATCTATCAGTAAAAATGGGTATAAAAGTGCTGAGCTGGCTCTCTTATTTGCAGTTTTCTATAGTTCTCTTTGGTGAGAGCATGGATTGATCCCACATTTCTGTATGTTAATATGTTTGTCATCTGTTGTGGTTTAAACTCAGCTGGAAATTAAACCCCATTCAGCTGATTTCCTTCCCCTACCCCCTCTGGTGAGAGGGAGACAAAAAGCAGAGTTTCTGAGTAGAGATAAGAAAAATTTACTTGAAAACACCAATGAGATGAGAAACAAACAGTAACTGCAACAATATTAATGACAAAGGGATACAATGGAGAGGATGATTTACATACAAAAAGGTTCTCACCACCAGAGCTCCACCAAGACAAAGACAAAACATCTTTTTCTCCTGAGCCAATGAAAAACAATGATGGACAAATCATTCACACGCGCTCCTCCCCAAATCAAAGAAGAGTGATGGGCAAACTCTCCAGGCTGGACCACTTGGCCTGCACCTGCACCGACCACCACCATGTGTGTGCGGTAGATAGCAGCGATCTGGACACACCCACAAAGCTCCAGGCTCTGACCCCTCAGCTGCTGCAAGAAAAGTAGGAGATTGACACTTTTGTCATCTTTTTCAGAGGAAAGGAGAAAATCTGTCTTCTCACAGTGCAAGAGAAATGCAGATATTTTTGAGAGAAGGCAGAGAGAGTTATCAAAGACAAATTAGTGCTCTAGGGATACTGCAACTAAGGAAATATATTATCAGGCTGCTATAAGAAGCCCTCAAAAAAAAATCTCCCCTAGAAATTGTATTTTTATTATATTATCTGGTCTATAAAGTGTTGATGGAATTTGCCTTTATTTCCACAGTCCCCTCTGGAAGTCAGGTCACCCGAAATTCTTGTTGCAGCTAATGGTTCATGCAGATGGATGAAGCTGAGGTCTCTTTCCCGTAGTGCTGAGTTTGCAAACTGATAGTGCTAGCAGAGTTTCTGTATACCTAGCTCAAGGTGCCTGAGCATTTCCTGCTTTAGTATCAGAATATTCAGATGAAGCATTTGAAATAAAACTCTGTTCTTCCTTGGACAGGGGAACTGAAAACTAAAAAGGGGACATTCAAAACTTTCTCTGCTGTCTTTAGAACTATCAGATATATGCCCCTGTGGCATATAGCAATGAAAATCTCAGTGGTTTGAAGAAGAATACAACTCACACTATGTTTCTAGTTTTCTAAATGTTTGTTTACCTTTTTACAGATAGAGAAGTTTGGTGATCCCAATGGAATTGTACAGTTTGCTCCTGAATCATTAACTGAGAGTAACTATGCAGAACCCTCAGAAGACAAAGGGCCACAAATTATTACACTGTTTGTCAAACGAATTCAAGGCATTCTGGGGAACATAACGGTATTCTCACTCTTTTCCTAATAAACAGTATAATCTGAAGTCATTCTCGGTGTCAATGTATGGAAAAATATTCTATGTTTTTCAATTGCTTGTTTCTCAAATTAATTTTTTTAAATGTTACCTTTCAGACTGACTTTAGGAAGGGCTTAGCCCTAGTATTTGTGGTTGGGAGAGGGAAAATTCAGTCTTGCCTGGTCAGGGGAAATAAAAGAAAAAAGATACTGCCTTACTTTCTTCCTCTCCACCTTTGCTTTTGATGGGAGAACAGAAGAGACCATACTTTCATAGCAAATTTTCTTTGAGGTCATCACAATTTACTTTTTTTACACAGAATCAGACTTTTTTGAACCATGCACATTGGTTTTTTACCTAAAGTTGTTTAGAAGTCAGCATTTTAACAGGAACTCATTTAATTTAAAATAAATTGATCCATTAATAGAAGCATCTGCTGTGTTTAATAAGAGTTCTTCATTCCTTTCCTATGTGAGGAATATTGGAAATAGGAAAAACAGCAAGGGTAATTTGGTCTAAAAATAGAAACACTTTTTGAAAAATGTTCATAGATTCCACATAGTTTTATATAACTCTTCTGAAACTAGACAAAGGAAATATTTACATTCATAGTACTGTTAATGGAACAACACACTCTCTTGTAAGATAGTCTGTGTGATATGATATTCTTCCTATGCATACCTAAAGCAATTTTTATTTTACACATTTAAAAGCAGTCTGTTCCATATCCTGTGTATACTGAATCCTGAATACACAAGTTTCTGACATTGCAGGTAATTTTTCTTTCTTTTATGTTTTGCATTTTCTGTACTTATTTCAGGTTTACTGGGAAATAAGTAGTGAATCTGACATCACGGGTGACTTTCTTGAGACAGAGGGATCTGTTGTGATTGCTGACCAGCAGAGTACAGCTGAGATAATTATTTACCTGTTACCTGATGATGTTCCAGAACTGGATGAAAACTATGAGGTGAAGCTGATTTCAGTGGAAGGTGGAGCAGATTTAGACCATGAGAAAGGAATTTCAAAGATCACAGTGTTTGCGAATGATGATCCTTATGGAGTATTTGCCCTGTACTCTGATCAGCAGTCAGTATTGGTAGAAAAAACTCTGGATCGATATGTTCAGATTAATGTAACTCGGCTTGCTGGGGCATTTGGAGAAGTGATGGTCGAGTACCGTGTCATATCCCTTCATGAAGAAGCACTAATTGAACCTGAGAATGAGGTGGGATTCCTCACAATAAAGGATGGTGCCAGCTTTGGAGTAAAAAGAGTGCCAATAAGCAACCAGGTGTGTACTTCCCTTTTAGCTCCTTGATATCTGTTGTTTCCATTTCTTTCATCAGAATACAAATAAGATACAAAACTCTCACTAGTATCAACTGTGAAGAAGCAGAAAAGAGAGTTTTGATGTTATGAATTTACTGTTTATGGAGTAGAACTGGGTTTGAAAATCACATTTTCTGATAATAATTGTAGAATCACTGCTATGCATGTGTTCAAATATTTAATGTTTCTTAACATTGTTGCTTTGTGTTACTATCAGTTCAATATCTTATTATTATATGTATGCAAATATTTTCTCAAGTTCCCCTTTTGTATTGTAAGTAGTGATCTGTCATTTGTGACTCTTGAAGCAGAGGATAAATATACCTGCAGTCCTCTGTGTTTCCTGGTTGTTTGTTGTTATTATCATACTCTTACATCCACCCTTACATGCTCTTACAGCCACAGATATTTTTAATCCCAGGAATTAAAATCAAGCTAAGGCCCACTGTATCAGATACAACTTCTTAAAATGGCAATAGTTGCTTTACAAACTCACATTCTGGCAAACTGTCGGCAGATTACTTTCACAATATTGGTGGCTTAACTGTAATTCTTTTGAGAAACATAATCAACAAAACACTTGTCTTGGAAATGCTGCTTTTTTGTATGTAAGCAGATCAAAGTCTGCAGATTGTTCTGTTAATTGTTTGAACTGTTGCAAAACACATTTTTAGTGGAGTTAAATTTCTACCTTTTTAATTAAATTCTCTCTCTCAAAGGCATTTATTTTACTGGGCTTGAATTTTACTCTGGAACTGACTAATGTAAGCCTAGTTAGGGGAAGTGCCAAGGATGTGCCTAAAATACTAGGAATAGCAAAGTCTGCTGCGCTGCTCATTCCTGAGGAAGCTGCCAATTCACAGGTCAGTACTCTGGTTGCGGTGTCAAGTTCCTACCACAGAAGAAAGGTACACTTCATTACAGAAGATACCTGTTATAAGAACTCAGCGAAGTTTTCATTGTAATCAATATGACAGAAAGTATTCTTCCTGTTGTTACTTGCACTGTACGTTATTCTTTCCTCTTATACAAATTCTTATAGAAAATTTTTAATACAGTTGGAAAAGGCCTCTTCATCTATAAAATGTAAGTAGTGTAAATATTTACATGAAATGAGAGTTCTAAGACTTAAAGGAAAATAAGTTAATCTGGACAATGTAGTTTCTATAAGTACAACAACCCCAAAGCAGATAATAGCATGTATTCTGTATTATGTGCAAAAAGAGATGGAATATATGCTGGATGTTAATGCAGATGTGAGTAAATTTGGTAATCATTGAGTGATAAATTTTCCATTTGTCTATTTTTTATGAGAGTGAGAAATGATAATTTGCCTACTTTGATATGGTATGTGTGCTACTATTCCCTTTTTTCTGTCAGGCAAAGGCAATAGCATGATGAGGTTTTAACTCTTACATTTTATTGAAGTTTTTACTTAATGATTTTAATTATACTGAAACATTGTTCTGGTTTTTAATTTGCAATGAAACTTAAGTCAAATATACACTGTTTACAGTGTATTTAAGTATATATTTCTGTATACACTGTTTACAGAAAGACTATTATATACTATATAATCCCATATATCCATTTATCATTGCTTTTAGAATATGCAAATTATCTCCACTCCTATTTGCTGCTCAGTGAAAAAGTAAAGTAGATCACAGTAGGAAGAATAATTTTGTGAACAATGTCATGGGGCAACAACTCAATTTTCACTGGATACACAATTAATTAGTTATTTTAGACCTATATATATATGTAGAGAGAGAGAGAGAGAGGGAGAGTAGTCCAGTTATTACCTGTGAGCATTGAGGGCAGGCTTGATTTATTTTTCTTCTAAACAAAAGACACAGATTGCTATATTCACTGTTTTCAGTACTGAAATGTCACTCATACTTGTTCCTTTTCCCTGCAATCTAATTGTCAGAGATCTAAAATTTACAAGTATTATTAGAAAGCTGTGAAGGAAATATATATGTTCATATGTACATAGATACATGCACATACATTTATCTATATGCATGCATCCTTATTGTAAGATGCCCATTTTACAAAACGTACTATGTTTTCATGTATGTTATTGTCCATTTTTATTCCATTTTCTGATAAAATCTACTATGTTTCCACAGGTTGGCTTTGAATCTGTGATATTACGACTTACAAACATTGTAGCAGGGACAGGCCATGCTGTCATAACCAGAAGAGGAGTTTATGGCTCTGTAATAGTTAGCTGGATTTCAGGATACCCACCAGACATAGTCATTGACTCTGTTAAACTGGGCAATACTACTCCTCCATTTGGTGAGTAGTTGCCACAACAAGCTATGTACAGCTACAAGGATGACAGCTATGACAGTTGCATAAGTGATGATATCACCTTTTAGTTATTTGTACCTCTACATTCAAAAGTCATTAGAATGAAATTGTGTAGTGCAATTTTTATCTGTAAGGAATGTATTTACTTTATGAAAAAAAAACCCCAACTTTTCTTCATAGGCACAATGCTATGCCCCTGAAGGACAGTTTTATATAGGAAAGACCCTTATCAGGAAGATTTCTTCACCCTCAGTGGAGTGGAATTTTGACTAAAGTCCCTATGTCAGTATATTCCCAGGTAAAAAGAGAATTCCCGTTTAGTGATTTTGACTTTCTCAATCATTCTCCTTTCAGGTACTGTTGTATTTTCCTCTGGGGAGAAAAGTAAAGTGGTTTCATTTCAGGCTACTCCAAGCCTAAATAAACCTGAGACATTTGCCATCACTTTAACAGCAGTGCACAGCAATGTGTCTGGTGGGGCTCGCCTGAGGTAACGATATTACTTACGCTTTTGAGTTGCACTGATGCTGTAAGAATTATGACACGTATAGAGGCATATACCTCATACATATCCCTATTAAATTATTGGTTGCTAGCAAATTGTAGTTCCTTCTTTGATAAATTTGTATGTCTTGTCTCAGGTGGAAACAAATGTCAGTACTGCAGATCTGATCTGGCCAGAACTAAGTCTTTTCTTCAATTCCAGTCTTCCTGGCACTGGGATCTGGGGTGCCTGGAATGTGTCTAGAATGATGGAGACAGTTAGGAAACTGAGTAACCAAGATCAACAGTTTTAACCAGAAATCTGAAGAATGAAATAAACTGTCAATTTTCAATGTCCCTAAAGATCCATATTTAGAAGCTCTGATATGAAAAACATTATTCAAAATAAATGAAATGAAATAAGAAATGGTCTAAAAATGTCTAATTTATATTAAGCCCCCTTTTTATTCTTAAAAAGTAAAACGTTACATTCAATGTTTTTCATCTCCCTTAAGTTGTTATCTGTTATTCAAACTATTTTCACTCTTCCTTATTGAAGATGAAAGTGTATTAAAAAATGGGCATAGAGTGACACTGTATGGAGAATGGTATTGGCTTCACCATGTTAAATTGCACTGGCAAATCTGAAGAAAGTCAGGCATGAACCAGATGCCTAAATTCCTCAAACTGACCCTTTGTCCTATGCTTGTCCATGGACTCGAGTCCTCAAGCACATGTTTACTGTGAGAGTCAAACACCTTGAGTGTGCTAGATTAACCTTTCCTAGAAAACTTAAAACTGCATCCCACAAGATGTAAAGGGCACTTTGAAGGTTTTTTGGCTTCCTTCATGGTGAAAGGGTCTCATTTCTAAGCCAAATCCACTCACTGTAATTGTGCCATTTGATAGCCTCTGGCATTGAATAATGGGTCAGTTCTAGAGAGAAGGGGATAACACAAGATTTAGCAGCGTCAGTCTAATATTTTGTAATAAGAAGGGGATATATTTAAGATGAACAAAGTAAATCTGAAATTGATATTGATAACTAGGCTGAGATCTGGAAAAAAGTATTTTGAGTAATATTGTAAAGAGACAGTATTTCAAAGCCTTACCGTATATTTTAAAATAACTTCCTGTCCTTCTCTAGCTTCATGGCTAAAACTGTAGACCTGATAGCATCTGCCTACTTCCAAGCCTTCCCTTGGTAGAGGAGGTTTGTTCAGTGTTTAAAACTGGTATTACTTGTAGTGGCTGTATTATATTCCTGCATTATGTCCACAGTAGGAAAACCTACTTTCCTTTGCCTCTCCATTTTTTCAGGAAGACCATATTTTATTTATAATCTATTCAATATCCTGTGCTGACTTAGGATGCATTAAGCCTGTGGAGGGCTGTTCAATCCAAGCATTGCAAAAGCATTTTTTAGGGAATCTCCTTATGTCTTGCTTTGTATGGTTGCTATTTCTTCCCTCTATGGTTGGACATTTTTAATCCACTTTCTTTCAGCCATAATTGATTGCTCACGGAAAATTATTATGCTTGATTGTTCTACTTTTCATTATTCATATTTCCTCTCTCAATGTGATATCATTTCTGTTTCAGATCAGGATTTACAATAGCTGAAATTGAGCCAATGGGGATCTTCCAGTTTGACCTTAACTCAAGATCAGTTTCAGTTGAAGAAGATGTCCAGGCAGTCAGACTACATGTCCAAAGATTGTTTGGTTTTCAAAGTAATCTCACTAAACTGACATATCAGACCATTCCAGGAAGTGCCAAACCACTAGAAGACTTTATACCCATCTACAATGGAGAGCTTATGTTTTCACATTTTCAGACAAGTGCGGTGATAGAAATATCAATAATTGATGACACTGTGTCTGAAATACAAGAATTTTTTTTTGTAAATTTGACTTCCGTGGAAATTCTGGATGTTCAGCCTATGAACCTTGACTGGAGTCCCCGTTTGAATCCAGCTTTCAGTGTTGCAACAATTAATATCCTGGCTAATGATATTTTTCATGGAATACTAAGTTTGGGGCCAGAGTTTATTTATGTTGAAGAAGATACAAACAACAACACCTCCAACACAGCAGTGCTTCAAATCAGAAGGACCAAGGGATTTACTGGTGATATTAAAATAACTGTTAAAACCTTTGGGGGAGTGAGTGCACAGAGTGGAGTAGATTTGTATCCTTCTGGAAATGTTTATGGAAAATCAAACTTCACATGGGCAATGGAAGGAGAAGATTTTGAAGAACAGACAGTCTCTCTGACTTTGCTGGATGGAGAAAGTGAAAGCCAGGTGTCCATAAAAATTTTTGATGATGATGAGCCTGAAGGACAGGAATTGTTTTATGTTTTCCTCTCAGATCCTGAATATGGAGCTCAGATTGTGGAAGGAAAGGATGAACATGGATTTGCTGCTTTTGCAACAGTAATTATTGAAGGTAATATTATTTCCCCCAGGAAATGAGTAAATACATTGGACATATGGAAATGAATAAATATATTAAATAACAGTAAATAACTATATGTTCTTTTAGCAATTTTCATGTAAAATTCGAATTCTATCTGATAATAAGCAGGTTATTCTATTCACAAACCTAATGTTTTCCAGATCAGAAGCAGCATCTAATGCATGAAGCCCACTTATCATCCCTTAGCAATGTAACTCAAAATAAATCTGTAGGTGCTACTTACCTCTGTTCTTTATGAACAGAGATAAGTATTTTTACTTAATCTTCTATGTTCTTTATCTTATGTCCTTCATGAAGGGAGAATGCTGAGCATAAGTGTTTGTGTTGGAGATGGAGTAGTATTGCAGGCTCATTTGGTTTTTTGTCATTTTCGTTGTTCCAACCCTTCCTCTTGAGACATGACGTTCCCCTTTCAGTAGATCCATGACTTCCAAATTCAAAGAATAAGTGGGATACTTTATGATACAGACCTGTATGAGAAGAGTCACCAATTAACTATTGTATGAAAATGAGAGTGTCCAAGAGGAACCTGTTATAGAACTGCTGAGCTTCCATTGTTTGTTCTCAGTATTGCACAAATGATCCTTTCTCACAGTACTGTAGTGCTACATTCAGACTAAAATATTTTGTATGATAACTGTAAATGCTGACCACTTCTTGGCAGTTTATGGCACAAAAAATCACTGCCTTTTTGCTTGGTTTGTTTCTAAAGACCAGATGATTTGTATTTTGCCACTTAGGGTACTTTGCTTTCTCAAGTTCAAGAATGCTTTAAGCTTTTTTAACTTTTTCTTTTGCCTTCTTTTCCCTTTTCCTAACTTAGTCTATGAAATATGATTTTGTAAAAGAAAACATAATGGGGCATTTGAATACAGGAAGGCTTAGTTCCTACTGACACCATAAGATTACCTAAAAGAGGAGAGACATAAAAATTTACCGATCCATTATTTAAATAATGCATTATGGTAGCAGTGCTTGATGGGAGACAGTGAGTATAAGTTGAAGGGAGATTTAGCCTGCGTATTTTTTTCTGTTGAGTACAGAGAGGCAGTGGCACAGGTTGCTTGGGGAAATTTCATGTTCTCTCTCCATCCCTGGAATTTTTTAAAGCCCCAACTAGACAAACCTCTGAGCCATCTGGTCTGGTTTCAGAGCTGATTCAGCTTTGAGAAGGGTATTGGACTAGAGACTTAAAGGGCCCTTTTAACCTGAATTATGTTGGCATTCGGTCACATGTATTTCACATACTTTGTAAGTCTTTCACTTTTACAATGGATGGAGTTTGTACAAAGTATAAAAAGCAGTTTCTGTTTTCATTCTTTGCTACTATGCAGTTCATACCTGCAGTGTAGTCATCCTCTGCTTCTGGGGATGGAGGACAGGAATGGGCATACTTAGTCACCAAGGAAGAGCTTTTCCTTCAGTCACTGCGCTACTGTGAGAAAGTGATGTAAGAGCTCCAATTTCCCCTAGCTTTTAGTTATCTGTCTGGTTTATCAACTGAATATAAACCAATCCTAACTGCAAGATTAAGTTTTAGAAAGAAGTTGGGAATTGGAACAAATTTTAGCCTAAGTCAGTTTTAGGCTAATCAAGAAAGTAAAGTCCAACAGTACTGGGAGTTTTGTGTATCTAGATATTCTTAAGAACTCAGTGTGGGTATTGAGAATTAGGATTACACTGTGCTGCTGGATGAGTGTATGAAGCAACCAAGACTGTATACAAAAACAGATTATATGACACACGTTCCCTTCATGTGCATGGTCTCTAGAATTTACCATGGAAGTAACCAGTTCCCTGGGTATGCATGTTAACTGCAGAAGTATGTATATGGTCACAGGTTGGAATTTGAGCTTGTATTGAGGCCCACAGAAGTGTATTGTGCTCTAGACTTATACCCTCAGTACGATGTGTCCATACACTTGGAACATGAGACAACACATTAAGAAGGGTCAAAGCATGTACCTGCATTTAAGTGCATAGATAAATACCACGGGTTTAATATTTGTGCATGCACGTAAGAAACACACAGTTTCTGGTCATCTTATTATATATATTGACATTTAGTAAGCACTGGGGTGGAAATAGATTGCCTTTTCAATTGCAGAGTAAACACCTCTAATCACTACCTGCAATCACTATCTGCAAGGAGAAATCTTTTAGAAGCAAGATTTGATTTGGCTCCTTAAAGGCATTAATTTCCCCTCATTGACACAGGGATTTTTTTATCTTCCACTGACATTTTTCTGAAGTTGCTTACATTCCCCTGAGAAAAATGCAGTTTTTGCAGCTCACTAGTTCCACACATGGAACTAAAGATGCAAGAGAAAAGCTGATGTAATAATCTGTCAAAATGGATGGGTTCAACAACATCATGAGTAGGATGAATAAGTAAGCTTAAGTTACATCACTGGAAGCCCATCTTTATCCCATTACCTACTTTTTCAATGCTGTTCACCTAAGCATATGTTGAGGCCCATTTCTGTTCAGACAGAATGTTTTAAGATTTATGATAAAAACAGCTGGAGTGATAATCTCATCAGGGCAGTATAAGCAAGGCTTTGGACATTGTTCTGAAGATTACTGTAACACCTAGTCTCTTGAAGTCAAGGGACACAGAATTCAGTCAGTTTGTTGAATCTTGCTGAAAATACAAGCTTACGTGCAAAAATGGTGCCAGAACTCTCATAAGGAATTTGCTTTCAAAAATAGTTGTTATTATTGTACTGATTAAAATAAAATTTAGAAATGCTAATATTTGAAATTCTAGAGTGTAAATTAAGAACAGAAATATTAACAGAATTGAGATGTCCCTAAATAGTACTTTGCAGCATGCTTTTGATACCTGACTTTTTGGGTTTTTAGTAATTGTGCATACTAAAATATAATTTACTCTTAGTTTAATTTTCTTGCTTGCTACTTTCATGGACTATTTCCTACACAGGAAGTGATCTCCAGAATGGCATTTTGGGATTCATTCCAGAAGTGCAAACTGGCCTGGTACTTGATGAAGACTCAGAAAACAGAGACGTGCTGCTGACTGTCACACGGCAACCAAACAGGTGCAGGCAACAGCTGATTCCAGAGCTCTTCCCACATTCTGTAATATGCTATCTTGAATCACAGGAGCTACTGTTAGTGGAAGAGGTTTTCATCATAGAGTTTTATAATAACTGTTTGCCTTTCAGCTCCTTTAATAGTGTCACAGATTTTGGCAAAGGGGCATTTAAGTTGTGAATATAATTAGGTCTGTCACTGTATTGGTATAAAGCAGAAACAGGAAAAATCTCAAATGCTTACCATTTTATACTGTAAGCCAGCAAGTGTGAAGATTTTGCTTAAGGTAAAGTACTTGCACTGCTAAAGGTGTAACTCCAGTTTCCACCTCTCTGTGTAATGTAAGTAGCTTTGAATATTACAAGGAGCAATTAAGACGTTATGTAAGTGTCAGTAGGCTTATGTCTTCACTTTTTTCCTAATTAGTACATCTATATGCTGTACATTTCTGTGTACTTTAAACAAAAATGCTCAAATATGGTAAGTTCCTTACATTTACAGGAAAGACAAATTCTATGTGGCTTTCCAGGCCAATGGTTACTATAGTGTTAATGAAAGTACTTGAGCATATCCCTGCCTTCCAAGCACCAGCGTCTCTTATTCAGATAATTGCATGTTATCTGAAACAAAAATTCAGAAGGATCTGGGTTCCCATAATTGCTTTATTTTCTTCTTTTGTTGCTTTTTTAATAATATAAATAAATTTTAGAGGAAGAAATTTAAATAAAAAGAGCTGTTTTTTTCATTGTAAAGCACTTGATTCCCTAATTATAAGTTTTGAATAATAACAAAATATATGTTACATCTGTGGTTTATGTTTCCTTAATCGGTTGTGCTCTCCTTCAGTACATGCATACTTTTCTGTTTTGCTTATAGGGCTTTTGAAGATGTGAAGGTCTTCTGGCGTGTGACCTTTAATAAAACAGATGTTGTTCTTCTGAAGGATGGCGTGAACTTGGAGAATGAACTTGTATCTGTGCTGGGAGCCACAACATGCATGGCAGGTCAAACAATGTGCAACATCTCCATTGAAATAAAACCTGATCATGTAAGTAATTGTTGCTCCTTTATGTACAGCACTGCATTGCAGTTTATCAAGATGAAAAAACTCCTCTGATCCAGAGGAACTGATACTTAGTTTGACGATAGTAACTTGATATCTGCTTTGTTTCTCTGGGAACATGTTTATTTATAGGCTTGCGCTGCCTCCACTGTGACTGGTAAAGATTTGGGAAGGAGCTAAGTATTTAGTTTGAAGAGTAAACTACAGATGTTAGATTTTTGTGTAACAGTAAGAAAAAAAAGAATGGAGTTGTTTCAGTGAAATGTTTGTTCATATACTCTTATCCTTTACACAGTCCTTTGCATCTATCAAAGCATTTCTTAGGGTGGTTTATGGAAAACATATTCTATAAGTAATATCTCATTCCACAAAAAAACCTTTTGAGTCTAACTTGTGTGTAATTTTATATTCCTAAATCTAGCACAGTGACCTGTGAAAACTCATAGAACTCCATAAGAATCTCTGAGTGTCTAAAAACTTGTTGCTGCTCACATCCACCTTGTGAACAGTGAAGTTCAGTTTAGGAGCTATCATCCACTAAACTGCATTTGTCAGTTGGGTATGTCTAAGTCTAAGAACCTTGTGAGACCCAGCTGGCACTCTAAAATACAGACATGATTGTATTAACACAAAGCACAGTAATCAGTCATTTTTGTTGAAAAGAGAAAGAAACAGTATTTTAGTGTGAATACCTAGTGGTTAGAGTAATCCCTTTAGAAAGGAAGGATTAGTGTTTGCCATTCTTTTATAGCTGGAGAGTTTCAAATTTTTTAAGAAATTATCCTAGCACCCGGGCTCGTGGCAAAGCCAAGGTCTGGACAGAGGAAAAGAACTAGATGGGAAGATTTCCATGGTTTTTTCTGACTCAATTCTAGAAAATATTGCAAGATGCTGTATGTGGGAAACAGGAATTTCCCATTTAGGAAGTAGCAGGCATTCCCTTAGTTCAAGAAGAGGGTCATTTCTCTTCTCTGTCATGAGACATTATCTTTACATTACAGAGCCAGTGATTACATGTATAGGGCACAGGCTGCCTTGCTGAGTAAACTGAGATTATGAACTTCTTTAGTCCAAAGAAGTGATATCAGTATGTAATTACAGCACTGTAGGAACTGCAGAGACATGCAGTTGTGCCACATGAAGCACAAGCCTGTGCCATTCTAGCAAGTGCTAATGGACGGTTAAACCTCCCCATTCATTCCAGTAAAATTGTGCCTGTCATTAGTCAAGAACATTTCATTTAGAAAATTACTTTACAATTTAATTGAAAATATATGTTATTTATCCCTCCAAATATTTCCTAATACTTCTTCCAGTTTGTTGTGGTTTGACACTGATTAGGTGCCAGGCACCACGAAGATTACTCACTTACTTGCTTCAACTATAGCTAAGCAAAGAAGGGGAAATTGAAACTTCCTTTTTTTGAGGTGAAATAAGGATTTTTGAGGAAAACGGAAAAACGTCAAGGCAAAGGGGGCTCAAACTTAAATAGAATAAAGAAAATTTATTACTAACAGAATTAAAAATAAAAAGAATAATGAGAAACCAAAACAAACTTTAAGAACATCCCTCTCTTCCAGTACCTCCCTCTTTTCCACACAAGGGAAACAAACACGGGGGCTTTGGTCAGTGTTTCATTTCTTAAGAGTCTTTCTTCAGACTGCTTACTTCCTTCCTTCCGTATGTTTAAGGAAAAGAGTTTCTTCTGCTGTGCCATGGGATTCTTCTCACAGAAGATAGCTCTCTGTGAACTTCTCTAATGTGGTTTCTGCAAACTTCACAAAACAACAGTCTGCCCAAATCTGCTGCAGTGAAAAATACCACTCCCATGAATCTTACAGTCTTCCCACAACTGATATCATGGGTCATAATATCATTTAGTCTTTTAAGGATGAGCTATTCCAGCCGAAAGCAAAGGCTCTCTTCTTCAATCTCTAAAACCCTTTCACAACATCTATGGGCTCTGGCATTTAGCACTTTTTTCACGAGCTGTGCGTGGATTTTGGCATCCCCCCTATGTACCTCATCTCATGAATAATAGGGAAAAACAAATTGCTGTATTACAGTCCTCACCACAGCTTGCAAGGAGAATTTTCAGCTCTGGCGCCGGGAGTGCCTCCTCTCTTTCCCTTCCCCCACTGACCGTGGCGCCACTATGTTGGCCTCTTCTCACATGATCTCACTTTTCCTTGCTCTCTGACTTGGAAGAAAGTTTGTCTTTCTTAAGTTGCTGCTGAGAAGTTGGTCTTGTCTGGGGTCTACATCGGGAAAGACTCGCCCAGTGTCTCATTGCCGGCTGCGCGGGGTCTTTTCTCCGGCGCGGCAGCCACGGGGAGGGCGCACTGGCCACAGGCCGGCTGTGCTGGCTGCACAGCCTCGTGCCGCCCATTCCGGCTGCGCAGCTGCTCACGGCTCTTCTCAGCTGCTTGTTGCTCCAGGGTGGTTTTCTCCTAGCAGCCCGGCCCCACGCCGCCGCGCCACGAGTGTGGGGGTGAAGGGCTGGGCCTGCTCCAGGATGGGGCATGGAAGCCCCCCTTCCTTGCCACCCTTTGGCAGGCAAGCAGGAAGAAAATGAACTTTTTGCGTTTCCTCCTTCCTTAAATGTGTACATCACAGAGACGTTACCAGCTTATTTAACTGGTCTAACAACCTGTCTATCGACTATGAGCTCTGTGTCGGTCACAGAAACACTTCCAAACTTCCAAACCACCACACAGTTCTTCTTTCATAAATTAGCATATAAATTAGTAGTAAATACATTAAAAATGATGAAGTAATAAGTACATTAAATAAGTACTTTACATCTTTGTAGGATACATTCTAGCTTTTGTAAGTTTTAATTAGTCAGCTGTACTGACTTAACTAGCTAAAATCCTAGAATTAAAGTAGGATTTCCAAAAATTCAGAGCTGAAATACAAAGCTTTTTTTATGTAGTGGGCTGACCCTGGTTGGATGCCAGGCACCCACCAAAGCTCCTATATCACTCCACTCTGCAGCTGGGCAGGGAAGAGAAAATATAACAAAAGGTTTATGAGTTGAGATAAGGACCAGGAGAGATCATTCACCAAACACCGTCATGCACAAAACAGACTCAAATTAGAGATATTAATTGAATTTATCACTTACAAAATCAGAGCAGGATACTGAGAAGTAAACTTAAGACCTTAAAACACCTTCTGCCCTCCCCTCCCTCCTTCCAGCTCTACCTCTTCCCTTCCAGCAACAAATGGAGTTGGGAAATGGGAGTTATGTTCATTTCATCACACATTGTTTGTTCCTGCTGCTGCTCAGGGAGAGGAGTCTTTCTCCTGCTCTACCATGGGGCCATCCGATGGGGAAGTTCTTCAACATGAGTCCATCCCATTGGCAGCAGTCCTCCATAAACTGGTGCAGCATGGTCATCCTTCCATAAGGTGCAGTCCTTCAAGGCTGCTCCAGTGTGGGGCTCCTCCATGGGCTGCAGGTGGATCTCTGCATCCCTGTGGACCTCCGTGGGCTTCACCATGGTCTTCACTATGGGCTGCAGGGGAATCTCAGCTTGGGCATCTACAGCTCCTTCTCCCTCTCCTTCTTCACTGACCTTGCTGTCTGCAGAGTTGTTCCTCTTACGTGTTCTCACCCTGCTCTTCTCTGGCTGCAATTAGGTCTGCATAATAACAGGTTTTTTACTTCTTAAATCTGTTATCACAGAGGTGTTACCACCATTTCTGATTGGCTCCCATCTTGGAGCTGTCTGGCATTGGCTCTGGTAGACATGGGCAAAACTTCTGACAGCTTCTCACAGACACCACCCCTGAAACCTCGACCACTACCAAAACCTGGCCATACAAACTCAATACAAAAAATAGTAAAAAAAAGAAAAAATTGTTTTTAATGATCATCATTTTTTATAATGCTATTTTCTTGTAAAGAACGACTTTTGTTTTTTCAAGCTTTCTACTTGACAGGTGCATGCAATACGTCCAAATAACATCATTCCAGTGATTTCTGGAATCTTAGGGTGTCTATTTTTAAACATTACATTTGTGCTGTAAGTACAAAATCAAAGATGAGGCAGAACAAACTACAAACCTAACACTGCTACCTTATTTTCAATAAGGGAGCAAAGTTCAATAACCTGTATTTTCCAAGTGACATATTTCTCTGTATGTGAAACATCACAAAAGTCTATCGAATAGTATTCTCTAAACTCTGGGAGTTTCAATAAATGGAGTTAAGTGTACAAACCTACTGAGATTTTAATTTCTTGTAAAAATATGCATAAACGTATTAGTGTTTAAATGCTAAGGTTATATGTAAAATGTTTTTCAGAACTTTAACTAAGTTCAGTACGTGAATACAGGCAAGTTAATTAATTGCATTTTCAAAATTGCGTACTTAATTCTGTGCAGTTTTTCCAAAAGTGAGTAGGTAGGTACATGCCTTTTTGTAAGGTAAAAAAAAAATGAAAGAGCAAATTCTTCATAAGCTGTACATCTGTGTAAATCCATAACCTGGAATATGGTACTCTTGAGGAGTTTACTCTCATTTATGTTGCATTTATAGCCACAATGCCTGCAATATTTAAATAGCTACTTTAATGCAGTAAGTTCCATGTGAAAATCTGAGATTTAATTAATGTGTCTGACAGAGTGGTGTCCATTGCAGTATTGTTTTTATGATATATTTTATTGTACTTACTGCACATTTCAGGAAGCACACTTGTGGTAAGTGTTATTAAAATGATCCACTGTGCATACAAATATATAAACATTTATTTAAAGCTGAAAGTTATTAGTAGATCTTATAATAATACAAAAATCACCCCTTACTTACAGGTACCGGAATTTGAAACTTATATTTTTGTAGAGCTGTATGCTGTAAGCAGAGGAGCTGCTTTGAACAACAGTGCCAGATTTGCTTTTGTAACTGTCCTGGAAAGTGATGCTCCTTATGGTTTAGTGTATTTTGCCGTGGGATCTCGATTTGCTGTGGCCTATAAGAAGACAGCTTTAATCAGTCTGCAAGTTCTTAGAGATTCCAGTACATTAGTAACCACAATGGTTAGCTACAGCATGCAGGTAAGACTTACTATTATTTAATTTATTTTTATATCTTTTTCTGATCTTTAGGAAAGCAGACTTCCAGTATTCAGGGAGATAGTCAGGGGGTTCCCCTGGGAGACTGCCCTCAGGGACAATGGAGTGGAACACAGCTGACAGATCTTCAAAAAAGTCTTCCATAGAACACAAGAGCTANCAATCCTCAGGAGCAAGAAATCAGGCAATGAAGGCAAGAGACCAGCATTGCTGAGTCAGAACCTGCTGGTCAAACTAAAGGGAAAGAAGCAAATGCACAGGCAGTTGAAGCAAGAACAGGTGACCTGAGAAGAGTATAGAGATGGAGTGTGAATGTGTAAAGAAGGCCAAGGTGAAGCTAGAAGTGAACCTGGCAAGGGACACAAAAAATAACAGGAAGGCCTTCTAGAGGTATGTTAATCAGAAAAGGAAGGTCAAAGAAGGTGTTTCCCCCGGTACACAATGCTGGAAAACTGGTAACAACAGATTAACAAAAGGCTGATGTACTCAACAGCTTTCTTGCCAGTCTTCACTAGCAGCCTTTATTCCTACATCTTTCAAGTGGATAAACAGCAGGATGGGGCATGGGGGAGCAAAGTCCCTCCCACTGTAAGGGAAAATCAGGTTCGTGACCACCTGAGGAACATGAAGGTACACAGCTCTCTGTGACCCAAAGAGATGCATCCCAAAGTCCTGAGGGAATTGACTGATGTGGTTGCCAAGACAGCCTCCCATGTTATCTGAAAAATCTTGACAGTCAGGTGAAATCCCAGGT
>VYXC01003892.1:9267-107701 GCA_013397175.1 Platysteira castanea
TCAGACACATATATATACACATATACATTTGGGTTCAACACATCAAAAATGTGATTTATCTCAAAACAGGGCAAATGTAAGACTATCATATATAAGATAAATTAATATTTTGCTATCTTCAGGATTGGTATGACATTGTTTGGAAAACGGTTTTCAGTTTTAGACCCTGAGACTTCAGAAGAGATGCAGATATGTGAAAGGGGTGCAGAGAAGATTAAAAAATACGTCTTTCTTTACACATGTTGGAAATTCATGTATAAGCCTATACATAATAGTGTGAAGCAGCCATTGAAAATGAGCTCGCCCTGAATGACTGTAAGACTCACAAGATTTCCAAGACTTTCTCCAAAAACTTTGCTATGGCCACAGTTTATGCAGTGGAAAATCCTTTGTGTGAATTTTTTCATGGGCAAAAATGTCCCCTCATTTGCTTCTAGAAGCCTATCATTCTTCAGACAAGCTATTTAATATTAGAGAGCTGAGGAGCTGTTATCAGGTATCCATAGCTTTTAGAAAGTGAAATAATCCTTCAAAGACCAAAAAGCTCTAAAAAGGTAAGTAAATTTTAACTCTCTAAGATCTCTCCCATTACTGTCTTCTTTTATTTAATGTTACTAATGGATAGCCTGTTATCACTTCTTCTCACAAACTTTTTTTTTTTTAAATATGTCAGTATTTTAGTTCTAATAATCTAAACAAGTAACAATGAGAACAACTGGGAGCAGATTTCTTTCTTTGAATTAGTCACTGAAAAATTAGAGGGAAGAAACCCTGCAGAGTTAACAATTTATTGGAAAGCTGCAGTTGAGCACAGCCATCAGAAAGAAAATGTGGGTTTTTATGATATTTTGCCACTATTTCATGCATATAGGAAAAACCAGCACAGGATGCACCAGAAGTGGTAGCCCTGATTTGTGGTGCTGTTAACATGAATATGCAAATAGACTTTTTGCAAGTTACCAAGGGCCTTTGCAGGTTAAAACTATACATTTTTGGCTCCATGTCTGTTTTGCTATATGAGCACAAAAGTAACATGTTCTTGATGTGCTGGGTCTTTCATTGACTAGATAATTCATGAGTTTGAGTCTCATCTTACTATTTCTGGAAATATGTCGTTTGTGTTTCTGGACAATCATGAGTTAATATTATTAATGTTGACTAAAATGGCTGCAGGGATTTATTTGTTTCCTTTGTGCCAGGTCACATTCAGCTGTGATTTAAGATTTTGTAGCTGTTGAAGTAAGTCACCAGACATCAAGCTGTCACCTTTTGTAAGGCTGTGTGGTGAGCAAAGTCTGTTAAATTGACATAAAATCTTTAGGGGCGATAAAACAATAAAACCTAAGACATGTATTTGTGCCACTGGTAGAAGTCTGAAGTGTCCTTTGAGTTTGGTGTTAGTATAGGCTCTTCAGATTTTAAAGTATATTTTGATTATCATTTAATGACAAATGATGTGTGTCTTTAAATAACAGGAATAGGTTATTTAGTTTAGCAAAAGGTACACCAATTTAAGAATGTATAATTCCTTTCAAATCTCTTTATGAAAGGTTTTAAGGGCAATATGGAAAATCAGTACCTCCTTTGCTGCTGCTTGTCTCTTATAATGTCACAAATCCTCCCAGACTCATAATTGTGAGTTTCTGGATGTGTCTCTGTATAATGGTGAATTGGCACATGGTCAGTCTAATTTCGCAATACTTTCAAAGTATTTTTAAAGTCCAAATCTGGCACGGGGAAATATGTTTTAGGGTTCATTTGACTGCACTGCCCAAGCTTCTCTCAAATGACAGCTTCAGTGCTGAAACTGAGACCACTGATTTGTGCTTGAGCTGAGAAACAGAGAGGTCACTGGCTTCCTTTAAAGACCAGGAAAGTACAGATCCATCTTCCTCCTTAAAATCCATTTCTGATAAGCTTTTCTGAAGGGCATCCCCTTCTCTGGCATACTTTCTGGGAGCTCTGAGGGTGTGTGAGGGACAGCCACGCTAAGGAGAGGACACAGGTCTGGAAATCCCATTAGGCCAGCCAGTAAGCTGGCTGCAAGTGAGCTGGAAGCCAGCAAACATGATGACCAAGAATAGAAGATTAACCATGGGCAGCACTTCCACTCTGCCACTGCTTTATGTGGAAAATATAACAGCTGATTTTTTGAAGGAAATAAAAGTAAATCAAAAAAGAGAAGGCAGTCCAAATGCTTTTAAAGGGCCAGGAATAGGAGCTGATTAATGCTGAAATTTTAAATCTTATCTAATGATTGTCTCTGTTTTCATGTTCATGCAATTGCAATGAACAAATTATATATATAGAAAAAAAATGCAGTTGAAGTGGGGAAACAGAATCAGACTGGCCACTTTTTCTGTGTAACTTAATTATTTATGGGGTTCTCTGAAATCTTTTGATTGGCAGACTATGTAAGCATGCCCCATAGCACTTATGTTTTGTTTCCTTTCTGAGAGGAAAAGAAGTACAGTAATGGAGAATTTTCTTTTTCTGGTCCTTCAGGCTTATAGTTTGCATGGTAAAGAGAAAGGCAGAGCTGGCACTAATGTCAGCCAGGAGATTAAGGGAATGACACTGGGCAGTTCACTGCCATGTCGGAGCTAGGAGTGTGAGGCTGCTGAGGATTACTCAGCACATCTGGATGAAGAAGCCAACATAAAGCCGTGGAGCTTTGACACTGAAGAACTTCGACACTGAGGCAATGGTGGACTAATGGCAGGCAGCAGGCACTCCTGAATCTGCGCTGCCAAGTGAAATAGATGAGACCTCAGGCATCAGCTGCTTTGACCTAGTGCTTTTCCAGATTTGCAGGGGTTTCTGGAGTGGATACGCTATCCCTCTGTACCATCTCAGGAACCTAACAAATGCCTGACAGGGACAAATCAGTGGCCCATGAAGGAACCACTCCGTTTCAGGCAGCAAGGGAGCACATAAACTTGGCTGTTCTCTGTGACGTACACCCTGAAAGCCAGAGCATCCACTGTCACTGCATTAGCAGTTCCTGAAAAGTTAAACATTCCTTCCCTGGCCTGAATGCAGATCCTGAGAACAAATTCTACTGGGCTTTGTCTCACAGAGTTCCTTTCCTCTCCAGTCAGACAACTTTCACGAAATAAACTGGAATAGGGAATGAGGCAGTCATCAGCAGGGACCTTCAGGCACTGCTACCCCTATCGATTTCCCACTCAGTATGCCAGTCCTTGGCCCTTTTCTGTTTTCCATCTTTCTTCACCTCCAACACCTTCCACCATCTTCCAGCTAACAAAGCACTCTGGAAGTGATTCCAGTGAACCTTGTTTTGCAACGTAAAGCACAAAATCAAGAGCAAATCAGTTGATGCATTGAAATTGGATGTTTGAAACTGATCTGCTCACATGTTCTGTTGATCAGCCATATCTTTATCTTATAAGGGATTTTTTTACTTTCATCTTTTAGAGAATTAGCTTTTCAGAGAAGAAGGTCATATCTCCAATTGTCTAGTACCTGTCTGGGTCCTTTTCCTGCATTGGCCCTAATAACTTATGTACCAAACATGGAAAACAAATGCAAAGAAAGAGGAAAAATGCTGCAGGCAAATTGAAGTAAAGCCCTTCTCAAAGACAAAAATATATACCATTATTCAAGCTGGATATGGGAATGTCATCTGTTTCCTCAGAGGTGTGCAAACACGTCTGTAATTCAAACATGTATGAATAACATATGTTGTCCTTAGACTGGTCCAAGATCTAAAAATTTTGATATTTGAACTTGATTTATGTATTGCACATCTTTATCTCTTCATTACGGCAATTCTTCTTGTCAGACTGCAATGATTCAAATGATAATCATATTTAGTATCATCTGCACTATATATTGTAGTGCCTAATAATTTCCAAAAACTACTCTTGGTGTAATGTAAAGTAACAACTATTCTAAAGAACGGGTTCAGACACTGATATATGGATGTAGTCAAATGTGCTCACTTCCCCCAGACACACTTCCATGAGCAGAGAACACAGAGAACATGTGTTTTCTTCAGGGAATGCAACACACCTGTAATATTCATTTGCTTTCATGATTTTTCTCAGGTTGTCTTGTCTTTCCATGAGTCAGTGCTGGATGAATGTATTATGAAGTCATTAGTTCTTTCAAAAAAATAAGAGAAACCATTTTCTGACACCTTTACCATCTTTGGAATGCTCACTGCCCATTTCTTTGGAAAATCTGAAGACAGCTCTTAGGAGAGTGTTTCTAGGTTACACAGCCACTATTACATTTCCTGTGATCAGACTGAAAAGCTTAGTCAAGACTGGATGGATCTTCAGCACAGACACCCACCTGGCTGGGAAGCTTAACTTAATTTCCGCAAAAGATTTTATGTTTTGAAAAGTTTGGCGTGGGGTAATGAAAAGCCAAGCTCTCTGTTTCCACTACAGGAACATGTCCATGTTTCAGAAATCCATTTTGCCCTCCAGGCTCCCTCTCTCTCTGACAGCCTGCAGGGGAGGGCTGGAGCCTGGGAGCTGGGAATCACCCTGGGCCGTGGCTGCCTGCATCTGCCTGAGGATGTCATAGGACCAGGGAACTACAAGGAGTTGCACTATAAGACTCTGTCTTATGAGCTGCCAAGAAGCTAGGAAGCCAGGTGCTCATAAATCCCCATTTTCCTGTGGGAAAACTATTTTTTACGAAATTTCCTCTAGTATATCTTCCTAGAAGAAAAAATTTCCTTTTTTTTTTTTTTTAATGCTGAAGCAAGAAAGTGATACAGTTGTTTTTTCCTGCCTAGAGTCCATCTTCAGTAATAGAGTAAAGGAAAACAACTGCAGCTTTATGTTACAGGGTCACAATCCCAAGATTACATGCAGAAATTTCTATTACCATTAGCGAAAAGGTAATATAATTGGTATGAGTGTATTTTAGAAACGAAGGGATGTGTTCTGTTCAGTATGATTATTGGATCCACCATTTTCATTACTTGGATACTTTGTGAATATTCTGTCCCAGAATTTTCCAAAGACGTTCACATTGAAAGAATCTTCCTTTTCGAACTTAAAGTCATTAGTCTGCTTTCAAAACACTGCCGTCCTCTGTAAGGAAGATTCAAAGTACCTTTGGAGATAAAGAAGAGTAAAATTACTAGTAATGATCCCATCACTACTTTCTCAATATAAATATTTCCTTTTAAAAAGGAGAGTATCACTACGAAGCATTAAAAAGATCTAAACTTAACCACAGAATCATTATGATAGGATCCAGAAAGAAGCTCTGAAACAGGTCCAGATTTGAAGCTGGATCCACCATTTGGACCAGGTTGCCCAGTCACCTCCAGTTGCATTGCAATTATCTTTAACGATGGAGGTTCTACAACCTCTATAGGTAATCCTTTTTAGCTCTTGACTATACTGTGAAAAATTATTTACCAATAGTTAAATGGAATTTGCAGGTTTTGGCCATTGTCCCTCATTATTTTGTGATGCACTTTCAAGAAGAGTCTGGCTTTATCTTCCCTATAAATGTCCTCTTAGACAGATAAGGTCAGTGTTAAGATTTCTCCTTTAACCTTGTCTTCTCCAAAGAAGCACAAATCCAGCTTTTTCAATCCCTTTGTATGTGTCACACCTCCTAATCTGCACTGTTGCCTTGCCCTGGACCCTCCAGTTTGTCAATGTCTTTTTTGCACTACGAAGTCCCAACCTGGACTCTTCTAGAAATAGCTCACAAGGGCTGACTAGAGGGAGGTAAACAAATCATTTTTCCCACTTGCTAGCTACACTCCTGCTAACAAACCTCAGTATTACATTAGCCTTTGTTGTTGTATGAATGTTGACTGCTGATCACTGCTTGACTTGCTGACTGCTGGGAACTCAGGACTCTTGTACAAAGCTGCTTTTTTTCCCAAGGTAGATCCCAGCTTGCACTGCTGGGGTTACTCTGTCCCAGGCACAGGATTTGTATTAATTTCTTTTTAACTACATGAGGTTCTTCTTTGCCCATTTCTTTAGCCTGTCCAGATCTGTCTTCAGCTCCTCCATGCTGCTTGCTTCCCATGATATAACATTGCCCACGAACTTGCAGAGGGTGTATTCCATCCTTGCATGCATTGAACACTATCAGCCTCTGGGAACACCATTTGGAACTGGCTTCTGGTTAGACTTCATACTGCAAAACCCTCTGTGCCTGTCAAGTACTCACACACCCGAGTACAGCAGGAAGTATAGTGTTTGGGGTTATCTGTCCACTACTGCTATTTAACAAAAACTGATAAAAATGTTTGGGGTTTGTTGGTGGTTTTTTTTCAGTTCCTCGCTGATTTCTGTTCCTGAAATCAGGCACCCTCCAGTTTAACCAACTCTGTTGACACATGCTTGTGAACACACCTCTTATCTGACCCTCTGCTTTCCTATTTTACTAGCTGAAACAGAACCAAAACCTAGGCACCATTGAAAGTGAAGTTATCTGCTACCACAAGATAGCAAGGGGCACATAATAAGAAAGAAGAGAAGAAAAATCTTCTGTCTGCTTGCAAACTCACAGTGTCTCTTAGAGGCTTGCATTTGTCCTGCCAATTTAAGCATGAATGACAAACAGCAACAGAAAGCATTATATTATACTGTATTCTCAAATGCTAAATATATATATGGATTTCATTAAGTTTTCATTAGTTCAGTGAAAAGCCCATCTGTGGACTCCAGTGAACACAACATAGTAACATGGAATCCAAACAGAACATCTGGTAAACTCTAGAGAAAGTTCAAACAGAAACTAGCCTCTGACTGACTCTGGAAAAAGAAAATTTTACAGTGAAGAAAAAGCACTCTTCCAATTCATGACTCAATAAAAACCACACTGTTCATTAACATGCATTCGACATAATAGAAATTGTACAATACAAAGAGAGTTTATTTACATTCATTAAGAAAAAGGAAAATAGGTTGCTTCATTTCACTGACAAACCCTGCATCCATTCATATGGGAGTTCAATTAATTTCCACTTTTCCAGCACTACTGACACTAATTTTACTGTGCTACAAACATACTCACACCAAATTGCCCATAGGTTTTTAAAAAGTACTTTGAAGCACTGTCAACCATAAATTGAATAAGAAATTGTTGTCAATGATGGCAGGAGCTGCTGACCACTGAAGTGACAAATGTAGCCCTTAAGTAAGCTTTTGTTATTCACTTCTCTGTTCCATGAAGTGACCAAAGGTCATCTAGCTGCCCTGGCCACTTGCCCCTACCCAAACACCACTGCTACCAGCATGAGATAACTTTTACTTAGCTAGAATTAACAGAATTTTTAAGTAACACACCTTATTTAGTTGTTGAAGAGAGACGACAGTGCCAAGGCATTTGGTTTGTGGATTTTTTCTTTTCCAGTATGAGGATAGACTGACTGCTGGGAAGGCATCTCTGCTGAAAAACAAAGAGCTTTATAAATACCAGGCTTATACAAGCTAGAAGCCAAATCACATCTTTAACTTCTTTTCCACTGATTACTCTGTGCATTAAAGTTTTAAGGCCCAGCTAATATGGGAGAACTCCAAAATTGGAGTTGTTATATAAAGTCAGTTTCAGAACAATGTAACCACAACAATCCTAGCTGTGATGACATCCATAAATCTTCATACCAGGGAAAGAACGAGGTGCTAAATAAGGTATATTTATATTGTAATTTGTTCATGAAATCTCAAGTTGGCAACTGAAGGGAACAATTAATACCTATTTATTTTTCTTAAAATTACCAGAACAGATATTATCATAAAGTCTAAATGTGTGATTTTGTTTCTATTTTTAGGTACATTGAAGGCCTAGAAAATGTCAAGAAAATGTATTTTTGTGGAAAAATCTGTGCTGTGGACATGAAAAAGTTGAATGAGATTTCCAGAATACTTGATCATCTTGTCAGCTGGTGTAAATTAGTGTGATTTGAGCATAGTTCAAGAATGTATGCTAGCATCATCTGATAGCTCTGTGAAATAAAAAAAAAAAACCAAACAAAAACCAAAAATCTAAACTTATAATAAAGTTTTTAACTGTTTCTTATAAGGTTAAAATTAAAATGTGTAAAAGAGGTTTTCTGAGATTTCCCTGTCTGTGTCTCAATAAATCTTAATTGATATGCCTGAAAATATTTCTGATTTTCTTTAGAACATAAGAAAGCTGTATTAATAGCATAACCTCTTCAAAAGTTTATTATATTTATTTTATAGTAAAAATACAAAAATTTTTTAGAAAGTGGATAATTTAATACCTTAACTGCTCTTTAGCAAATTATGAACTTGTGTAGAGGTTGAGTGCTGAGACACTGAACTGTTCTTACACCATCACTGTGTAAGAAAACATCTGTATCTTACAAACTTAAGGAAGATAGAAAGGTTTATCATATATACTATCCTAGTTGTTTTCAATTACAGTTGAATCAGTGATTTTTTTTCCTTATCCTGTTACAGTTTTTCCTTAAGCTTTTTTTTGGTGAAAGAGACCCCCAATGCTGTTTTCTTTTGCTATTTTTCATTTGCTCTGCTGTGTTTTATAAAATCTGCTTCTTGTAAATGAATATTTTTTCTATATTAACTTTGTCCTTTAGGGCCGTGATCAGAAAGGGTAGGGTGGCCAGTGTCCTATAATCATATTATAAAAAGTAACAAGGAGTATTCCCTGCCCCTCATGTATTGTTTCATAGTCAGTAACAAAAGAGGTTGTGAGAAAGAAATATCTTCTAGTGATTATTATTAACCAGGAAAGGTGTATTACAGGACATGAGATCACATGAAAGGCAAGAGAAACAAGTGTGTGAAACACTCCAGGTGCAAGAAATACTAGCAAAACTCAGGGAACTTCGGGTTCTAGAGAGGGATTTCTTCTTCACTGTCTGACTTCACGCTATGACAGCAGCTTTCCCTCCTGCTCCCAGAAGTGACGTCTGAGACCAACTTAAACACAAAGAAGGAAACATTATCTTTGTAGCTATATGGGATTCCTGCTGCTGATTGGTTTTGTAGCACAGACTGCCAGTCTGTGGTTACAAGTCACTGGTGACATGAGAAAGGTCTACGTGATCATGAGTGGCATTGAGGGCAAACTGGCTTCTGTTCTTCCAGTAAAAGAGCTAAAGGTCCTTTATTGGTCAGGATCAAACAAAGGCTGTGGAGCATGAACAGAGACCTTAAGGAGAGAGAAAGCCCATTCAAAAGGCCACTGGTGGAGAAAGGCTACTTAGCAAAACAGACCTTTAATCTGAATTCATATAGCTTGTCTCATGTTTCTATTCAGCTGCTAGTCATTCATTTATGTCTTGTTTTTCAGACTCTTCCAGTTCTATATTCCCACAACTCCTTCCAAAATGAGTTTGAAGTCTTCATCAATGAGGAATACATTATCATGGTAATTTTCCATGTTTTCCCTGTTATTGGGAAGACGAAGCTATGAGATCAATTGCCCAAAATAGAAAGAAACAACGTATTGTGGTTTATGCCCCATCTGTGTCATCTGAACTTTATTTTCTGTTTAAATCCTTCTTTTTTTTCTGAAGGATCATATATCAGACCAAGCCTTCAAAACAGCATTATTTTATCTAGCTATGTCACTACCCCTCATATTTTTGACACTGACATCATTAAGCTAGCTAAGCAGTATCTTTTTCTTTCTATTTGTCTGTTCTCACAGATTTTGTTTCTTTTGGTTGTACAAGTTGCCTTGAATGTGAAATAAAAATCTTGTAGAATTCTTTCTATAATTAAGACTTAGAAGAAGCTGATGAGGAAAAAGTAATCTAAAACAAGTAAGGGAGGGAGAAAATTGCTAGAAAGAAGAAAAGAGAACAGAGAGGAGCTGAGATGGTCACCCACTGAAAAGGGAAAGGAATGTGCACTGGATAAGGGTTGCTTTGGTAGCTGTCAGACTTTTAGCCATCTGAAATAACTACTTCACAATAACCATTACTTAATGGCTCCTGTGAGGACATGAAATGGAGGAGTTCAAAGTCCTTAGGGCAGTAAGGAAGGTGCACAGCACACTCCTTACTGGAGTAACACACTTACTCCTCTGGACTTGAAGAGAACAGACTTTGGCCTCTTCAGGAATCTGCTTGGTAAATTACCATGGGATAAAGACCTTGGGGGAAGAGGGGCCCAAGAAATATGGTTAATGTTCAAGGATCACCTCCTCCAAGCTCAGGAACAATGAATCCCAGTGAAAAGGAAGTCAAGCAGAAATGCCAAGAGGCCTGACACATGGACAAAAAAGAAGTTTTTGACAAACTCGGCACACAAAGGCAGCCTACAGAGGCTGGAAGCAGAGACAGGTAGCCTGGCAGGAATGCAGAAAAAAATTGCTCAAAGCAGCCAGGGATTGGGTTAGGAAAGCTAAAGCCCTGAGAGAATTAGATCTCACCAGAGATGTCAGTGGCAATAAGAAAAGTTTCTGTAGGTATCTCAGTGATAAAAGGAAGACAGGTGAAGATGTGGTCTCCCTCTGGAAGGAAACAGGAGGCCTGGTTATCCAGATGGAGACGGCTGAGGTAGTGAATGACTTTTCTCCCTTAGTCTTCACAGACAAATGCTCCAGCCACACCACCCAGGTCGCAGAACGCAAGGCAGGGACTGGGTGAATGAAGCACTGCCCAATGCAGGAGATCAATTCTAGGACCTTCTAAGGAACCTGAAGGTGCACAAGTCCACAGGGCATGATGAGATACAACTGTGTGTCCCAAGAGAAATGGCAGATGAAGTGACTAAGCCACTATCTACCATATTTGAGAGCTCTAAGCAGTCTGGTGAAGTTCTCAAAATCTGGAAAAGTGGTAACATAACCTTCATTTTTCAAAAAGGGAAAAAAGTATCTAAAGGCCAGCCAGTCTGATCTTGGTGCTTCGCAAGATCATGGAGCAGCTCTTCCTGGAAACTATTCTAAGACATGTGGAAAATAAGGAGATAATTGGTGACAGCAAGTATGGTTTCACTGAGGGCAAATTCTAACAAGTTTGGTGGCCTTCCATGATATGGTTACAGAACTGGTGGATAGGAGAAGGGCAACTGACATCATCTACCTGGACTTGTGCAAAGCATTTGACACTGTCCTGCATGTCATCCCTGTCTCTAAACTGGAGACACATGGATTTGCTGACTAGAGGACTTGGTGGATAGGGAATGGGCTGGGTGAGCACACGCTGAGACTTGTGGTTAATGGCTCAGTGTCTAAAAGGAAAACAGTGATGAGTGGCATTCATCAGGGACTGGTACTGTGAACAGCACTGTTAAACATCTTTGTTGGTGACATGAACAGTAGGATTGAGACAACTCTTAGCAAGTTTGTCCACAGAATGGTTGGGGTTGGAAGGGACATCTGCAGTTCACCTAGTCCCACACCCTGTAAAGCAGGTTCACCAACAGCATGTTGCACAGGATTTCATCCAGGCAGGTTTTGACTGTCTCTGGGGAAGGAGATTCCACAACCTCTGTGCAAAGCCTGTTGCAGTGCTCGGTCACCCTCAAATGACAACACTAAGCTGTGAGGTGAAGTCAACACACTGGAAGAAAGGGATGCCCTCCAGAGACAGGCTGGAGAAGTGGCCTGTGTGAACCTTATGAAGGCCAAGCGCAAGGTCCTGCACACAGGTTGGGGAAATCCCAAATATAGGCTGGAAAATTAGTGAATTGAGAGTAGCCCTGAGGAAAAGGAGTCTGGGCTGTTGGTGGAGAAGCTCAACATGACCCACCAAACATCCTTACAGCCCAGACATATCCTGGCTACATCAAAGGCAGTGTGGCTGCCAGGTCAAGGGAGGTGATTCTGCCCATCTACTCTGCTCTCATGAGACTCCACTAGGAATGTGTCCATCTCTTGGGCTCCCAGCACAAGAAAGACATGGAGCAGGTCCAGAGGAGGGTAATGAAGATGGTCAGAGGGTGGGAGCACCTCTCCTGTGAAGACTGAGAGAGTTGGGGTTGTGCAGCTTGAAGCAGAGAGGGGTCCAAGGAGACTTTATAGAAGACTTTCAGTACCTAAAGGGGGCCTACAAGCAAGCCAGAGAGGGGCTTATATGAGGGCATGTAGTGATGAGACAAGGGGTAAAGGCTTTAAACTGAAAGAAGGTAGATTGCATATTAGATATTAAAAATAAATTCTTACCTGTCAGGGTGGTGAAGCACTGGAACAAGTTGTCCAGAGATGTTGTGGATCTCCCATTCCTGGAAGTGTCCAAGGCCAGGTTGGATGGGGCTTTGAGCAACCTGATCTAGCAGGAGGTGTCCCTGCCCACAGCAGGGAGGTTGGAACTAGATGACTTTTAAGGTCCCTTTGTCCCCAAACCATTCTGTGATCTGATGATTCTGTGACACTATTTGAAAAATACTTCAACCCTGAAGAATTGATTTGCAAATAAAACTAGAATCAGCTTAGCTGTTTTAGCTTTAGCCTGAAGTAAAGTTGTTTTGTTTTTTTTTTTTAAAGAATGTTTTCACTTGGGAACTTCTCTGGAACAGTTAAATTCTGTTGGAATACCTTCTTGGTACAAGATTTGCTGCTCATTTCCTTCTGACTAAATGAAGTTTCAGCATATTTCTTCTACATGGCTGCTATCAAGGCCCGATTCTGATTTCATTTATATAGCACCATTTTATAACAGCCTACCTAAATAACCTTATTGGAGAGATTCCTGATTTAGTCCGGTATGAGATCAGTATCAGGGCTTTAAGGTCATTTGAATAGATGCTTTCTCTGTTTAATAGCCAAGATGAAAAAAAATTTGGATCAAACTATGAATACTTTTTGCTTCTCATCCTTGCTGAAATGAAAATGTAGTAAAAATAGTTCAATACAGTACAACACATTGGCCTGAGATGAAAGGTTTCATATATTCTAAGTAAAACAAAAAAGGGAGGATTCACAAAATAAAAATTCCTTAAGCTGCTGCTGTTCTCTTCCTCTCCCTTTCAGTCAGTAGTTCAAGGTTAGACTTTTCACTCATACTTGGAAAAATAGGTCCAGATACTGTATTTTTGAACTCATTTCAAGACAATAGCTTTACAACCAGGCTATATGCTATTCTAAGAGAAAAAGTGATCTCCTTTTCTGTGATGTTTTTACACCCACTTTAAATAGCATTCATCACTGCACACAAGTCAAATTCATCTGATCAAATTCAGATGTCTACATCTAGATATCCCCAACTTCCTTTAAATAACAGCAAGAAATAAAGTACTTTGAGGTTTTATTACCTTAGGAGCTAAAATAAGCATGACATTTTTCTTTGACCTTCAAGCTGTAAATGCGCGTTCCTGCCTTATGCCACCAAGTTCTCTTACTGTATGCCAGACAGCCTTGAACGTCACAGAGGATACCTCTGCCTGCACTGACCTCTACAATGCCAGCTCTCATGATGAACACAGATCATACAGACACTCTGTTACTGTGTAAAACCAATGGATGCTGAGCTGGGCAGGTATGGATGTTTTTCCAAATGTCCAGAATATCAAGTTTATATATTTCTCACACTTTTGTCTGAGGAATGCTTTCCAGTCAGACTTAAGCCAGGACAAATAAAATGCAATTGCAGTCAGTAATTCATAACATTTAACATAGAAAACTGCAGGTGTTTTTGAGAGACAAAAGTGAGAAAATTATGTGGATGTTGACATGCAAAACAAATTTATTCACAACTAATCAGTAAATTCAGATTAAATTTGGAAATTTTGCAAGAATGAAAACTTATTTAAAGACACCCAGCTCTTGAAAAAATAGCTTAAACTCTAAGTACCATTTGTCTGAGATGCACTCAGAAGCTCTGAAAAATTATGCACAAAACTACTGTCCTCTGCATTGCTCTTAAGTCCCTCAGCAGTCTAGAGGATTTACAGGTAGACTAGATAGGTCTACATTAGATAATGATCACATCCATGACCCCAGTAAGAATATAAATGTCCCCCTGCTTCAGTTACCTGGCAACCAGGGAAGGTCTGATGTGTAACATAGTGCTGATTTCATATGCTGTGCACATATTTTAAAGGCATTATCTAATTCTATAAATTTTTGTATCTCTTTCCCCCATCCCAGCTTGTATAAATCAGTACTTCAGTAAGAATTTGGGATCACTCAAATGAAAATTCAGGGAGTGAATGAAGTCTCCCTTTCTTTTTCTCTAAGTAGATCGCAGTCTCAGTAGAGAAAACAGTACGTTGCTGATGCCAGGAAAGAGGAGGAGGGCAAGAATCTGATGCAGAGGATTTGTGAGGTGTGGAGTTATTTTAATATTGCTGGATGAAAAATATGTTACTAAAATAAGAGTTGGGAATGAATCCACTTCCACCGGAGTGGAGGAATGTTGGCTTCAATAGTTTTAAATACTCCAATAAAAATGCTACTTTTTCATAATTCTGTCTATGTTCACTTTCAACTTAGTCTCCTAAATTGCTGACACTTGATGAAAGCTTTGGCCTAGACTTTTCGTTTTCATTATTTTTATCTATATGTCATTATTTTGTGCATGATATGGAGAAAAATACATTAAAACCTGAACAAAAAGAAGTTACACATATATGTAGTATATATCATGGAATGACGGAGTTCTAGGACATAGCAAGTGTGGAAACATACTAAAATAGACTTTAAATGTTAAGGCATAAACATGATCTGAATTGGAAAATTAATGTGCAATTATTTAAGAATTTTTGGTTAAGAACTGTATATTTCATTACTTAGTCTCACGTTCATCTGAAAAAGCAAATAAGATAGTGTTTCCAGGAAGAATAACTTCACTTTATTTAAATTTTTTAAAAAATCTTGACTGAATTATTAACATGGAAAGAAGGGTTTAGTCAATTTATAAAACACATCTCTCTCTTCCACATTTCTTAGTATCCCAATAGGAGGAGCAGGGATACTTCAGTGAAAAATTTTTTCATCAGATTTTTTTTCTCAATTCTATTGTAATTTATTTTCCAGAGAACCATAAAAGCACCTAGGTTGGAAGGGATCTATGAAGATCTTGTCTAACAACCTGCTCAAGGCAGGCTCAGCCAGATCAGGCTTCTGAGGGCCATGTCCATTTGGGTTTTTAATATCTCAAAGGCACAAAATTGTCTCTGGACAGCCTGGTACAGAGTCTGAAAATTCTCAGGGAGATTTTTTTCCCCCTTAGAGTCAATGCAAAATTTCCATCTTCTGAGGTGCATCCTGTCTGTGCACCCATAAGACTCTGGGTCCACCCTCTTTGCATCATCTTACCAGGTAGCTGCAGACTTCGATAAGATTTCCTCCAAAGCCTCCACTCCAGAGTGAAAAAAATCAGCTCCCTCAAGCTCTCCTTTCATTTCATGTACTCTAATATTGTGACTATTTTGGCATCTCTGCATCTCTGCTAAAGATGCTCCAGTATGTCAATTTTTTTTTTGTCAAAATCATAAATAAAAAGCAGTGTAATGACTAGGGACTTCAAACATGAGGAACAGGCTAAGATCCCTGTTGTGTGTGTTTTGGAGCAGGGATCTGAAGTTCTATTTCTCTTCCAAATTTATGTTTGATTATTGGATTACAGTTCTTTGTCACCTTTTCTGCATCTTATAAATAGTTCTACTTTATATAAATAATAAAATGTTCATTTTGAGGTAAAGAAAGCAGAAGTCTTCAGCTCCATAGGAGAGGATATAAGTTCATCTCTGTAGGCAAGTAAAACAGGCCAAGGTGTTAAAACTAAATCAGGTAACTTGTGAAAACATCCTTTGAGAATGTTATTGTTTATAAAGGTGCGATTCTCTGATGAAAAGCAAGAAGAGGTCCTGGCTGAAGAACAGAATGAAAAAATTGCTCTGAAATATTGCTCAATTTAACAAAAATAGCAATATTTTTTTGTTTCTGAAAACTAATAATTGATAATACAACATGCTTGTAAAATGAAATATGTTCTCCTTTTAACTTCTTTTTAAAGAATTAATTTGTGCTGGGTTAAAGCATGTTAATTCCTGAGAGCAATTGTCAGACTTTTTAAAGTAATTGAATCTGATGTTTAATAACCTAGTAAATTTCTTGGTAGCAAATTCACCAGATATACATGTATGAATTCCAAGAGTAAAATTCTACTTGCTTTACTAATGTTGGAGGTCTCCATTTGTTCTTGGAAGGGATTACTTTCATCAGTATGCTAACCAAGTCCAGGTTTTACAAAGCCTTGAGGACTACAGGCCTACCCTAATGAACAATTCCACTGACGTCATCCGAGTCTTGTCTAAGTAAAAGATGGAGAATTTGAGGAAATGCTCAAGAAGGAAGTTCTCAAGATTTTGGGACATAGTTTCCATATTGGACAGCAACAACCCTATAAATCAAAAAGATTAAAAGATTAAATGCTGCCAGTATTTTAATTTAACATAAGGGTGTGCAAAGAAGGAACTGAGCTAACTATTCACTAAAATATTTTTAACATATTGTTACTGATTAAATTAACTCGCTACTCAGGGTGTCACTCATGCATATGCTTTTAATTTAACTTGAATAACACCAGCTTCATTTCTGAATATTCTATGGCTGCATTTTCCAAAGAGCATGGTTGAAAAATAATATGGCAACAACTAGAGAAAATCATGCTTAAATAGGTAGCTAAGATTTTGGGTTGCTCATGAGAAGAGGACTAAAGATATCATTCTGCTTTTACTACTTTTCCAGTTCTCATTCTTGCTGTCTATCTAGCAACTCTAGAGAAACAATCTTTTATATAATCTTTCTCTAGAGATGGTTTCCATTACCATATGAAACAAACCTAAAGAGAAGGAAAAGCATGTATACATTGAATTACCATAGAATCATGGAATCATTACAGTTGGAAAAGACCTCCAAGATCTTTGAGTCCATCTTTTGACTGAACACCACCATGTCAGCTAAACCACAATACTAAGTGCCTCCTGAAACATTTCTTGAACAAGAATGCCTCCTGGCATTTCTTGAACACTTCCAAGGTTGGTCACTCCACCACTTCCCTGGGCAGTTCCTTCCAATTCTTAACCATCCTTTCAGTGAAGAAATCTATCCTGATGTCTAATCTGAACATCCTCTGGTGCACCATGAGGCCGTTTTCCCCTGTCCTGTCAGTGGCTGCCTGGGAGAAGCGATTGACCCCCACCTGGCTATACACTCCTTTGAGAGAGTTGTGGAGAGCAATACGGTCTCCCTTGAGCCTCCTTTTCTCCAGCATAAACTCCAGCCCCCTCAGCTGCTCCTCACAGGACTTGTGCTCCAGAACATTCACCAGCTCCACTGCTTTTCTCTGGACTCACTCCAGCACCTCAATGTCTTTCCTGCAGTGAGGGGCCCAGAACTGGACACAGGATTTGAGGTGCAGCCTCACCAGTGCAGAGCACAGAGGGACAATCACTGCCCTGGTCCTGCTGGCTGCACTACTGCTGATACAGGCCTGGATGCCTTTGGCCTTCTTGGCCACCTTGGCATACACTGGCTCACGTTCAGCTGGTGTTGAGCAGCACCCCTGGGTCCTTTTCCACTGGGCAGCTTTTCCAGCCACTCTTTCCACAGCCTGTAGCACAGCCATTCCCACCCAACTTAATGTTGTCTGCAAATTTACTGAGGGTGCACTTGATCCCCTCATCCAGATCATTGATGCAGTTATTAAACAAGACTGGCCCAATACGGAGTCTCATTATGCCCAAGATGACCTCCAACCACCACATATCTTACCTCTGTTTGTAAACAGCAGGTCTAGAAGGGCACCACTCCTGGTAGGTTCACTTACCATCTGTGTCAGGAATTTATCTTCTATACACTCCAGCAGCCTCCTAGACTCCCTCTTCTACTGTGTTGCATTTCCAGCAGACATCTGACAAGTTGAAGTCTCCCCCAAGGGCAAGGGCTATTGACCATGAACTGTTAGCTAGACACTTATAAAATACAGTAATAGAATGTTTATAACAATTTCTTCCAGGTCCATAACATGGATTTGAATTGTACACTAGACTCAGGCCAGATCTTCTCTGCCATCAACTGAACCCTCATCACTACTCAGCAGCTGGTCTGGGAGGAGAGAAACAATTGTGAATCATGACTTCATCATTCCTGCATATGCCATTGAAGGCAAGAGACTTACAGCTCATTTAGCTAGGCTAGACAAACCTTGAGGCTCAGATGAAGCCTGATTAACATGGCATTACCACAAATACCTCTTTTTTCTTCATCTTGAAGAATTTGCTTACAGAAACTGCTTCATCTTCTTCCCCGTACTCACTCCCGTGGAAACCCACTAGTGCAACATATGTCTTGAGACTGATGAGACATTTTCCAACATCACACAGCATGGCTCAGATATATGCAACTTCCCCTTCCTACTGTTGTGTCTGCCAAGTCTGTTCAAAGCATAATCTGCTTATAGCAAGGTTCCTCTGTTTCTCAGTACTGTACAGAGCAGACCACGAGTATCAATCGTTCATATGCTTATTTGCCCTTCCACCACAATTAGGATAAAAAAGAAAATAAATAGTTTTCATATTTATTGTAGATTGAACTTCTGTGCCACTTCAGAAACAACTTTTCTACTTTTAAAGGTATTGAGAAGTATGAAATTATATTTTTTCTCATAGATACCCTTGCAGATGGGTCATATAGTCTGCTGTCAGCATGCTTATTAAAATGAAATTTAACCTCTTTTTTAAGGAACAGTTTGTCAAAAATGTAAACATAAAAATTAAGCTTTTATTCCTGTTCCGGCAGTTATAATTATAGGTTAGTCATGATTTTCTTTAAAAATATACATTCTGTTTGAAAAATGTAGAAGTTTTTACTGACTTCTAATTTTAGAGTGTAATGGAAAAAAAGTAATACACATATATCCACTGAGATAAGCCTTATAATCTTTATATATTTAGAACCACATTCATCATTTGAAAGATCGAAAGTCTGCCCCGGCATGCTACATTTCCTGGTGGAAGACAAGGATAATGGAAAAGTGTTGTCAACTCTTTACCATAGGAACCTCTCTAGTCAAAAGTAATTTGCCTCTACAGAATAATATATCAATTTTAAAGGAAATGTTGCCATTTTATGTTCTAGGCACTGTAGGATGATTGCAAGGAATCACAGTGCAGAAGGCAAAGGAAAATTTCTATGATTTTGATTTTCAGTGGGGTTGAAAGAATAGCCATAATTTACTGCAAATGTCAGAAAGTTGGAGAAAACAGTATTGTTATCTTTGTTTAAAGAAATCACTAGAAAAAGGAAACTGTGTATTTCCTTGAACAACAAACAGTGCAATTACAAGAGTAAGTAAAACTTATCAAATGAGGTAGCTTATATTTGCCAGCACTGTATGAGTAGCATTGTAAGGGGGAAGGGTGAGAAAAGAGTATGGACAATGACTGGTATCAGATGCCAGTCAGATGTGCTCTTTTGTCTGCATTTGGGCTGATATTTGACATTTGATGGTGCTTCTAGACTATTCTTTCCTGCTGATCACAATTTTCCCAATACAGATGCCACACCAAATCCTTCAGTGCAACAGCATAGGCAATCAGTCCTAATCCAGTTCCGACAGAAAAGAGCATATTACATTAAATAATATAAAGAGTAGAGTGCTTTCTTTCAGGTGTGCTAAACTAAATTCATCCTGCACCTAGGAAAATGATGTATGCAATCCATTTGTGTTTTAGTCAGGTTACATTTTCATCTTCCCCTCTTCAGAGGAAGCAGAGGATAAAGGGAGTTTTTCCTCATGACTTAAATGCTACTAAAGAAGTAACAGCTCTGGGTAACTAATCCTTTGTCTGAAGGATGTCCCTGCAGTAATTATTAATCTCATCATTAGTGGTTTTTATCTTCTGTTCATATAGAAAGGAAAATAGAATACCCATGCCTGAAGGAATAAAGAGCTTTTCTATGGAAAAAAAGTCTCTGTAGCATTGCAGTGATGGTCTTACAATTTAAATTCTTTCTACTTGAAAACAGTGAAAAAATCTTAATGCCAGCCACTACCCCTTAGACTAAACAAAATTCTCACAATATTTAATGATTTTGCTCCTACAGTTTTATATTGGCACTTCAAAAGCTGTAGTGAAGACCATGATGATCCCAAAATGATTAAACATAAATAATTCAGGTTGTGACAATAACATAGTTTGATATTGATTTCTTTTTTAAAAGATATATTATATAAAGTTAGTTTCAAGACTTCTCAATCTTTCCTCTTCAGCAATGTGTCCTGTGGAAGATGAAATGCATGCCTGTGGTTGGTACTGGTATTCCAACCTTAGCTGGGTTGCCAAGCATTTCAGCTGGCAATATTTGTTCCTCATAAGCCACAGAGCAGTTTCACTCCACTCTTCTGTTCAAACAATTTTAATACTTTCCAGAATGTAAAAAGATGGATTTAATACAGGGTTGTTTCCACAGACAGCCCCACTAAGCCCCAGGTTGTATTAAATGTATACAAGTGACATTACAGATGCAAACTGTTTCTTTTTTATGTAACACCAAAAGCATCTGCTTTGTAAATATTGTAAAACCATATGTACTCATTGGTATCTATACTGAACATAACACAGTTACACTTATTTCCTCATAATTATTTTAATAGTTTAAAAGATATGTGTTTGTCATAAGTTGTGGTAAATATGCATATCCCACATGTGCACTACTCACATATTCAATCTTCAAAAGAATATTATTGCAAAGCCAAGCAGTTAGAAGTTATAAAAAGGAGAATTATGCTTGCTTATGGATGCAGCTTTTGATACTGTGATCACATGCTGACTTTTTATCATGATCCTTTTCCCATTTAGCAGACTGGAGGAGGGATAATGTTCCCTTATTGAATGTCCAACCTCCAGTCCAGTGTATGATGCTATATCTGATTTACTGGCACATCTAATGATGTCCTTGAACATCAAGTGTGCTCACACCTGGAAACAGATTTTTTAGAAATCGATAGGGGTAGTAAGTCAGGGTACATGAGTTATTATGCTATCCTGGATAATACCAGGCACCACCCTGGCATTCAGAGCAGCCTTTTCCCTAGCTAAGCTAACATGCTCCCCTTCATTTCCTTAGAGTGGGGATTGTTTTGCACTTCAGTCACATATGAACTCAAAGAGCCTCTATATGGCTTTGCCATCAAAAGCCACATGTAAATTAAGTATAAATAAATTTAATTTGAAACGTCAAGTGGCTAAGAAAAATAAAATTCCAAAGCCACTATGAAGAACATGTGTTGGATTACTCTTAGCATAAAACTTCAATAAAAAGGTTTGAACTTCAATTATTGTTATGACTGCTTGTTGACAACTGAAACATCTTTTTCTATTGACTCAAAGATACTTGTTCTACATCTGGCTGCTGGTGCCTATTGAGATGAAGGCCTGGAACAGTAAGTAAGCCTGCTTGACTCACCAGCATAGAATAATAGGAAATTTACTGGAGAAAACATTACTATTTCTCCACTTATTAAAAATCCAACTTTACTGAAGATGGAGTTAGGGTGCATCTATACTTAGGTGCAGAGAGGGACAGACCAGACTCTACAAATCTGGACTGGTGTGTCCAAGCCAACTTTGGTCCAGAAGCTGTTCAGACACCTTGACCAGTGACTAGTGATGGTACTCACACATGCTTCCCCTCAAGAGGGAGAGCTTGGTCAACAAAGTCCTGTGCTATTGTGTATGAGTGGTTTCCAGTCCACTGTCAGCTCTACTCTTCACTAAGAGCCTGGTGGTGATTAAATGTGTCAGATGCAGGTTCTTAGTCTCCATACCCATGCAAGAAAAACTCACAACTTGTACTAGGATTGAGTTTCTTTGTCCGCTTAATGGCAAATCCAATCACAGCCCAGGAACTTCTATGGAAGTGCTAAGTTTGTGGTGTGACTCATTGTCATACAGACCAGAAAAATTGTACAAGGTTTGATTCTGGAAAATAAAGGAGTTTATTGTCTCTTGGAAGAAATGGAAAGCAAGGTCATGTTTAAAGAGCATTACACAATATTCTCAGGAAAAGAGAGGTTAATAGGAAAGAGAAAAAGAGAAGTTCATAGGAAAATTTAGGCTGCCAGGTACGATTTACTGATGTTATTTTAAGGTATCACAAAAAACACATCTGAGGATGGCAGCAGAAACTGGAGCACTGCCTCTTTTTTGTTTAGGATGCTTTGTGACCACACCTGCTTAAAGTACTTTCCATAAGAAAAGTAAAGTCTTAAAGTATTTTCATTTCAGTCAGAAATAGTTTTCTGGGTCTACAGAGGAGAGCTCATATGCAAGTGTGATTTAAAACATTTCAGTATATAATTTAGGAAAATCGTGTTTAAGCTCTTATGTGGCAACTCATGTCGTTCCAGAAAGCAGACATCCAGCACACATAAGTTTTTTTGATGCAGTAACATTTTCTTTCAACTTCCTACTATTCAAAACTTTGCTCACTTGGCCATTCAAAAAAAAAAAAAAAAATGTAGGCAGAAAGCTAGTTTGCAGTACACTTGTTAAAAATGCAGAAGTAAACTCTGAGTAATTTTAAGAAGTGTAACTAGGTTTGGTTTTTCGGTTTGGTTATTTTTTGCCTTACAAAAGCTACCAGAAGTATCATACTGTTATTAGCATTTGAAATTCATTCATTTAAATGGCTTAAATTGTCAAATAAAGCATGTAAAATATATGTATGTGTGTGTGTGTATATATATATGAAGGGGACCTTCTTAATGTGTATAAATATGTTATGGGATGGAAGGGTGTACAAAAGATGGAGCCAGCCTCTTTTCAGTGGTGCCCAGTGACAGGACTGTCAATGTGCAGAAACTGAAATGCAGGTGATTCCCTCTGTGAGGCTGTCTGAGCCCTGGTACAGGCTGCCCGGAGAGGTCATGGAGGCATTCAAATGTCGACTGGATACAAGCTTGAACAACTGGCTTTAGGTGGCTCTGATTAAGCCACCATGTCTGATTAAGACATTTGGACCAGATGACCTTCAGAGGTCCCTTCAAAATCATTCTGTGGTTCTGTGAAAAATATTCAGTCACAAGCAGTCTAAGAAGGTGTATTACTGATTTTTATACTACAGTCATCTATTACATATCTCGCATTAACACCAGGATGTTTTTGAGTTTTAAATGAGTCAAATGTAACATTTATTGGCAACAGACAGTGAAATTTCTTATTGGGAACCACTGCAAAAATCCCTATTCTTATCACTGCTATAAGTCCCCCTAACTTTTTCATAATACTTTTCAAAAGGGTTCATTATTATTGCAATATTTTATGGTATACTGGTTAGCATAAATTTCATATAGGATTTAGATTCATTCACCAGTGATGTTTCTTTTTGTTCCTCACTACTCTGACAGTTCTTTAATCTTCAAGGATTGCAGAACAAATGCAGTTTACAAATAAACAAAACTACAAAATTACAGTACAAGAAAAGGTACATCCAACTAAATCTGTGATAGAAGTTTTGTTATACCTTTAAGCAATGAAGTTCAGTGTTCTTAGAAATACACAAATATGTAGACCAGTAGTATAGAAACATGACATGTAATGGCAGTGGCCTTGACAGGTCGCCGAAGAACCTCTTACTCCATGCTGAAAAGAAGACTTGGTATTAAAGTTGTTTTCTTATCAGAAACATAATTTCCTCAGAAGTCTGAATTTTTTATAAGATTTTTACCTAGACTTCACTTTCATAGGCTTTTGGTTTATAACCCAAACATCCGTTGATTTTTCTCGCTGATTTTTAGTTACAAGAAATGCAATCCTGCCATCCAGTCTCTTTTAATCTATATTTCACATGGATTTTGTTTTGACTCTGTATTTCCTTCCTTCATTTCAAGCCATAGATTTTTGATCAGTCTCAGTTCCCATCTTCTACTAGTCTCTGCCCTGCAGCAGCAACCACCTCTCTTGCTTGCTCCACTTTCATTTCTGTGGCACCCTATGTTTGCCACCTGTCCTGTGTGTCTTTGCATATGGCATGTTTTCTTTGACACTTGACTTCACAGTGCAGAAGAGAACTTCTTTTTCTCTCTTTTGATGTCTGGCCCCGGCCCAGTCTGGAAACAATCATGTTAAGAATAGAATCATAGAATCATTAAGGTTGAAAAGACCTCCAAGATCACTGAGTCCAGCCTTGGACCAAACACTGCCATGTCAACTAACTCTTAGCCATGTCCAGCCATTTCTTAGACACTTACAGGGATGATGACTCCACCACTTCCCTGGGCAGCAAGTTCCAATGGTAAATTACCCTTTCATTGAAGAAATTCTTCCTGGTGTCCCACCTAAACCTCCCCCAGTGCAACATGAGAGCATTTCCTTTTGTCTTGTCACTTGTTACCTGGGAGTAGAGGCCGACCCCCACCCAGCTGCAACCTCCTGTCAGGCAGTTGTAGAGAGCAATAAGGTCTCCCTTGAGCCTCCTTTTCTCCAACATAAACACCCTCAAATCCCTCAGCTGCTCCTCACAGGACTTGTGTTCCAGACCCTTCACCAGCTCTACTGCTCTTCTCTGGACTCGCTCCAGCATCTCAATGTCCTTCCTGAATTGGAGGCCCAGAACTGGATGCAGTACTCAAGGCCTCACCAGTGCTGATTAGAGGGACAATCCCTGCCTGGTCCTGCTGGCTACACTGTTGCTGATAGTGGCCAGGATGCCATTGGCCTTCTTGGCCACCTGGGCACACTCTGGCTCATGTTCAGCTGCTGTTTACCAGCACCTCCAGGTCTTTTCTCCCAGGCAGCTTTCCAGGGACTCTTTCCACAGCCTGGGGTTGTTGTGACCCAAGGGCGGGACTTGGCACTTGGCCTTGTTGAACCTCACACCACTGGCCTTGACCCATTGATCCAGCCTGTCCAGACCCCTCTGCAGAGCCTTCCAACCCTCCAGCAGATCACCACTCCCACCCAGCTCGGTGTCATCTGAGAACTTACTGAGGGTACACTCGATCCCCTCATCCAGATCATCAATAAAGAAATTAAACAGGCCTGAAATGTCAGTATGCTCCATAGGAACAGAAGTTTCTGGGATTTTTGTGGTCAAGTTTTAGCAAACTGCTAGTGAGTTCATACAAATTGGACTTTTCCAAGATTTACATTATAAGTGGTTTCTTGTATGGATAGAGAGCAGCGCATCAGTGACACACAGACCACCCTTTTGCCAGATGTCAATTTCCTGCTCAACATATGAGGAGGGCACAAGAGCCGCCAAAGTAAAGGTTACGGGACTGTTTTCTTAACTGCAAAAAATAGCATATTTTTCTCTTGCTTCGCAGCAGAAACATTTTGGCTGAAATTTTCCAAAAGATTTCTTCACAAGACAAATGCCACACATGGAAAATTTCAACCTAAACAGTTAGTTTGGCAAAAGTATAAGCAACTAGGTCTTATAACAGGAAATGTTTGCAGCCTTAATACTAAGCAGTGCTACCAATTCAGCATATAATTTACTCAGCACCGCCCTTATGCACTGACAAAGATATTCAGCACCTTGCGAGGCCAAGCTGTGAACTTGGAAGGAATAAGCCATAGGTCCCAGTTAATGCTGACAAGTGTTGACTATTCTCTTTTAACCACAATCTTTGCCCATTTTTTGCAGCATAGCTGTTTACATTCTACAGCTACACCATATTTTTGAAAGTTCTGTACTAAGTTTGACATTCATGATTGATGATTTCAACTAAGATGAAAAGAAGAGAAAGATAGCTTGCATAGTTTTCATCAAAGCTTTTATGACTAAAGTAATTTTTGAACCCTTTTTACTCTTCCATGAAGACACTCTCCGCCCATCTATGATTGTCCTGTTGGGTGATGAGGTTATCCACATCACCAGATATATAATCCACATCATCAAATATATGATACATGAGCATTGCATACCACTGAATACTCCACAAAAAAATGATGCCAAGACAGCAAAATGTGGGTTACTAGTATACAGGCCTCACTATCTTTTCCATGGGATGGGCAGTGACCTTAGGTGCTAAGGGACTTTGCTTTTGGCTCCTATACTCCAGTATAATTTTGCAGTATTGCTGTATGTAGAAAAAACACTGCCATCTATAACAGGTCTAGAAAAGCCCCTCTTCCCTCAGGATTTTATCAGCCATGTTACTTGTGCACACATATTTTTCTACTGGCTCAGACTCAAAAACATGTAAGAGAGGTGTGTTTTTCTGGGAAGACTTTTCTTTCTCTGAGCTGCTAATTTTAGTGTAATGAGACATAAGAGTGACAGTCTTTCAAACTTTTCAAACTCAGCCATGGACTTGAAGTGCAAGAACTGCTTTCTTGCTGCTTCTGTTGAAGCATTAAGCTTCCAAAACAGAGGGAGAGAACACATAACTATGACCCAACACTGTCACCAGGCCCACTGAAAGGAATGATTGCAGGAGGAAGAAGGTGGCAGACATCTCCTGAACTGAAAGTGGTCATACAGATAATTTCACTAGTACAACATCCCTTCCTAGAGGGGATACCACCTCTTATAGCACTGCTGTGCTATGTCCCAGCCAGCTGCTCAAAAAGAAGAGCTGAGGGGGGAAACACACATCAAATTGCACTATGTTTGCACGGAGAGGTTTTTGGAGCAAGAGGCCTACAGGGCTGGCTTCTGTGAGAAGATGCTGGAAGCTGCCTCTGTGCCTAATAGAGCCAATGTCAGCCAGCTTCGAGATGGACCTACCTGCCACTGACAAATGCTGAGCCCGTAAGTGGCAGTCATAGCACCTCAAATTTACTGTGCAGGAGTGAACTGCAGCCAGAGAAGAGAGGACTGAGAATATGCAAGAGCAACCATTCTTCAGACATCAAGTTCAGTGAAACAGTGCAAGGAGGAGGTGTTCCACGTGCCAGAGCAGAGATTCCCCTGAAGCCTGTAGTGCAGACCATGGTGAGGCAGCTGTGCCCCTGCAGGCAATGGAGAACCACGGGGGAACAAAGATCCACCTACAGCCCCTGGACGAGCGCACACTGGAGCAGGGGAAGAGTGTGAGGAGTCCTACCCTTGAGGATGAAGGAGCAACAGAGGATAAAAAAAATGACCACAACCACCTTTCCCAGTTCCCCTGCACTGCTTGGTGGGAGGAGGTAGGGAAATGGGAAGTGAAGTTGAGCCCAGGAAAGAAAGGAGGGCTGGGGGAATGGGTTTTAAGATTTGGTTTTATTCTTATTACCCTACTCTGACTTGATGGTAACAAATCAAACTGATTTTCTCAAATTGACTGTGACTGGTTAGTGATTTCTTTCTGCCCTTATCTTGACCCTTGAGCCTTTTGTTATACCTTCTCTTCACTGTCCAGCTGAGGAAGGGAGTGAGTGTGGCGTTAGTGGGAAGCCAGTGTCCAGCCACAGTCAGCCCAATATACAAATATTGGAGGGTAAGATGCTCAGGGAAAAATGCAAAAATAAAGCATACTATTGCAAAGCCAGAGCCTTAAGAATGAAAAGAAAAAAATTACAAGAAATTTAACCATGGTAAACATTTCAAAATCACAGAACTTAATTATTGTATGGACAGATAACCTAACAGCTTCCATATAGAGATATCACATGATATTATGTGATTATGGTTAAGGCAAAAAAAGGTGCTATTGCAGGCAGCCAGAAGGCATTATTGTGAGTGTGTAATTTCTAAGGAATCAGTTGAAAGGTAGGTATACTATCTTAAAGAGAAAAAACCACAACCTTCAATGAAGTTTAATTTAATATCTAGGAAAGCATTGAGCAACAAGAATTACCTATTTCATATGAAGGCTAGATCTGCCATTAGAAATGAAGGATTAAATCCTCATGATTCAAGAAATTAGTCCTGAAAATGAGCATTCAGTATCCCAGGATTCAATGCATAAACTGTTAATGCAAAAGCAGAATACAGTTTTCTTGTTTTCCTTTGTCCAAGTGAAGTTTTACCTGCTGGCAACTTAGCAGACATTGATGTTCAATTTGTACAAGAGGAGGGCTGCAACTTTCTGTTGAAGTATTGTTGGACTTATTTCATTACTAAATATGTTTTCATTTCACCTTTGGCAAAAGAAGAGCTGATGATTAGCAGTAAATTTATAAGGAGACAAAATGAAGAGACACAGGAAAGTCAGAAAGTCTGTATTTCTATTTGTTCTGAAGATTTTTATTATGCTTCCCTTTTTATATATGTATATTTTATCATTTGAAAGTGACTGTGCCTAAAAGAAATAATAGAATTTCAAAAGAAATGTCAGTACCAAATACTGTATTCCATTTACCTCAAATGACCAATATAATTTCACTGAGAAGCTACTGCTGAGCCTTGGTCATAAAGATGCTGTAGAAATACTGATACAAGTTTTGCCAAGAATTTTGTAATTTACTTTATTTCATCTACTCATAAGAACCATGGCCTAGTGAATCAAATGGCAGCTGGAATGTTCCTGGATGGAAAATTAGAACACTGTTTTAAGAAAAATGTTAAAGTTTGAACATTTGGTTTCATTTTAAAATAGAATAAAAAATGACATCGTTTCAAATATTTAATTTAAAATACAAAACAGCCTACACCCCAGTGGTTAGGATGTTGGAGTAAAATTTGTTTGGAAGATTTTCAATAAATTGTATTTTGTTGGATAACAGCAATTTTTTAAAATGGGAAACAAATCTGTTTATCACTATGTTGTTAAAAGAATTTTTAGACCTAAAGCAACATTTCTCGTTCAGGTTGTACAAACGGCCTTGCAAAGGGATTTGAACTTAATTCTTCCAAGTCCCCAGTGATTTCTCACAGAAAAATGGCCATTAGGTTTAGACTTGACTTCCTACTCTGAGACAGACTTCCCATGTTATCTTGGACAAGTTGCTTTGGTCCAGATTGTTTAAAGGAAATAAGTGTCTAAACCCACTATGTATGCACATTTTTTCCAGTTTAACTGCATGGTCTAATCTCACAAAGAGGCCAGAGTACATGTCAGAACAAGATATGGGAACACCAACTACAGACCATCAATGGATAAGATAACAGCTTGACATTTAGTGGTGGTGGGAACAAATACGCTGTGATTGAGTACTGGTGGCAAAGGATGTTGAAAAGATGTGGTCAGTCAAGTTTCAAGTTCACACTCTGGTCCCAAAGCTGCAGAATTTACAACATTGAATTGAGCACCTTGATATAGCTGAAAATGCTTTCTTCTGATCTGTTTTACAGATCAATCACACTACATTTTAAAGCTATTTTATCCAAGAGACTGACTGGGAGAAGTCTCAGAACCTTGCAGCTTTGGTTGCCAAACAGCTTTTTAAATCTATTAATCAAAAAATATTAATTTACCATTTTACACTCATTTGCAATGATGCCCTTTGACTTAAATGGTTTCACTGGAATTTGTGTACCTGGTGTGTCTAGAGCTAACAATCACAGCCATTCTAAATTCTGTTTTTTCTAGGTCAGACAACAAATCTCTTTTACCAGCCCTTTGTGAACAGTTTAATTCTGTTGCAAAATCTGGTAACTGTCCTCCACACATAGAATCTTAGAGTTGTTTAGGTTGGAAAAGACCTTCAAGATCAGCAAGTCCAACTGTTAACCCAGCACCACCGTGTTCACCATTAAACCATACCCCCAAGTGCCACATCCACACATTTTTTGAAGACTTCCAGGGATGGAGATTCCACCACTTCCCTGGACAGCCTGTTCCAAAGCCTGACCACCCTCTCAGTGAAGACTTTTTTCCTAATATGTTATCTAAATCTCCCCTGGTCCAACTTGAGGCCATTTCCTCTTGTCCTGTTGCTTTTTACCCGGGAGAAGAGACCAACTCCCACGTGGCAACAACCTTCTTTCGGGGAGTTGTAGAAGAGCAATAAGGTCTCACCTGAGCCTCCTTTATTCCAGGCTGAACAACCCCAGTTCCCTCAGCTGCTCCTTATAAACTTGTGCTCCAGACCACTTACCAGATTCATTGTCCTTCTTTGGACACCTTCCAATGTGAATTTTCCTCATCACATAACATATTTCCCCATCTTTTTCTGGTAATACTTTGCTGTATAGACTCCAGCATCCCTCAGCTTTTCCCTATATGGAAAATCACATATCGATAGATAGATAGATAGATATAAATAGACAGATATAGAGAGAGATATATAGATATATATATCCATTTATATAGATATATATATCTGTATTTGACGATGCTTGTGTCATCAAAAAATTTTGTTAGATGATTTTTACTACTTGTGCCATGTTCAATATTGAAAATGTGAAAAAATATTGAAATAATAAATTGTCCTGGAGACTGATTCTTGAGGGGCTCCAGCTGTAAATCCTTCTCAGCCCAATCTGCCCTTTTAACACACGCTATTCATGTTTCCTGTCACCCACACAGAGTTTTCTGCACCAGTGTAATTACTCTTCCTTATTTTCTATCTATCTTACTTATTTTCAGCTCTGGACTCAACCTCTGCTCCTGTTACAAGACTTGAGCTTCTGCTCCAACTTAAGGTATCAGAGATTTCAATGTGATTTCTCACACCACAGGGAGTAACAGACCTGGAAGATTACTGACTTCAAAATTCCCATTTTCTTATGGTTGAATAAATATCCTTCTAAGCAGAATCAATGTAAGGATTGTTTTAATACCAAGGGAGTGTTTGGAGCTGTGAAGTGCAGAAAGACTCCTGATAACTGAAGAGAAACTCCTGAAAAGTGGGAGGAAAGTGGGCCCTCTAACTGAGAATTATTATTCCACTGGTCAAACAGCTGTATGTTATGTACAACAATCACAAGTGAAGTGCTTATTTCTCTCTAAGGAAATGTGCCAAATCAGCCTATGTGGCAGCTGCAATTTTGTAACTTTCAGCAAGTCTTGCTCATAAGTTTGAGTTAGGTATAAACAAGTCGTCAATTTATTATCACATGCTGTATAATTTTCAATTTGTGGCATAGGCAGAATCAGAAATATGGTAAAAAATTTCTGCAAAATATTTCTTAAGGTTTGATAGCATTCACTGGTTTGTCCTCAAATTTAATACAGTAAATGCTAATGTAGTAGTAGAATATCCACTATTGGCACCTAGAAAAGCTACTGATATCTGGTTTTCTCTGTTTAGTTTTCCTCTGTTTTAACATAGGAATTTTTTTAGCATGAATGGATACAGATTTTCCATTAAAAACTGTTAGCAGTGGATGAGTAAATGTCTGCCAATGTTACAGCCAGTTCATGAAGAATCCAGCTTCACAGTCTCGCCAACACGGCAATTAGGACCACATGTGCTAGAGAGGGAAGGGAAGCCTATGAATAGTGATGACAGTCCCATAAGGCCTGATGGCTGCCTTTCCAGTCCCAAATTTCAGAGGCTTTTTAAAACATATCTGCCTGTTAGAAAAATTTTGGATTGTGTTTTTAAAATCCACAATACTACTTTCTATAGTATTGTTGATCTCTTCTTTGACTATTTTATTTATATATTATTATGTCGGGAAAAGAGCCAGTTTTTAAATTACTTAATGCAAGAACAAATAATAGAAGAAGAACATATATAATGTTGATACAGTTTGTATCCATGTAGATGGGGATATGTGTATATGTGAGTGTATGTAAAAAAAATATACAAAAATATTAAACTACAACTATTTAGACCATGAATAACTTCTGGGACTGGCACCAGCCTTTGGAAGCTTCTACACCTCAGTCAAGGAATTTGCTTCATGCAGGATTTTGTCACTTGTTTAATAGCCTGCATGAAATAATTTGGGGTTATGCTCTCTTCTCAACAAATGTACAAATCATGCTAGAGTAACTGGGTCTTAATAATGTGTTTTGCAAAAGAGATTGTAAGCCTGGATAGATATGAAACTCAAACAATACTACTGCTATAATATATAATTTGAGCAATTAAAATCTATTAATGGTAAGTATATATATATAGGTTGTGACTCTGATTAAAATATAAATCCAACAGAAAAGTGTAATAAAGTAATACAAGCAATCAAGGGACAGAAGGATCAACATGCCAAAATAGGATTAAAGGTTACTGACATGCAGACAGAGAGCTCACTGACCTTAACAGATGAAACACATATTTTTCAAAGAACAGCTCAACCTTGCTCAGCGACAGCAGACACACAAGAAAACAGGATTAGTGAGGGATGGTGTAGTGCCTGAGGTACCATGGAACAGACTGTGTGCACACTTGAGCCAGGATGGAGGCATAAACACATGCTATCGGTGCAGAGACCAGGAGGACACCCAGTCCCATGATTCACAACTTAAGAGGCATTTCCAGTCCCTCCTGCACATACCAGGTGGGCTGTGAGTTAGCACACAGTGGCCACACCTGTCTCCTAAGGGTAGCCTGAAATTGGCAAGGCCACCATGACACATCCCTCACATCAGCCACCAGACTGTCATGGCCAGGCTGTTACGCTGGGCATGTCGTGGCCCCTGCTAGTAGCCAACTGGGCAAACTCAAGGCACAAGCTTGCATCCCAGAACGTGGCTGGCCCTACAGCGCAACACCTGCATGATGCCTGCTCATTGTTACCATCCCTCTCGCAGACCACTGCCAGCCAGAAGTATCTCCCCTGCCAGGCTCCATTTCAGGGTATTTAGACTGTGGCCTCCCTGGTTCAGGAGAGGGAAAAGGCCCTGATTTGAGGACAGGTGACAGGTTGGGCTATTGCTCTTATGGCTGGAGAATGGTCCTTGCTCTCTTTCTTTCCAGCTTTACTCATCTCATCAGAGTATACTCCCCACAAGACAGCTGTTTTCTTCCTAAATTTTGAGGGAATTCCATGCTACAGAATGCAGGTCTTGTAACATGTCAGATTCTGGATGTTTGGCTCAGAGTGCACACTGCGCTCTTCAGATTAGTACTGGAGCCACTATAATTACTGAGGCATGCTGCTGCAAAGAGATCAATATTTTCAAATATTTTCTTTAGCCATTTCATTAAGCACTGTGCTTAAAAGTGATGTATTTTTTTGTGTGAAGGCTCTCAACTTTTCTCACATTCTCAGTAATCATTACTTTAGCTTTACATTGGTAATGTTTATCAATACACCCTGTGCATTCATTTGGCACCCAGAGCTGTTAAGAAATGCCTGCCGTATACTCAGCTACAGAAGTACAATATTTTGGTTAGGGTAGGTACTGCCAGAGAAAGTCCTGACATCTAGCGACTAAAGGCTGGTAGGAACTGTAAATCCCCAAAGAGTTGAAACCACACTCATTTTTTTTAAGTCATGGCGCTTTGCCAACAGGATACGGCTCTGTTACAGCATTGCAGTGAAGTGGTTAGGGTCAGAATTGCATTTAGGCACAGTCATTGCTGGATAACTGCCTGCCCAGCCTCATTCATTCACATACAGTACATATGTTTATAATGCATTTTGAGGCCTCTGTAACATGGACTTGAAACCAAAAGAGAGAACAATAAAGATTTAACCAACCAGCATAGCTGGTTCATTTCCCAGTCTCTGAACTCTATCCAGAAGACACAGCCAGACATGGCTTGAAGAAAGAGCCCATAATCCAGAAAATGAAAGAAGATGATGGAGAGAAAAGGAGTTTTCAGGACATCGGTTAAGAAAAAAAATAGTCTTGCTTACATGTGGGACTAAGGAGTCTACAGATGTGCACAGGATGAAACTTCCTCAGCTTCAGGCATACATTTCTCAGGAAATCACTAACTTCCAGTGCAGCCTCTGATATTAGTCTGTTAGATAGAAGAGCCCTGAACTTGCATTTCCTCTTCACGTAATATTCTCCTTGATATTTTAAGAACAAGGATTTATAATACTCTTGTATATGGATCCTAGCAATCAGGGTGTATATGGCCTCAAAATTAAGATTCTTATAAGATGCAATTTTAAAAAATCTGCTTCAGGGCACAGTTAGGCTACAGGGTACAGGGCAGTGCTGTGCAGTAATGGGTCATACAAGGAGAGGAGAGAGCTGTGGTTGTTCTGCCTGGAGAGGAGAACGCTCAGGTGCATCTTCTGAATGTGATGTTGAAGAGTAGTAAAGAAGATGGAGTCAGGATCTCCTCAGGGATTTCCAATGACAGGACAAGAGGCACCGTGAACTAATTAAAATAGAGGAAATTCCATTTAAGTGTAGAAAAGGTTTTTCTTTTTAATGTGAATCTGACTGAGCATAGGAACAGGCTTCCCAGAAAGGTTCTGGAGTCTCCACCCTTGAAGATATTTAAAACTCACTTGGCTATAACCATCTGCAAGATGCTGTAGCTGATCCCGGATTGAACTAGATGTTTCCAAAGTAGTCGTCCAGTCTCAAACTGTGGTTCTGCTGTCTGTAAACAAGCAGAGATATGTCAGCTCTAGGACAAATCAGGCGGGCTGAGCTGGTGGACTGCTGTGCTCAGCCAGATTGGGTTTTTTCAGTGCCACCTAACAATTTAACAACTCCTGACACTCAAGAGGGTGCCTCTGTATGCTACTTGCATTAGAGCATTTAGATCTATCACCTCTTTCTGTTAAGATCTTTATTGCTCCACACCAGTGTCCTACAAATGGCCTTGTATACCTGGAAAATGCCTTCAGCTTGAAGTTTCTTCATCTAGTTCTGACTGCTCTCAAGTTTTGCATGGTTTTTTAAAGGTCTGGAGGTCCTGTGTGAGAGACCAAGAAACTGAACATTTGAGAACATAATGCCTAAATGTAGTATTATTGCCCGATCATTATATTATTACTAAAGTAATTTTTGGTGACAAGTCTACAAAGCACACATTTGACAATCTTTCTCCATTACAGAAACCTCACTATTTGCTGCAAAAATGTCAGCCAAATAATCTGAAGTGATATCTTCCAATTAAAGCTAGATTTTTAAAATGACCACTCTTTCTATGAATCAGTTTTAAGTGTACTTCAGCAAATATGGGCAGAAATATTCTACTTAACACAGGAAAATTTAAAAAATAAAACACATTAATGCAGAAAAGTAGACAAGTTTTCTTTCCCTTTTTTTTTTTTAAGTGACAGCTCTGTGATATACCTAGGATTTAGTTACAGCATATGAAGAATATGGCGTGAAACCTCAACCCTATTGAAATGACAGATAAAATAGGCCATGGTTTTATGCATGAACAGTAATTAACAAGACTTGAAAGTCATAAATGTTCATTTTGTTTGGCACTTATGAAGAAACATGGGTGTGTGAAATGCTTGGTTTGAGAAACATTTTGAGAATTTTGAGAGCATTCATTTTACCTATTTGGTAAAATTTTTGGCCTAGATTCTTGTCTCATAATAACCTTGAATAGGATGGAGCTTGCTAGGGCATTGAGTTTAGTCTCCTCTTATAATGAATGACTGCTTTAGAATAATATCCTGCGTGCACTTAACTGGGAACATCCTAAATGCTTCATGTTTTCATTAGTCTAAAGCAAAACCCGTTCAGTTACCTAGTTACTACTGGCATTTTAAGTCCATTGTGTCACTTCTGCACCAGTAATTGCTAGAACTGAAAAAGCAAACCAACTGAAATAGCACAACCTAGCATTAAATTAATAGGAAAGAGCTGCCCCTTATAAATCAGAGCAGTTACCCAGAAAGGTTGGATGCAGCTGTGCATAAACAGGAAAACTCTGCAGCTGCTCCCCTGTCCAGTGATCCAGTCTGTGAGTGCACTGGCTGACATTAATGGATGAGAGTTTCTCTTAGTGCTTAGCATAAATCTGTGCCTGGCCATCAGTACCACATTTAAGTACCTTACTGCTTTCGGGCCATCTTTGTGGTATTTACAAATAGTTTTTCTGTGACTCTTAAATAAAGTTTCTTTCTGTTCAAGGAACACTTTTAAACAGTATCAAGGTATTTCTTTTTTGTGAAATACTGTGTTTCCAACTTGATGCCCACCAAGTTTCTGCCTAGTAAGTTTTGAAAACTCATGGTATGTACCAGATGTTATTAAAACCTATTCACCTGCTAAGTTATGTACATCTGTCTTTTGATGATGATGTCCAAGTCTTAATTTGAAATGAAGATGGTGCTACAAACAGCACCTTAGCCCTAGCTGGTGATCTTGTTGAGACAAATTGCTAGGATATGATTTTGTAATAGTATAACTTCATGTTATTAAAGAAATCTCAAGCAATGACATCATAAGGGGGGAAAAGTGCCTGTTTGCACAGGGTGAACATATTCAGCTGTCTGGTAGACTGATTTTTTTTTATGAACCCATGGAACAAGTTGTGCCTGGAATAGGATGCTTGATTAGCATGGAATCACTGGAGGCTCGAGGCACCTTTCTTTGCCTGAAATGTATCTTTTGTGGGTAAGCACTGTGAAAGTCATCTTTACAGCTCTCATCAATCTTAAAGCACTCTGGAGAGACATTTTAATCCTCATGTACAGATGGTGCAAATATACCACAGTGAACTGAAAGGACCTCCTGAAAACTAACCAGCAGGTCAGCAGGAAAATTGTTATATGTAGATTCCTCCATGAAAATAACCTGCTTATCCGCACATGCTATTTCCCAAAATATTGTTAGTTTGAAATAATTGCCAAGCATTTCCTTTGCTTACCTTCTTGCTGTGATCCTTATGGGCTAGGTACAAGGTTATCCTTCTAGTCTTAGGCAGTCAGGAGTGGTGCAAATGGACACATTCCTAAGCATTTCACTGATTCTGTGGCTGTCTGGATTTCTGTGTCTAGGAGACAAAGAAAAGCAACCACAGTAATTGTGCATGCATTAGTCTATGCAGTGGTTAATGAATTAAGGTCAATTAGTTATTACTGGCTGGAGTTTATCTTCTCATTCCCTAGATAACTATATAGTTACTTCGGACTGGTGAAACTTTATTTTTTCCGCTTGTACCATGTGGGTGCATCTAGCCAGCCATATATCAGCAGTTCATGTTCAAAGACAGGAGAAAGAAAACATCATCACAGACTTAACCTAACAACTTCTTTGCAAAGTGACATCCCAATGGTAGGTAAAGGTAGAAAGAAACCTCCTGGTTATACTACTTGTAAATATATGTGGCTACGGCAGCCTAAAGAGATCCAACACAGCTTAAACAATGGCATGTAGTGTTTTCTATGCTGAAATGAAGTTTGTCGAGAGTTTGGACATAAAAGTCTGTCTGCAATCATTTTACAGGCTTCTATTCCCTTGCAAATTCCCTTCAGAAGTAGCCTGACTCTTTCCCTACTGATACTTTTCAGATTTGCTTTTGCAGTAAAAAAACTGTCTCAATCAAATGATCCTTCAGATCAGGCTAAATGTCCAAGCTGAGTGATGTTGTTCTGGTAAGATTGGTAATACTTCCCCATTTTAATGTGAATACATTAAAATAAGAAAATGCTACATCTCCATCATTTCCCCAGAACTTCCAGAACAGAACAACTCCCTACTCTTCCCTGGATCAGCATATCAACATAGCAAATGTCCCCAGAAATCCTACCAGTGCATCTGCATGATAATAGTACTGGTGAGCACAAGTATGGTTCTCATTAAAACCTAGTGCATTAAAAAAGTGCATTAATAAAGTGCATTAAAAAAGAAGATGATGCCAGTCACTGGCAAGGTCACCAGTCAAACCGTAATTTCAATGGCACATAATGACAAATAATGCTAGTTAATTAAGAGGAAGAACTTGAAAGGATGTTTTAATAATATAAATGTCTTTCAAAAAAATTTAAAATAGGAAGGAAAGGGACATTATGTACTCTCAGGCATGTGTGTGTGAAAAATGTAGTAACTGTTTTATTTTCTTTAACGTTATTGGCTAGATTCTCATTTGTAATTTATTGAGGTGTACTGATTCATTTTAAAGCAGTTTCAGCAGATGAGGATCTGGTTTTAATACTGAACACAGTAGAAACTGCAAGAAAACAATATTGTTGTAGATCCTGCTGCACAGGGACCAGATTTTGAATAATACAGGTCAAGATTTAAGTTCTGGTTTTGATACCAAGGTTAAGTGGCTTAATTCTTAAATATCCTGCTAGGCAGCAAGTCTTCCTGGTGTCTGCCACATATGGCGTTAGTACATTACATCTCAGGCAGTTTCCTTACCAATTGCTTTCATATTTTCTTCAGTGATCATGTCTTCTGAGTCCTCTGCATTTGCTGACTGCTCTCCTATTTAAATGTGTGTCAAAGCACATTCTTGTGAGACTTTTTCAGCCCTTCCCAAAATAGATCAGTGTTTGTGCAAACTCTGTGGTCTCTCTTTGCCACATATCCCTTCATAGCCCTTCTAAGGAACAGAGGAAGCTAGTCCTTGTGTTTATCAACCAGGGAATCATATAGCTAATAAATGTTCTCCACCCACTAGGGAGAACATTCTGCTCATGTGCCTCAGTTTGTTATCTTCTTTTCATCTGGTGTCAGAATATGGCCCTTATTCTTCTTGAAACAATGTGTTTCAAATTCTTTATATATTTGCACATCACTAACGAGTAAATGTGATATATTCATAGGAAGCACAGAATATTCTGAGTTGGAAGGGACCCACAAGGATCACTAAGTCCAACACTTAAGTGAATGGCCCATATGGGGATCTAACTGGGACCTCAATGTTATTAGCACCATGTTTTAACCAACTGAGCTAAGGAAGTTTGGATATTATTGAATAAAACCTTCATTGCTGGTGGTATCTCAGATGAACCAGAAGTGTTCCACTGAGAAATGACAGACTTGGACTATGCCTTTGAATAACAGGAGGAGCATACTAAACAGTTCTCAAACCATAGCAAGAAAATTAAAAAGGAAATTATTGTTCTGGCAAGACTGGAAGTTACACAGTGTGTGAATAACACAGCACAAATTAACTGAAGAATGCCTTCATCTGAGTAAATGACAATGTAGGGATTAACACAAATAACAGTACTTCAAAAACAGTACTACCAAAACTAGAGAGATTCCTGGAAAAGTCTACATGCCTTTCCATATTCCACTCACGCATGTCTTCAGTAACTGTGTTGTCTAAAGAGTCACTTCAGAACACTGAAGGTGACTAAGAGAAGTGACATGTTGTAACACCATGGAGAAGTGGCACAAAACATCTGTTTTGCATAATCCAGCTCCAAACAGGTTTTCTAATCATTTGTTGATGTCACAAGAGGAAGATAGTGAAAAGTGCTTTGTTGACTTTGCTTGTGTAGGATGACTTCAAATTCAATAAAAGAAACAAAAACTTTTAAATTATTATTCATATACTCTCATAAGATTTCAAACTTTAAAATCTTCAGAAAATATGCTTTGCAAATGACTGGGAAGACTTAAAGCTGTTTACAACCACCCATGAATTTAAAATAATGCTTCTGTGATGGCACAGAAAATGTGTTCTGATCTCATAAGAAACACTGTTTGCAAATCCTGAGTTGTCATTGATGACTCAGTGAATCATATTTAGCAAACTGAACACAATAAGCAGTAGAACAAGGACTTACTGATGACATAATACAGTCTACTGATGCTGATGTACAGAAATCACTACAAGGCATCATGAGAGATAAATTACAGATCTTCCATGACATTCTAGTTCACAAACACATTAATTGTCAAAGGAAGACAGAAAAATGTTATACTCCTCCTTTGGGAAAGCTGTTCCTGAAGGTTATCAGAGAGCCCAGCACATAGTGAATCCAGCTGGTCTTTGCTCTAGGACCAAATACATTATAGCATTTTAGTTACAGGGTGCTTCTAACACACAAAGAGAAAATAAAAAAGTGTTTGGTTTACTGTGCTCTGTTATGGTTCCTGGACCCTATGCCAACAATCTTTTCTGGTAGTCAAAAAATAGTAGTCTTAGGTCTGTTCCACACGTGTTGGAGGACCTTGTATTCACACTGCATTTGGGGTGATCTTGTTGGAACACTGTTGCATGCCTTTCACCAGGAGAAAAACTGTTTAATTTTTGAGACAGAGCCCAAAAGAAAATGCGCATAAAATACAAACACTTCAGCATATTATTTCCCTGATTTATACACCTGGAGTGCTTCATCATATCTGCAACCTGCCCTAGAAAGTCACTCACTCTTAATTTAGAAGTGTGTATGGTAGCAAGTCTTTCCCACCACTAAAACCTGTTTCAGTTGTCAGTAACACTCCCTTGTCAAAATAGCATAGTACTCCTTAGTTATTCTGCCTTTACGTTCTAAACTTCATGTGCTGTTATACTTCTCTGTTATACTTGTAAACTGGGTTTCTGATATTTTTTTTTTCTGAACTGAATATAGGTTCTTGTCTTCATGAACCTTTTTAAAGAGTATTCTTTTAAAAAAACATTGTTTTACTGCTTGTTGCTGAAAGCTGATTTAATGCTCTAAAATGGTTCGTATGTTCTGGATTGGGATACAGAGAAAGAAGAAAAATTTTATGGGTCATAAGAAAATAAACTGGATTTCCTACTGAATATGAGTACCATGGACTAGGTGAGTTATGGAGCAAGAACTGTACCCAAATATATTAAAACAAAGGTGTTTTTGGAATAACAAATATCTGTGAAGACATCCAAAGGGAACGTACTCATACACATGATGTTAAAACTCAGTATCATCCTGTTCTGAAGTGACAATTCACTGATTTTGAGATTTTTTCACATTTCTCACAAATTAGTTGACATAATCCTTGAGATTAGAAATAAGTCTCTTCAGAGCTGAATGATTGTGTCTGATGGACAATGGACTTTTTAAAAAGCTCTAAATTTACAACTTTGGGTGGATTTTGGTTTTTCTAGCTCTTTCCTTGCACACTTGAAGTGTCTCCATATTCCTTCCTGGCCTTGCTTCCACATCTCCCTTTTTGTGTTTGAGTTTTATGAAGACCATCTTGCTCAGCCATTCAGGCCACCTGCTGTCTTTGCATAAATTCCAGTACATGGGGATGGAAGTTTCTTAAACTTGAAGAAGGTAATACTTGAAAATCTACCAGCTCACCAGGACCCCTCTTTTCTTCAAAGAGGATTCTTCCCAGCGAGTACCTGAAGAGGTCAAAGTTTTTTCTCTTGAAATTCAGGACCATGATCCTGCTTTTTGTCTTATTCTCTCCTCTCAGTATCCTGAACTCCAATGTTTCATGCTTGCTGCAGCTAAAGCTGCCCCCAGTGTCCACGTTCCCAAGAAGATGTTTTTTGCAAGTACAGTAGACCATGTACCCATATTGGTTCCTTGACCACCCACGTCATCAATGCACTTCAGAAACGCCCTGGATTGCTTCATTTCACACCAAAACCTTTGCTTGCCTAAACTTTCTCACTTCATTGCTGATCATCCCCTCCTTCCCCTGTCACTCTTAATTTAGAGCTCTCCTCACCAAAGTGACAGCCTGTGGCTTCACTTAGTTAGATCCCATCTCTTTCAATAAGAAAATCCAGTTGTCAATGATGGCTAATAAATCCCCTGAAGTTTATAAGAAACGTCCAGTACGTATGCGGTTGTTGAAAGCCACATCCAAATGAACTAACCAAACTATGTGCTATACTCTATACTTTGAGAACATTTTGTTTTCTTTCTCAGTGTAACACAGCAGGCGCTAAAGACATTTTGGATGTTTTCAACTGCTCCATTTTCCTTGCCTGAAATGTGGTCCCTTTAGCAACAAGATACTATGAAAATCTCCAGTTTCAGAAAAATTTTCCACATACTGAATTTAAAGGGCAAAAACACAGTGTTTTATTGTTAGCTTATATTTATCATAGCCCATGGAAAAGAGAGCGAAAGAAACCTCACAGTCACCACATCTTTCTCCACAAGAAAATTGACTATATCCAAAATCTTCTTGGCAGCTGACTGTCTAATGCTGGTCTCCTAAGTATCCAGTGTCAGAGAGTCCACAGTGTCCTCAGACAGCCTGTTCCAGTCTTCACTCTGCTCACAGATAGTGTTTTGCCCCTCAGGACTGAGCTGCAGTGCCTACAATCTCAGCCTGCTATATTTATTACCTTTTACATATTTAAAGAGTGTTATCACCCCCTCCAGCCACTCCTTCTCCAGTCTAAACATTCAAAATTCCTTCAGCATATTTTTTTGCCATAGATCATACTTTCTAGACCTCTGATCATTCTTCCACTTTGTACTTTTTCCAAATACTCTATACATCCCTTTAATAAAGACCTTGAAAACATAGCATTGGCTCCTGCTGTGGTCTTATCATATTGAGCAGACATACCTTCCAGATTAAAGTTATGTTTATACATCTCAGAATGATATTTTCCTCTTTCCACAGCTATATGAAATTGTTGTTTCATGCAGAGTTTGTGATGTATTATAACCATCTGAGCTGTTCATGAAGAATTGTCACCCAATCTGTTGATCAGATTATTTACACAGACTATTCTGTGTGCCTGAGTATGGCTATTCACTTACACCCTAGTTTTTGGACTGTGTTTCCAGTTTGTATGTATTGTGTGCTACTCCTTTTAGTGTGATTGAGGGTCATCCAAACTTGGTGCTATCCATAAAAATAACAATTTTACTCTCTATCACACACTATTCTCTGGTCTTGCACTGATGTTTCTATAGTTTGCTAAGACCAAATTTCTTAACATTTCTTTTGAGAATGTTATATGAGAAACTGTCAAAATTCTTCCTAAAGTCCAGAAGTATCTGGCATCTATTGACTCTCTTTTGTCCACAAACCCTACCACTCCATCATAAGAAGCAAAGTTAGTTGGGAGAGGTTTATTCTCAACAAATCCATGTTGGCTGTTACTTACCTCCCTGTTATCTTCCAAGTGCTTACAAATAGTTTAGCTGATCATTGTTCCAGTACTTTTCCAGGAACTGAAGTTAAGATTATTCCTCTTCAAATCCCTGACACTTTCTTTTTTCCCATTTCTGAACATAGGCTCTATATTTGCTATTTTCCAGCCTCTTGAACTTCACTATTCCCTAATGTACTCTCAAAAACAGTTGTTGGTAGCTTGGAAATTATTTCAGTCAGGTTTTTAACCAGGTGAATTATGACAGGGTCAGCTGGTTTGACAACATCCCAGCTGGATGATTATTCATCAAAATTAGTGGGTTTTCCTAGTTTATCTGCAATTCCTCTCTTTCTATTACTGATATTAACTGTGATAAACTCCTAACCACAGTTAATCTTTGCATATCAAATCACTCCCCTCATGGACTTACATTTTATTATCACCACTGTTTGAAGGATTTTTAGAGGTTTTATCTCTTTTGCAAATGTTTCAGAAAAGATAACAAAACTTAATCCTTTTACAAATGAATAGATCAAGACATAATTGAGATATCACTTATATCAAAATGGACCAAGAGCTGGTCACTGTTCTTCAGGTGAGGGAAAGCAGAAACATCTGCCAGAGAAAGGAAACTAGTTTGAATAACAATTTCCAGTTACTAACCATTTTTAGTTAACAAGTAAGATTTAGTGCAACTGCATTTCATTACTGATCATATATACATAAATATACTATACAGTTTCTACTGTATATAGTTTGCGTCATTTAGCAACTTTTCCAGTGAAAAGTATTATTCCAAGCGAACAAAAGTGTTAGATAAAGGAAAAGATAAGGCTTACACTAGAAGGCTTACACTGTAGTCTCATGGACTTCATAGAGAAGTGCTCCCTATTTTTATATTTAAAAAACCCACAGTTAGTTAAAAATAAAATGTCCAAAAGACAGACGAATAATACAGGTTAAGCCAACTTTTTCAGGATCCATAAATCCTTGCATAAATCCTTCTGATGGGAAAATCTTTAAATCTTCAGCTTCTAGGAAAAGAAAGAATGTTGATTCTGGCACCAGCTGCTAACCATCTACCTATCATTTTTCATGAGTTACCAAAGATGAAGCCACTTAGACACACATGTTAAAATTCCTCCTTTTGGAAATGCATAAAAACCTGTCAGGTTTGCTTAGAGAATTATAGCTTTACTAACCTATTGTTTACCTAAGAGAGAACCCTAGCCAGAAGAAAAACTGGGGGTATCTTTTGCAACTCTTTTCCTATTGCATCGCTGAAGTCTGATTTAGGGACGCGACTTGGCTAAAGGATTTTTTGTGACAAGAACTTCCTGCAGCATTAGCAGCTGAAGGCAGAGTGGGTGGAAAACTGCCTGGCAGAAAAGGGCCTGGGGGTGCTGTTCTACAGTGGGTAAGCATGAGCCAGCATGTGCCCAGGTGGCCAAGAAGGCCAATGACATCCTGGCCTGTGTCAGCAATAGTGTGGCCAGCAGGACCAGGGCACTGATTGTCCCTCTTTACTCAGCACTGGTGAGGCTGCACCTCAAATCCTGTGGCCAGTTCTGGGCCCCTCAGTTCAGCAAGGACACTGAGGTGCTGGAGTGAGACCAGAGAAAGGCAATGAAGTTGGTGAAGGGTCTGGAACACATGTCCTGTGAGGGAGCTGAGGGTGTTAATGCTGGAGAAAAGGAGGCTCAGGGGTGACCTTACCACTCTACAAGTGCCTGAAAGGAAGGTCTTCTCCCAGGCAGGTAGCAACATGGCCTGAAGCTCTGATAGAGGAGGTTTAGGTTGGACATTAGAAAGATTAGAGACGGGGTGATTGGAGTGATTAGATATTCAGATGATAGGGATATTAAACAATATTCAGATGATAGGGATATTAGACACTGGAATGGACTGCCCGGGGAGGTGGTGGAGTCACTGTCCCTGGAGGTGTTTAAGGAAAGACTGGATGTGACACTTAGTGCCATGGTGTATTTGATGTGGTGGTGCTAGGTTACAGGTCGGACTTGATGATCTCAGAGATCTTTTCCAACCTAATCAGTTTAGTGATTCTCTAAAGCTTACCTCTGTGAGAATGCACCAGTCATTGGTTTATATCAGGCATTAGTCAACCTTGGAGACACACTCAGGGCTTTCTGACCTGCCCCAGCTGAAAGCAATCGCATCAAATTGCGGAGTGGCAGGAAACTCAGGCTGGACAGCAGCACCGGGGAGTTACAGCCATTGACTCTGCAGGACAACCCCAGTCCTTTCGCACCTGATTGTTTATTCCTTTCATGTCAGTCACTGGAGGCTTGTTCTGCAATCCTGAGTACAGCCTAGAGGTACTCCTCTGGGAACTAGGAGCTCTGAGGTTGAGTTCCTTGAGAGTCAGAGAGAAATTAGATCTGTGACCTAGGAGCAAGAGGCTACTTGCTGAAGTTAGCACTCATGTCTTCAGAAAAGGATGCCCAGCCTGAGGAAGAAGTGTGTCCATCTACCACCTTTGCCTGGTATTTCTAGTCAAATACCTTTAAGCGCCTGCTTTCCCAGGCAGAGAAATACAGACATATTCTTCAGTTTGAATCTCATGAATAACCAGCTTTGTGTGTCTTGACAAGAGAGATAATCTCCAGTCACCTGCTGTTCTGGACAGTTCAGACCAGTGCCTTGGATTGCCAGTAAAAATAGGGCCAGCTAGGATTTCTGCCAGTAAAAGTATTTCTTTTGTCAAATCATGTTCAGGAACTCTAAATTTCCAGGATTCGGGTTTCACAAGCAATTCTGCCATATGGAAGGGCTGGGAATTCCTGGGCTTCCAGTATCTCTCTCCTGGTCCCAGGGCCAGGGCTCTCAAGGCTTCCAGGCACCTTCATCCATGAGGAGGAACTGACTGTGGAAAGGAAATGTTCTTTCCAGGGAAATACTTTTAAAATTAAGTTTTCTTACTCTTTTATAGAGAAGACCTTTAAAAACACAAAAATGGTTTCCTGAGAGAAGGACACACTCTTGAAGTTTTGATCAACAATAACTGGAAATAAACTGAGGGAACAGCTAGGGAAAAAAGGGTATGGGAGAACTTTCAGATTTTGTGGTATATTCCATATTCTAATAGGTAAAGATTTATAATTTTACAAATGTAAACCACATATGTGAAATTTTCTGTGACACATGTCTTCCTTTGGCTGAATAGGTTTATAAAATATCAGACAAAATAGTTCAGCTCTTGCTGAAAAACAGATAGAGAAAATACTGATTTACCGATCACAAATTAAAAAAACAGGGCGAAAAAAAACTTTAAAAGAACTCTGATTTTCATTTCCCCAGGAGAGAGAATGAAGAAAAATATTGGATGTTTATGCATGCTGGTTATGCTTCTCCCATATTTGTACTCACCCATCCTGTGTTACTAAATGGAAAAGATCAAAATAAAGTAACAACTTGAAGCAGAGAAAGAAAGACCCTGTCACTGGTCAGAATCAAATTTAAGATGTTCCTAGGAGCTGAATGTCTTTAAAATCAGCTTTAAAATTCTGTATGCAGCATGGTGCATAATGTGTGTATCCTGCATCATCAATATAGCACAGTTGTGGGAATCACATCATTCACTGGACACCAGGAAAATCTGCAAAGGACCCAGGGGTCTTCTAAACAGGCAGAAGGGCAACACTGGGGTCTGTGCTCCCTTCTTGCAACAGACTGTGTTTTGAGAGGGTTTATTACAGACAGGTAGCTGCACACAGCATGTCAGTTCCAGCTCTGCTTCAGGCCAGAAACAGCTCCTGCAATTCAGAGCTGGAAGAGGGAAAGACAGGCATAACTGGGTTGTTGTTTATTGAGTTATCAGGACCTGGCGTGATGGGCACTAAGCCAAAGCTAAGAAGATCAGCCCTGCAGAGCTGCCTAGGTCTCTGCACCAAGCTCCCCAGTGGTTTCGAACATGACAGTGCATCAAATGGGGCAGTGATTTCACACCATTAAGTGTTTTGCCCACATCAAGTTTCCGTGCAACCTGGAACATTCAGGAGCTCAACACCAGGAGCCAGGAGTTTCAGGGCTCAGCTCTGGTCTGTCAGAATTTATTTGCTCAGAATATGGATACCAGAGGTTCAACCCAGAAGTTTCTGCCAGATTCAGCCTTCATCTGGTCTAGCCAGCATGTTCCACTACCATTATCCGGGATAAGTCAATCTCATAATATATTGGATAACAGAGAAGTGACTATAGAGACATGAAAATTCCTTGCTCCATGCTACTACTTGAAGGAGAGAGGTAGAGCAACAGTAGTTTAATTTACAAGCATATGATCCAGAACTGTAAAGTACTTCTTGCGTCATTGATTCAAGTCCCCTGCTACCTAAACCACTTCATCTAACCCTGCTCATAAATGTATCTTAAAATTGGTTGGATTTCTAGTCCATGCTACAGCCCCAGGAAAGTAATTAAAGAACAGGATTGCTTTGATTATTTGAATTATTATGGTTTCCAGACCAAATTCCTGGCTGGATTATGCATAATAGTTCTTGTGCCAACATTGTTCTTTGACTTAGATATCCCTTCTCTTTCCACATTATTTAATCTCTTGATGTATTCATAGTCAGTAATTAAAAGGACAAAACAAACAACTCTTTTATCTACAATTGTATTTCTCCAAAGATATATTATACAGATCCCAATTCAAAGGAAACCCAAGATAAGCTGATATCTTGGCATCAGGTTAAGAAAATATTCTCGTTGTCAAGCTGGGATGAATAAGTGAAATATGTGTGCTGGCAAACACTTATTATCTCCCAACCCATGCATATTATCCATCCTACTCAATGTTGCCCTCATCCAAAGAGCAATATTTTAGTGCTCCTGAACACTGGGAAGTGCAGCCAGAGAAGATCCTGCAGAAGGCCCTGGAACTCTTTACTTCATGGGCGGCAGAGTTGCATTCAGGTCCATCAGCACATCAAAATGGGGCAGCTGTGGCATTCTACCCTTAGCAGATAAAATAAATATTCTGTAAAAACAAGCAAAATCCTTTCAAGTGAAGCTATGACATTGTCTTGTCCTTTCTTTTTCCCTTTTTTCCTTCCCTTTCCATGCGCACGTATGAGAACAGATTGTAGATGTTGTGAGATACCTGTATTAAACAGACTCAACTGAGCCAGCTGGGAAATTCATCATTGGATTTTTTTCCATTTATTTCAGTGCATTTTGAATACCTGACATGCCAGAGTGACACAGATTCTTGGTTCATTCGAAAGAGGAAGAGGCAGGGTTTTTTTGAAGTATTGGCTATCTGTCTTCAAGGGAGAAATCTGTTCACCTACTCCTCCAAAACAACAGTGTTCATATGCTTGAAATATTTTCTTTAGCTGTTAGAATCTCTTCTAGAACCTGCAGACATGCAAGCAGCTCTTTGGGAAGGGGTTGTTTTCCTCAAACTTGACTCAATATGTCAGTCAGTAGAGATGTCATTACTTTTAAGTTTATGGCATGTGGGTTATAAGGGAACATTATTTCTTTGCCATTTGGGGTTAAAACAAGTAAGTCAAGTAAACCTTTAAGTGGGACTAGGAACCCTGGGATAGAAACCACCTGCTGGTCAAGCTATTTCATCCTTCTAAATAATCTGGAAATTTGCAATTTTTGTAACAGTTTAAATCAAAGCCAGGAAAGAAAGAAGCCTCTACCCCAAAATTGGTACAGCATGATTCCTTAACAGTCTGATTTATGTTGAAGTAGAGATTCCAAAAGTGATAAGTAGATTCAAAGACCAAAGTGCAAAAAACCTTGGAGTTTTGTCAGTAAGTGTCCAATCTTTTCTTGCAGGAGTAAAATATAACTTGACCCCTTTAATCAAGGATGCTATCTACTTTTAAAAAGTGCCTGTGTTTGAAAAATGTGTTGAAATTGGCTTTTTTTTTTTTCTTTTGGTCTTACAACAAAGGTTGACTCTGTAAGGACGTTTTGTAATCTTGGCATACATGTAAGCAGAATGTACAGGCTGCTCCCAGCAAGACCTGTAAATGGTCTCCAGTTCCTACTTTTGTTTCAACTGGCATCAGCAGAAGTACATTATAATCTACTTTACAAGTTAAATTTTATTTATTGCTTTTAGAAAAATGGCCTTACTATATAAAATATATAACTATCTTAGCTCATATTGTGTACAGAAGCTCAAATAGTCTTTGCCACCGACACAGAATGACAGAAATTAGAAACAGATGGCAATTACTAGGAAAAAAGATGAGTTTTTAGAGAAGAATGAATGCAGTGCATTCCAGAGCACATAGAGTAGTCTTTTCCATGAAAATTAATGGCTATTATAAAGGCATTGTGTTTAGTGAACTCACATATGTCTGACCTACCTAGAAAGTGAAGCAATCAATTGTTAAAGGCTGACATAATTTAGAAGTTTGTGAAGGGGTCAGTGTGACTTATAGGAACCTCAGATTACACTAGATATTTTCTTCCACCTTTTTTTGCAAGGTTATGGCTCTTGCTTTTCTCTATTTCTCTATTTTCCCCCGCCTCCATTAATCATTTATATATATATATATGCTTTTTCCTGTAGTGCTTGTCACAAATGAAAATATATAAATGTTTTCAATCATGGATTGCATATTTATAAATGCCAAAGATTACATTTTGCTTCCCCATCTTATTGCTTAGATCCTATTGCACTTTTCATTCATATCCACTACATGCTCTGTAACAGGCCTTTATTAAATACCAAGATACTTTCTTCAGAATGTTCCACCTTTGGCACCTTTTTCAAGCACAAAGAACTTCTACAAAACCCTCTCACATTTTAGTGTTCAGCAAAAAACATTTTCATAAATAAAGAATTCACAGTCATTTCTGCTCAGCTTATTCAGATGTTTTACACACACAGATCCTTGTGTACATTTCTCTAGCCAAAGAGTGTGTTTTTAAAAAATAAAATAAAGACTTTTCTCTGTGTATCTTCATAGATTTCAGGTGTCCGCAAGACTTTTGTTCCCTTGCTAATGTTGTTTTCTTAGTTTACTGAAAGGTCATTTAGTTTGGCAGAGGATGTGTCTACCACTGAGCATTCACATGAACAAAAAAATAAGGGCCTGCTGGCATCCCTAAAATCTAACATCATTTAGCTATGATCCAAAAAATTCCTTCCTGAAGGACTTTCTCGTGTTCCCACTGCTTTCAAAAATTTATGAATATGATATGTAATGGAGAAGATAATACAAATATTGCTCCTGTTCCATCTTTAGTGTTGAAATGTAACAGGGTTTTTTATTTATACTGAGAAGTCCCTACCCAAATGTGCCTGAGACTGGAGCTTCCACAATTATGATTTATTTTATTTGAGCTGAAAAAATATTCCTGCATCCAAGTACTTCCCTGAGTATGGGCACCCAGGACTACAAAGCTGGATTTTAAACTTCCATTTAGGTTTTCCAAAACCTAAGCCTGAGTCCTTTCAAATTTCTAGGGGATTCCTGTTTTGAGACGAGTTACCTGATCCAATCTATGCACACAAAGGTAAAGGCCAAGACTGGATATAAACGCTGTGTACTGTTTAAACACCCTAACAGGGCACTGCTATGCCCAAAATATCTTACTGCATTAGGGGGCTCTGGCTGTCATCTCGAGGGCTCCATTTCCACATCCCTGCCTCTCCTCCAGACTTCTGGTTGTCCTCTGCTCCTGGGAGTCATGCCTTCTCCTGCTCTTTGTCATAGCTCTGTAAGAAAGAGCAGGCAGATAAAAAAGGGAAGCAGAGGCAGCCAACATATGTGTAAGTAAAAGCTAAAAGAAGGAAAGACAACAAACTCTTCTTGTATGGTTTCTGACCTGAGTATGTTGCCATGGGCATTGAGAGTATCCCAGTCTCACTCCAGCAGGAATTTTGTTACGGTATCCCCCAAGGCATCCACAGTTGTATGATGAAACTGATAGATGAGCAGTGCACATTAACATGTAAATAGACCTGGCAGACACTGTAGACTTGGACCATTTTATTTTCAGATATGCAGGAGCCAGGCTGACATAAGAACTCAGCATCAGCTCCCAGCCCATTTGTCACGGAAGGTGCAGCTTCCATGGAGAGGCTGGAACACGCTCTGATGGAGAAATCATCTGAAAGGCACCTGCAACAGCCTACTCTGATATGTACTGAGATAACACTTGCAACTCTTACAGGGAAGAATTACCAGCATGAACAAAAAAGATCTTGGATAATGCAGGTGCTGTATGTTTCTGCCATGGAAAAGAGGAGACATTTTACTCTTGGCTGCCAGAATATTTCTCTTTGGACATATCAACAGTTTGAGCTTCAGAGTGTTGGAGTAATTCAGTCCATGTAATGGGATTTACACAATTGGATTGCCAACGCAAACAGGCAAGAGCTAACCTGAAAGGAAAAGATGGAAGATATGACACATAATTAAAACATGTTTGCAAATATATTTCAAGCTTTTCCTTCTACACTGGCAGATTATAATGCATCAACTCTCCTAGTGAGCTGATCGAGACACTTCTGTAATACATTAACAATGCTACTAAAATGCCATTTATTATAAAGTCTCGACTCAATTACACTAAATGAGTCCAACAGAAGCAGTGAAAAGGAGGATTCAGGATGTCTCCTTCCCAGGGTGTCTCCCTCCCCTTCTCTTCACATCCTGGCTCCTGACTCCTCTTCTGTAGGAAGAAGTAGTCCCAGTGTCAAGTTAAAACTCATCATGGCCAGCATGGGTAGAGAGTCCTGAACAAAACCCTTCAGCACATACTTGCCTTTATACGTCTGAGTATCATTTCTACGGACCAACAATCAGGTGTCAGAAACAAAAACTATACTTAAACATTTTGTTAGATCACTTCTGGACTTCTCATTGCAAAAACAGTCTAATAAAAAGTTCTTCAGTCCTGAAAGGCCCAAAAAGCAAGAAGGGAATCTGAATTTAGTGCTAGCCTTGCTTCCTGACTCAACAGCAGTAGACAGGCTTACCAAGGCACAGCCTCAATGATTATTTTATTTGCAGTCTGACCCATGTGACTGCATGGCCAGCTTTAACAAGCTGGTAGCCTTTCCTAAGCAGTTTTCATCAGAATTTCAGCACAACCAAGGGGGCAAAATTGAAAGAACCACAGTAATGGAATCAGCCCTACCATTAATTTGTTGAAAGAAGCAGTAAAGCCAAACATAGTAAGCAATCTTCTAAATTGTGCATGAGTGGAGGTTCACACTAACAGAATTTTACTCTCTCTTCGTTGAGATCACATGCATTAACAATTTTAGAAGCTTTTTCTGAGGACTTAAAATGATCACTTTTTAGTCTGAAGCTGCGGGTATGTCCTGTACTAAGAATGCTCAGTTTCAATATGAATTTCCCTTTAAATCTGACAGTGGATTCTAGAAAAAAAGTCAATTATATTGCAAAAATAGTTGTTGTTGCTAGGTTTAAATCCTTCCAGGACTATAGGCATTTGCAGTGGACTTTTTTCTGGACTCAAATTGGGCAGATGACTCAGGGTAGTCCAGACTACGATCAGATTCTTCGGCCTTTTGTTTGTAATGTAAGGTACCTGCATCTATCTCCCAATAATGTTTCCCATGTAGGAAGCCTGGGCTCAGGTGTGTGCCCTAACTGACTTCTACTTTTGTGATCATCTAAGGTGCTGGTTTATTGGAGGCCCTTGTCCCTCTCTCCCCCAAATCTCAGTTTCTGTGCTAAGGAAATGAAAATTAATGGGTCAGAGAGGATAATGACAAGGACCTAATCTAGAAAAGGATTAAGAAGGGCATGACAGCATGAATAAAAAAATAAGCCTAGAATTTAAACTAAACCCTGCCTCTAAGACCTTCCTGGTCTGCAGTCATCAGTTCCATCAGAAACACGAACAGTGGTATGGTCATTGTTTGGAAGTGAGGTCAGTGGTTCAGAACTCCAGGTACATTTATTGATGTATTTATTTGGCTTTACCTACCTCTGCTTTTTTTGTTAGCAACGTCCTAGTTCTTCTGGCATCACTCACTACTGTGTCAGACATATTTGTTCTTCATTAATTTAATCAAAACCTTAGCAGCTGCTGTAAGTATTGGCCCCCCTCCTCTAATCTTGCATTGCTAGACAGAAATCCGTGTCTGACTTTATTGTCTTTCCCAGTCAAGGTTTCAGACTTTCAATTCCATTTTCCAATGGTAAGTGTACATATTGATGAATCACAGAATCAACTAGGTTGGGAAAGAATTTTGAGATCATCAAGTTCAACCTACGACCTAACACTCCCTTGTCAACTAGATCACGGCACCAAGTACCACATTCAATTTTTTCTTAAATACCTTCAAGGACAGTGCTTCCACCACCTCCCTAGGCAGCCTATTCCAATGCCCAATCACCCTTTCTGTGAAGAACTTCTTCCTTATGGCCAACCTAAACCTTCTCTGGCACAGCTTAAGACTGTGTCCTCTTGTTCTATTGCTTGTTGTCTGGGAGAAGAGACTGACCCCCACCTGGCTACACCCTCCTTTCACGGGGTTGTAGAGAGGGATAAGGTCTCCCCTGAGCCTCCTTTTCTCCAGGATAAACACCCCTAGCTACCTCAGCTGCTCCTCACAGGACTTGTGTTCCAGACCCTTCACCAACTTTGTTGCCTTTCTCTGGACACACTTCAGCATCTCCATATCCTTCCTGAATTGAGGGGCCCAGAACTGGACGCAGGATTTGAGGTGCAGCCTCACCAGTGCTGAGTATAGAGGGACAATCACTGCCCCAGTCACACTATTGCTGGCCACACTGTTGCTGACACAGGCCAGGATGCCATCGGCCTTCTTGGCCATGTGGCCACATTCTGGCTCATGCTCAGCTACTGTCAACCAGCATCCCCAAGTCCCTTTCTGCTTGCCTGTTTTCCAGCCACTCTGTCCCCAACTTTAGCGATGCAGCAGGTTTTTGTGTCCAAAATGCAGTACCCGCCAATTGTTGTTATTAAACCTCATTTTGTTGGATTGGGCCCGTCCATGCAGCCTGTCCAGGTCCCTGTGCAGCAGATCAACACTCCCCCCCAACTTGGTGTCATCTGCAAATTTACTAATGGTAGACTAAATCCCCTCATCCAGATCATCAATAAAGACATTAAACAGGATGGGGCTCAGCACAGATCCCTGGGGGACACCACTAGCAACTGACCATCTGGCTGCAACACCAGTCTCTGGGCCCAGACATCCAGTCATTTCTTAACCCAGAGAAGAGTGCACCAGTTCAAGCCATGGGCTGGCAGCTTTTCCAGGAGTATGCTATGGGAGACAGCATCATAGATTCTGCTGAAGTCCAAGTAGACTATATCCCCAAAATATATGAAATGAATCTACTTCTCATAAGCAACTATATGCAGACATATTTAAAGTTTGTAATCTATTCAGTATCACTTTATATTACTTATTTGGTTTGGTGACATTCTCATTCCTCTCATGCTGTATCCTTTCATAATTTACAAAATTATTAGTAAATCGATGCATGGCCTCTGTGTCACATCTGCTGGCCTTCAGGTGACATAGTTCATTCCTCTTTATTGCATTAAGAAGGTATAGAGCAGGTAGTTCTACTACCACTGTTAATTTGCCGTGCAAAAATAATGCATCACAGCTTGCAGGAAGAGAAACAGATGCTTCAAATTGTATTCAACTGCAGTTTGCAAGTGAAATGAGAAGACTGGGAGCAAGAGAGGCGCTCACACTAGATTCAGTGTACCTTATACAAAAGACACTTCAATCTTTGATTGTTTATGTTGACTTGTGACGGGCAGAGTGAGGAACTGTGCTCACATGTACAAACAGAAATATATAAAGAAGGACAGCTGCGAAGGTGTTCTCTTGAGCTGGCTCACCCATTTACTTCATCTGTGCAAGTGCTCTGCCAAAGAAACAGCTGAGCATACTCCCACACACAACTATGATAATGAAATAGCAGCAAAAACCCTAGCTAAAATAATCTTTGACATTCAGAGTTAACACAATCATCACCATACAAGCCAAGGCATTTCAGGGACCTGGTGACAGATAGTATTATAATTTTTCCTACTGGACTTTGCTTTCATTATCCTATTTACAGATGAAAGCAGCCTCAGTGCCTGAAATTATAACTATGATATACACAAGGGGCTGTTTGAAAACCTTTATTCTAACCAGATAGCCTTTCTTCCAAGTTTTTTTTTTAAGTAATAATACAACTTCCTTTTTGCTGACTTCATAACTTATCAGATATCAAACATTACTGCATTAAAGCCCTTCCAGAACTAATTTTTTGTAAGTTGTTTGAGGTTTTTTTAATGTATTCCTTGTTGATAGCTACAGATCTTTCAGCATTTCTGTTTAGTTTTGTCTATATTTTTTCCTAGACATAGTTGCTATCTTGAGGTGTAAATTAACTTCTTTCTACCACAATATAAGGTTTCTGCCACAAGCCAGATTCCTTTTAGATATACAACTAGGTACATGTTCTGGTCTTTTTCATAACAAAGCCTGCACATAAACCACAAAAATAGCTTATTATAGCCTAGAATGAATTCTAAGCAACAAAACATCTGAGAAATCATCCTTCCTTCATCCTTCTCATCCTATACTCTCAAAACTTATTTGAAAGAAACACAGTTCTTAGCAGACACGAATACCTCTAAGGGCAGGAAAAACAACTTTAAACTTCCTGTAAGATATATTGATTTTCTTTTTTGCTCCAAACAAAATTTTATTTTTCATATGTTTTTCAGAACTCCTATCTGATTACCCATCTTTCCAGGAGTCTCTAAGCCATAATGAATCTTTTTAAATAATACTTTAATATTCTACTAAAAACTCAGTTCTGGTAATAATTATGTCAAAAACTGTAGATGTTTGAAATGGAGAAGCTCATGTACTTCATCCTCCTCTCAAAGTTAAATTGTTCTCTACACTTAATCTCTTAGCACTTTATCTATTCTAGTTTAAAAATGCTGAATAATAGTTTTCACCTCTTCCTCTGGGCAACTGGCTGCTGAAAATAGTATGTCTCCAATCTTTGCCTTTGTGAAGCATTTACAAAATGCTTTAGGGAAGCATTACTGATGTTATTTGAGTATGTTTGGGCTTTTATTTGTTTTGAAAAGTTCTACTTGCAGAGATATTTGGACTGAACTCAGCACAAATCCTGATGGCCATGAAATTGAGGAATTTTGGGTGACAAATATCCATCCATATGCCGAAATGTGTTTTCGCCATGGTTAGCTGGCAGCAGGGAGAGAAGATCTCAGAACATTCTTCTATAGACACAAAGCTCATGATTACAACCCACAAAGGCTGCTCAAATAAGTAATTCTGCTCTGGCTAGGTAACTGCTGAACATCTACTCCTGCTTGTAGAAGGTTCGTGGTAAGGAAACTCAGAAGTCTCGGAGTTATGAAAAAGGCAGTTTTCCTTGAGCAAGGAACTGTGGACTGGAGGAAGGATTCCATGGAGGGCAAACTAGAAACAATTGGTCCCAATGCTGCTAGCTAAAAGAAGACATCCATAACCTCTGCTGTTACTGCAACTCTGAAGAGATGATTTGGGTTTTTTCATTCAGTTTGTGTCTGAACACACAAAACTGACTGACTGTCAACAATTATGTAGACTGTTGCTTTGTAAGGGTATATTACGTTTGAACATTTTGTCCTTTTCTTAAGAGAGTTTTTTTTAAAGGAGGTTGCTGGTGCAATAACACTTCCAACATTCTCCAAGAAGGAAATTGTTATGGCAATGCGTAGTACTGACTGCTAGGCACAAATAGGGAATTTTAAACCATTTTTAATCAAACTTCAGTCCTGAAGTGGGAAAGCTGTGAAATCACAAGACTGGTGTGAGTAGGGGCAGAAAACTCCACTTCTTAGTGGGACCTGGATGAAGGCAAGAAGGCAAATCTGTAAAAGTGCTGCTTTCTATCAGCCCTGTGGTAACAGCTAGGCTTGGACTCATCTCATAGGTAAAAATATTGGATAGACAGAATTACTATGTCAATAGCAGTAAATTAAAGATGCTTGGGATTGTTCTTTTGGCAATGAAGCCAGCTGACATTCAATAGCCCGTGTCCAAAACTGCCTGTGAGAAATTATGCAGCTGGACACAAACAACCTGTTTGGAATGATCTCCAGTCTGTCTAGTCCCCGAGCCTCACCAGGAGCTGTCAGAAATTGAACTAGCTGTTGTGGATCAAAAATGCGCCATGAACCTTTCTCATAATTTAGTTATATAGACAATCCAGTTTCAGTAACTGTGAGTGTTTCCTGGCACTCTTTCTTTAACTGAACAGATACAACCATCATAATTTTATTACAAAATATTTCAGTGGCCTACACAATTACAGATAATAGCCAGAGTAGCACTTCAATATTTTAACATAGCATTTTTAAAGTATGGGACCATTGCCTCATGGGCTGTGATGATAGTTTTATTTAATGTTTAGAAATTATAAACAAAAAACCTTTTGCATTTTTAGAAAATGACGCATCCAATTAAAATTTCATGAGATTCCATTTCAGAATAGTCTCCAGAGAGCAAAAGCAAGTCATCTGCTCAAAAGTCTTGTGCAATATTTTTAAGGAAAGTCTTCATTCCTTCATTAAATGGGCAGAATTTTTTCCAGTCCTCTTTTGTTTCCATTTTGCGTTTAACTTTTTATTTCCCTACTTCATGCTACATAGAGGAAGTTCTGACACTCTCCATCTGTTAATTCAATTACCCCCTGTTTCATTCCTGTTTACACTATTGTTTTTGCCTGTTTTATGAGGCTGAGGCCAGACATTGGGCAAGCTTAAGAGAAACATAGAAAAAGCATTCTGGCCACCTAGCTCATTTCAAGCAAAAGAACGTGTGAATATATTTTGCAACTACTAAGTCAGCTGTTTTCACAGTAAAGTTATTACTACCCATTGCCCAATAAAAGACCTTGTTAAGAGTTTTTGGAAAGGCTTGTTTTGCTGTGTTGTTTACTGCACTACCTCTTCTGTATATTGTCATGCAATGTAATTATTTTCATCTCAAAAAAGTTGACTGAAAAAATCAAGATAAAAAAAATAAATTTTTCAGTGAGAATTCTACCAATTTAACTAGACTTGTTTTACGTGAAAAACTGTTGTGTCACACTCTACTGCTAGTTTTGTATTGCACTGTAATTCCACCACATTTGCTGCCATCTTTGCAGGGGTAAATGACAGGAAACCAGGAGGTAAATCAAGAAAAAGTACATACCATCATAAGACATTACACAGACTCCCATGAGCTGCATTCTTGCATGGTCATTCTTATTAACCTTAAGACACAAAGCTGGCTTTGATTGTTGGGTTGTCAACATAAAATGTATTTGAATAACAGTAGCAGAGTAAATCCATTATGATTGCTGTAGCTTGGTAAAAGAATGTATGTTACCTAAACTACTACAGTAGCATATAATTGCTCCTCTCCTGTTCCATATGGTTTTGAGAAAGGTAGGTATAAAAAAAAGGCAGGTGTAGAAAATGCAAAGGAGCACTGAAATGAATACTGAAAATTTAGTTTTTAAAAAAAGCTCAGTGAGAAATATTCTGAGTTGTGTTCAATTGTATTAAAAATTGTAAGAAAAGATACTCTTGTTTTCCAGTTCCTACTGCATTTATAGAACCTCTACTTTATTAAGTGTTAAGATACAGTATTACATAAAAGAAATACAAATGTCTCCTACTGAGAAAACCTGCTTGAATCCATTGTTTCAGAAAAACTTAACGGAAATATTCTCACTTCATCTTTTGACCTACTTATCCTACATACTAGTTTTAAAAATTCTGGATAGCATCTCAAGAGAGAGATGAAGCAACACTAATAGCATAATCTATATCACTAATACTTGTGATCACTTCAAAACTTTTTTCACAAGTTCACTTCGGAAACTCAGACCAAAGAACACTTGGGACGGCCCCAAAATGGGACATTTCCATCCCAGAAAATTTCCTCAAAAAGACAAATTCACTGATCTGCAAGGTGCCTAGAGGTGCACAGTAAAAAATACTGAGCACAGAGGAACCTCTGGAATTCTGCTCTTTGGCACAGCATATCCATCTGATTCAGTGTTACACTGGACTTTCTGGTACTTGGAGCCCTTAATTATCGTCTGTGAATGTATCTAATTTGTCAGTCTCACTTTTATAATTAATACTGTTGTGTTATCAGTCAGTTATTTTTCTTCCATAATACCCTAGGAACTGGGCTGCATATCCATGAATACGATATTTATGGTTTGGTTTTTCTTCAAGCCTTGTAGCAGTCTTGAAGAAGCCATTTTAATCTTGCCTTTGGGAGGGGAGTATTACAACAAATTTGGCTTGCCTGGAAACCCCCAATATTTCAGGAGCTCTGAGAAAAACAAATCCCAAACAAACTAGTGCACCACTATAGAATTAGGTCAGGAGAAACCTCTGAGAGCCATAACTTCTCATATCTATTTGCCACCTCCCTCAACAGCAAAACCCACCAATGATTTATTGTAAAACTGTGACACTTCCATTTTGCTTTATCTTTAGTTCTTCAGGTTTTTAATAGGAAGCATATTCATCTCAAAGGATGAAAAGAAACAAAATAAATATTGAAATTTTCATACATGTGCAGTCTTCCAAGAAGATTGCCAGGATACACGATACTGCTACAGCCTAATAAGATGCTCAAGCCAGTCCAAGAACTAGTATTCTATCCCAAATTCAGCTGAAAAAACCCAAACACTTTATGTATACCCTAGATATCTGCTTAATAAAGAGCAGTCCAACCCTGATGTAGAATAGAAAAGTCTTACTGAAGAGCAAGGCTTCTCTTTCAGAGCATATATTCATCTGTGGTCAGGGTATTGGTATCTTTAGTATGTCTCTAGTTATGCGAACCCATGGGCCTAAAAATAATTTTCTGGCACTCTTTGTGCACTATTGATCAACATTATTTTTAGAGAATTCTTTTCCTTTAGCTTTTAAATGTCATTCCTACAGACACGGAAGACTCGTCTTTTGGAAAATTCTTCACCATATCTATATATTGAAAGAAGGGCTATTGTTGGTAGACGTGGAATCTCCTTTTTTTTTTCTTGGCAAGCTTGATGTTTTCCTTTGCAAACAATCCTTCCTGTTTTATAAATATCTCTAAAGGGAATGGTGATGCTCTTTAACATTTCAACACATCTCAAAACTAATTAGAAATACACTACAGTAAGTGGATATTTATGCTCAAATCCCTGCTATTATGTCACATATGGTCTAAATTGCAGAACTTAAAATAACAATCAAGAATAACATGCTTTGAAAGTCTTCACGTGACAAACCATATAATTATAATGCACTTCACTACACCTTATAAAATATGTCATAAACATAAGCTATGTTCCACAAAAGCTTGTTCTGCTTCAGGACCTGGCCAAAGCTCAGAAGAGGAAAAACAAACAAAAATGACACAGCAGAATAATGAGACACTTGAAAAATCTCATAGCAGTTTCAGTGGAATTGAATTATGCTGAAAGCTGGAATTTCATCCTATTTTTAATCAGTGACCCTATACTAAATCTTCAAGATTCTTAACTGTTTATCTTAAGTTCTGAAAAGTTTCCAAGATGTGTAATAGGAAAATCAGAAAGAGTGCACATAGATTGATAGTGGGTGAGATAATGAAATTGTGTAGACCCTTACACATTCATGACATGAAGAATATCATGTTTTTCTAGGTCAGTTAATACTAACAGATGAATTCAACTCTGCTCCTCTCTCAGAAGACAAAATTTTATATCTCCATTACTGTAATACTTTCGGAATTAGATCTTACCCATATATTTCTTTCTTAAGTTTCTTAAGTTTCTTGCTCCTTACTGAGTCCTTGCCACTCTGGGACTCTGACTTGTGAGATTTATTTCAGGATATAGGCATTTCTGTATTATATAAGATGTTTAAATAAAGACAGAGTTACAAGAGTAACTGCAAGCTGCACTTTTAGTTCAAACAGAATTTATGGTCTTATTATAAAAATGTTGTGATCTGTAGTTTCTGCGTTGGCATGGCAAGCTGCAGACCTTCCCGGAGAGCGCTGCGGGGCTGCCTTGGGGAATAGCGGCTGTTCCGCTTCCCGTAGCCCTTCCGGCGGCCCCGCGCTGCTCCGGCTGTCGGCTCCGCAACACGGACGTGATAAAGGAGCCGAGAAGGGTCTCTGCACGGGGACCACAGAAGAACTTTATTCACATGGTGACATGCAGGTTCCCAAAGGCAGAGAGCCCCAAAATGGCAGGGGGTCTGGGATTTTATACAGGGACAAGAGGGGCAGAGAAAGCACACGGACTGATGGTCTCAGGGCACAGGGGCAGTACATGGGAGGGGTTGGGGCACTGGAACCAATAGGGAAAACCCGAGGGAGTGGTCAGGGGTAGGGGCGGGGAAGGAAGAACCATGTGGGAAGGGCAGCCATTTAGTAAGAAAAGGAGTAGGGAAATACAGCACTACACAAAAACACTAGGAAGAACTCTTTCATCTGTTTTATTGCCTTGAAAATCTATGATTCTAGAAGAGGCCATCTTTCTTTAACTTAGGGTTTAAATCTACAGATCCTAGGATAAGTTTAGGAAGAGGTAGATACAAAATTCATGGTCGTGAATGGTGCTGCATCCAACTGGCAGCTGGTCACTTTTAAGGTTTCCCAAGGCTCAGCACTGGGTCCAGTCCTGTTTAATTTCTTTATTGATGATCTGGATGAGGGGATGGAGTGTACCCTCAGTAAGTTCACAGATAACACCAAGCTGGGAGGGAGTGTTGATCAGCTGGAGGGCAGGAAGGCTCTGCAGAGGGATCTGGACAGGCTGGATCAATGGGCCAAGGCCATTTGTATGAGGTTCAGCAAGGCCAGGTGCCAGGTCCTGCACTTTGGTCACAACATGCCAATGGAGTGCTACAGGTTGGGGACAGAATGGCTGGACAGCAGCCATGCAGAAAGGGACCTGGGGGTGCTGGTGACAATAGCTGAACATGAGCCAATGCATGCCCAGGTGGCCAAGGTGGCCAATGGCATTCTGGCCAGTATCAGCAGTAGTGTGGCCAGCAGGACCAGGACAGTGACTGTCGTTGTTGAGTTTGGGGACGGCAAGAAGGAAGCAGCATAAAAACTCCAGGATGGGAGAAAGGGTTTTTATTAAGAAAAAAACCAGCCCTTTTATAACTGAGTCCATACGAGTAGCAGAAGGTTATTGATTCACTTGATGAACGCCTCTCATAGCTATTGGTTTGTTATAACAACACCTAAGAATAACAAGCTGAAACAACAAGATGTAAAAACACCACCTGCAAGGTATTCACAAGATAGCCTTAAGATAGTTTACCAAAAACTTCGCCCGGTTCCCAGCTCCATGCTGTGAGAAAGCAACTCTTTCTCACAAACAGGGCCAGGAGCTGGAAAATTTCTCTCTAGCTGAGCGTGTCAGTATCCACAAGTGACTGTCCCTCTTTAATCAGCACTGGTGAGGCCACACCTCAAATCCTGTGTCCAGTTTTGGGCCCCTCACTACAAAGAGGACATTGAGGTGCTTTAACAAGTCCAGAGATGGGCAACAGAGCTGCTGAAGGTTCTGGAGCACAAGTCCTATGAGGAGCAGCTAAGGGAGCTGCGAGTGTTTATGCTGGAGAAAAGGAGGCTCAGAGAGGACTTTATTGCTCTCTACAACTGCCTGAAAGGAGATTGTATCCAAGTGAGGGTCAGCCTCTTCCGTCAGGTAAGAAGTAACAGAACGAGAGGAAATGGCCTCAAGCTGCACTGAGGAGAGGTTTAGGTTGGACAGCAAGAGGAATTTCTTCACTGAAAGGGTGCTCAAGTGTTGGAATAAACTGACTATGGAAGTGGAGTTACTATCCCTGGAGATGTTCAAGAAATGACTGGATACGCCACTTAGTGCTATAGTTTAGTTGATATGGCAGTGTTTGGTCTCCATGATCTTGGAGGTCTTTTCTAACTTTAATGATTCTATGATTCTGAAATCTGCTTTCTTCATTTCTCTGTAGGATAAGTTGCAAAATGATGAACAGAAGGCGTACTGAGGCGGTCTTGAGCTCCTCATGACCAGCTGTTTCCTCATTTGGGGTTAGTGCTATAGAATTTGCCTTTTGACTTCGAATACCTGTATTTCTGAATATTAACATGAAAATGTAATGCTAATCTTATCACAGAAACTTTTTATTAAATTGATATTAAATCTTTCTGAAGATTTAATTGCCAACGCCATTGACCACAGTTCTTCAAAGGCAGAGCCTTTATTTCATTGAATTTGTGAAGAAACCACAGTGCAGAATGGTGAAATGACTTGCCAGAAATATCACTGATGGATGAGGGAACTATAACCTATTTATTTCTGGTAAATTGTCATGGTCTTCATCCATCCAAGAATCTGGTTGGTGCTATGCAGTTCCCAGTAACACCTTTCTCTGTTCATTGGTCTACAAAAAAATCAAATCTTTGCAAGTGTTGCAAACCTAAGGGGTTGAGTGTTGCAAACTCCTAAGTGGAGTGCATATCAAAAGCATGAAATCATTGTCCTTGTGTTCCCATGTGTGGTGTTTTCATTGCTGATCAAGAAGAATATACAGGAAAACAGTTCGGAGGAAAGTGCATGAAGACATAGTGAATTTAAAATGGAAGAGCAAAACAACAGAATAGTCACACTAGGTAAATAAGAACGTGACAATTACATGAATAAGTACCGAAGACAGCAGGCTCTACAGGTGGCATCACAGCTATGGGCAAACACCCATAAAAAGAGTGAGAGTAAAAGAAACAAAGGGACAATATAGACCGTCTATCAATCTACAAATCCTCTTATTTTGTTGTGAACCCCTAATGCAGTACTACTGAGAGCATCTATTAATATACTAATTAGCATGCACATTTCCTGATCTTGATCCTCAGTTGCAATAACTGAGAGTATTTCTGGTGAAAGTGAAGCTATACTGATCTTATGGATAACGTTCAGTGTCAATAAAATCTATTGGATGATTTAATAGGGCCAAGCAAATACCACAAAATATTTTCCGAATATACTTAGCTAAAATAAAATTATTTCATTTTGGCTGTATTTCTCCCTCTTTCTCACTCCTTTTCTGGGAAATTTTATATTTATGAAGGGGGAGCTCCCACTGCACCAGCCAAAGATAAGAAAACTTCACAGAAGAGTACAGGTTCCTGGAACGCAGGGAACCAGATTCCTCTATGTTCTTTTCAGTGTTTAATCCCTGATATTCTTTTCAATGTTTAATCCCTGTTATTAGCAAACATTTATTCTGAAAGCAATATTAATGGAAACAGCACATTTCAAATTATTAAGTATCTTCTTGATGTGACTTCTGAGAAAATAAGTATACTTATCAACTTAAGTGACATTCTTCCAGCTGAAGAAGAAAATCTGTGCTGTGTGACATGTGGATAATTGTAGCTCTTGGTCTACTTCATTACACAGAAAAGAACACATGGGTAAATACATGGGTTACCAAGAATCAAGAAATACATCCACTCAGCATTTATACAGTCCAAAATGCCTGGATATCACAGATCATGTGATTCATAGCACCCTTTCCTTAATCTACAATGGGATATGGCCTATTTATTTCTATATTAGTATTTTTATGACAAAGCAACAGAAGTCACACATGTTCACATTAATTATGAAAGAAGGCTTTCCTTAGAAAAGCAGGCACACAGAGACATCTAACATACAATCACAAGGACAGAACAGATGGCTGTGAAAGCCTAAGGTTTGATTAGTTCACTGTTCAGATTATATTTCCCTCTATTTTTAAGGATTTAGGATCAGACTGCCACTATAAAAGCAGTAATGACCCATCTTTCACTTTAATGAGCCACATTGATGATGAAAGCATGTGACCACTAATAAAGGCAAAACATTGTTTTCTGCCAGAAAATTTTGCAATGGAAATGCTCTATTTTTAATGCAATGTTTGTGTATTATTAACACCTGGCTGACTAACTTTTTACTCAGCTTTCTTTCTTTTTTTCCATTCAATTTTTTTTTTTTTTTTGGCAAAACATCATTGATTTAACTGTTTATTAACTTAGAAGTTTATTTAGTGGCAAACCCAAGTCCGTCTGCTGACTCTACTGAAATTCAAATGCAACTCATCCACGTAGTTTAGAAAATGAATTACTCAGATCATTATGAAAACAGTTCAGAAAAAATCAAAGCCTATTTATTTACTAAGGTTTACACTACCTGAACTTGTTCTGAACTCCATTGATACGTATGGATTTCTGTTCATGCAAACTACAGCAAAAATGACAGTGCAGGATTTTCTTCAATATTATTGTATCTATAATGTAGTGTGTGTTACAAAAAAAAAAAAGAAAGAAAAAAGAAAAAAAGACTTTAAGACTGCAATTTTTGGACACAATAAATGTAGAAGTTTGGATTATCAGAAGGGGTAACACTTCTTGTAGCTGGGACATCTATTTTTGGCAAAATTCTAGGTTGAAATAAACAGAACTCTTCCTAAATACTCTGAATAGTCAGATGGCCTTAGTTTTCCTTGTCTAAACAACTAAATCTTTGATGTCTGTGTAAATACCACAGTATGTAACTGGCCCTCCAAGGCATTTATAGTGTAATTGAAATTTACCAAATATCCCATCTGAAAGTTCTTTTCAAACTGCCAGTGAATGGAGGGCTTGTAAATTGTTGCTGTGCACAAAGTAGATAATTATGAATGAGGCATACTCTGCTGCTAATTTCACTTAGTCACTCACATTTTCCACTGATGTGAACTTTTAAAGATACAAAAACTTAAGAGGGCACTGAAAATTAGGGTTTGGTACTTCCTATTACATGGTATATTTTTGTTGATACATTTATAAAGTTTGGAGAAATTATTTCATTACATGGAAAATTCAGTAGTTTTACAAGCTTCCAGTCTTTAACTTAAGAAGAAAATCTTCCTGCTTAATAAAGATGTTATCATGAACTTCGCAAATACAGTAACAGCACTTGTTATTGCAGGTCTCTAGGTCCCATGCAGATTACTGCATGGATTAAGACCATTACTTTGCAGCAGTCCTCAAGGAACATCCAGAAAATATAAATCTGTATTAGAGTCTGCACACCTGAACTCCTCTCCTACCCCTTTATATGGTACCCCATATACCATGTTTCAAATACCCCCTTTTACGTCTTTTTAGCAGCAGGACCCTGATAACTGAGGGGTTTGGATTCTGGGATTTTCTGGAAATAAAGTGAGCACAGCCTAGAAAATGTTCATGTTTTCAACATGCAGTACACTTCAAATAATGTTAAAATGTGTCTGGAATTTATAGATTATAATACTTATTTTACCGATCAGCAAAAGGGAAAAATTACTTGATTTCTAAAAACAGAAAAGAGAAACAAAAATTGAAATCCCCCAAGACTGGGAATGTTTTTCTGCCAAAGAGTTAAAACAACATTGGTCAAACCTACTCCAAAAGGCATAAACTTACATCCTGTCAAAGCATGGAAATATTGGAGTGAGGAACTGTGAGTCCCATCACTCCCATGGTTCTTACACACAATGGGTTTTTGCTAGCAGCTCATTTGCTTTTTTTTCCTCCTGTCTAGTCTTTGTAGGTATAAATTTGAATTACTCCTTATGCAAATACTAATACTCTAGACATGAGTCTTCTCTTGAATGATCATTTTAAAGATCAGGAATTTATTATGCTATATCTGTTTATTACCAGGAAGGTTGGTAGCACAATATCATGAAACTTGCAATGGTTAATAAATCCTAAATAACAGGTTACAAGTCATAGTTGTTCTAGTATGTTCCTAGAAACAATCATGAAAGTAATAAACTTAGTCAAAGCACTGCATTATTTGATGCCAGATCGTATATTATTCAGCTGAAGAAGTGGTTTTATTATACTATGTGCCTTTTTTAGTTCACATATTCTGCAAGATTATTTGTCCTTTCGTAATGGGAATAAAGCCAAAAGAAATAAGATCTGGAAAGATTTGGAAAAGCCACAGAAAAAGGGATCTGACTTTTAGGATTTTCTTTATTGCCATTTTACACTGGTTTTCACAGCGCATGCTTTCTGAGACTGATGATGCTAGTAAGATCACTCTCAAATGTCACTGCAGAAAAAGCCACCTTATGTTATGCCCGTGCTCTGAACCTTAGGCATTTTTTTGAAATCACATTTCTGCTGGAAACAAGCCCCTTTTGCAGATGAACCCAGAGATGACATTATGAGCGATTCCCATCCACGTCACTGAAAAACTCATTTCCTAAGTTGAACTTGCTTCTGAAGGCCCTGTAAAATAAAGTAGTTGACTCTGTATCTGGCTGAAGCAAATGAGGCAATTCCTTCCACTGACCCTGCTGTGGGAATGATAGCTTCCAGCAAGGATAGCAAACGGCTGGCAGACAGAGGCAGTGGAAAGGAGCTACCCTCAGCCCTCAGACCGTTCTGCACTGCCAATGCCTGAGGCTTCTGGACACCGGGAAGTGAAAGATTTACCTTACTTTTCTTGTCCACATCAGTCTGTTTGTACGGATCAAGCACTTAAAAACTGGGAAAACATGGATTAGATGGTCATTTTCTTGATCTTCCCATCCCTGTGCTGCAGCATTTCTCAGCATTAAAGAAGGGGTAGGATATTTATACGTCGCTCAGTTCTAGACTCTAACAGTCTTCTAGATCAGTCCTTGTTATTTACAAATAGTTTATCTCTTAATTATTTTTTAGATGCATGCACTGTACTGTTTTAGGCAGATTTCTGTAAAGGAATCTTGCTATGACAGACCATTTCCCTATGATCCCTTTCTTGCTTTACCAACTTTTTTTAAATTTCAATTGATTTTTTTCAGCCTAGCTGTCTTATTATCATTTCATTCCACTGAAATCAGTGGAAATTCTAAATTTAATTTAAATATATGCTTTTTTAAAATAGCCAGGAAAAGAGCAGGCCTATGTTCTGAGCACCAACTTATGTCACCATAAATGTACAAAATAATAGGTCTCAAATGTTCTCAGAAGTCTGGTATAAAATTAACATTTGCATCAGCTGCTCTATCAATGTCAGCAATTCATCCACTGGAAATTTCAGATCATTCAAGTCTTCCTTAAAATTGGAATGAACCCTCCCTAAGAAAAATATTTTCCATCTGATTTGTGTTTTCCATTTAGGATATGTAAGCAGTATAGTGACCTTAATCGGTTCTGATTTAGTTTAAAAGTATACACTGTGTGAGAACTGCCTAGTTTATACATTTTTAAACTTTTTGTCAGTCCTTGGCATTAATCCCTGGTAACTTGGATGTGTTTGCACTATTGTCTGCATGAAAAAGGCATGCAGACAGGTTTACACTGATCATAAGGATGTTTTAGTAAAAAATTTGCTATTTGGTTAAAAAGTGTGAAATTGATCAGTTTTACGTAAAGTCCTTCTCTGATTGCATATCCAATATTGCAATTCAGAGAAGCCATTGAAAACTCTGTACTTTGGATTTCAGTGGTATGAATAATTTAAAAAGTAAAGACATTTTGAAATATACAAAATATTAAAAGATTACCCACTTTAAGTGTCAGGACAGACTATCTATCTAGGACCTTTAGAAAATGTTTTGAAAGATACGTTTTAATCCAGCATAACAAAATAGTTGATTGATTTTTTTTACAGCAGTTTGCCACATTAGCAAGATAATAAAATACTAGCCTAGAAAGATTTCCATTGCAGCTTTTCAGTTATTACTTGCAATTTTTGTTTTAGATCTACTGCTGAAGCTCACATTCTGATTCTGTTGACTTATTGACATGCTGAGGTGATTACAAAACTCAAAATAATGTAGTGGAAAAGGTGGATAGCTAAAACATACAGTTCAGCTTATGCTTAAGCAGTTAAGAAATACAACAAAACTATCTCTGGATCTTACAATTGCACTGTCTTGTTATTGTGCACTAAGCCCCCTCACAGTAATGATGAAAGTGAAACCAAATAACCACAATACAGCAGAATGGTTTTTCAGAAAGAACTGACAAAAGACAAAGCAACTCAGCTATCAGCAAGGGAACCACTTCCACTACTCCATCATATGTGTCTCACGTCTGGCCCTTAAAGGAGAGTAGAAAGCACCTTCTAAAAAAAAAATCATATGATCATAGAATAGATTGTGTTAGAAGGGACCTTTAAAGGCCATCTAGTCCAGCCTCCTTCCAATGAGCAGGGCCAACATCAGTTACAACAGGTTGCTCAAATTCATGTCCAACCTTACCTTGAATGTTTCTAGGGAGGGGGGCATCTACCAGCTGTCTAAGCACACTGTTCCAGTTTTTCAATATCCTAATAATAAAAAAATTCTTCCTTCAGTCTAGTCTAAATTTGCCCACTTTTATTTTAAAAACACTTCCCCTTGTCCTGTTGCTGTAGGCACTATTAAAATGTCAGTCCCCATCTTTCTTTTAAGCCCCCTTAAAGTAATGAAAGGCCACAATAAGATCTTCCCAGAGCCTTCTTTTCCCCAGGCTGAACAGTCCAAATTTTCCCCTCGTCTTCACAGGAAAGGTGCTCGATCCCTCAAGTCATCTTCATGACCCTCCTGTGGACCTGTCCTCCTTGTCTTGGAGGCTTCAGATCTGGATGCAGCACTCCAGGTCGTGTCTTACTAGATCAGAGCAGAGGGGTAGAATACTTCCCTTGACCTGCTGGCCACACTGCATTTTATGCATCCCAGGATATGGTGATCATTCTGGGTTCTGAGCACATAAATGTGTAGGAATAAAATGTGGGGCAGATAAAATAAAATGTGGGGGGAAAAAATCTTCAAAGCTGATGCATTGTGAAACACATAAACTTTGATCCATCCACTGCTGTGTTCTCTAAGTTGCAAACAAGATGCATCTCCCTTCTCCCCAGAAAATAACATTTCTCTCTTCTCTACTCCTTCACTTACGTTTCTTTTACTGGAAAGATTTTAGTAATGTTTTCTTACAGACATAACCTGATAAACAACAAATTAAACTGTTAGAATTGCTTTTGGGTTCTATTTGGTTGCTAAGGTTCCTGTTTCTATTTCAGAAATGAGTACAAGACAGGAACCCTGGAGAGAATATCCTGTTGATGCTAGCTGGTCAAGTAAAAGATTAGTGCTGAAATGTGTCCTTTCAAAGAAATTTTTATGAGCTGCTCCTTCTTAATATTATTTACTTTCAGAGCCATGAAAATGCGGTCTTACTGGGTAAGATTTGTAGGCTAAGACTGGGAAAGCCAGTGATGGAAAGGTCATCTGAATTATTTGCTTATCTCCCTCTGTTACTGTTTTGGTTTGTACTAATGCAGGAGCTTACTTCAATGTCATTCTGATGCACCTACAACCCTCGTCTTCAACCTGACCCCAAATATTTGCAAATCTCATATCTTTATAAAAAGCAAGATATAAAAATATCTTTTTGCCTCACTGTGACAAATATGTTAGGCGCACTTGGGCTTCTGGCATGGATCCCATGACCTCATAACATATCAGAAATTGCCACATTTCCTGGCTACCTCTGCTCCCTGGACTACATTTCCTCCTCACTTGATCTGTGAAATGCTAACAGACAGATTGGAATGTTCAGCTTGAATGGAGAAGTTCAAACTGTTAGTGTGTTGGAAAGCTGGTCAATTAACTTGGTCAATTGTTTGATTTGCCATTGTGTGCTTGTGCGAGCAAGCTTTAGCACCACCTAACCCTTTAAGTCAACCTGAGATAAAATGAAAATACAAAACTATATTTATATGACCTGTCTTAAGAAGTGTCTCTTAGGAGGCCTCACTTTACTGAGCTGCCTATTTTTTTCCACTGTCCATAAAGAGAAATTCATATGCCTAAGCTAAGACTGATGACTCCACCCTCAGTATATATATTTCAAAGGGAATTACCTCCATCTGCTTAAACTTATACGTATACCAAACTGTACATAAACGGATATGCTGGCAACAACATTGATGTTGGAGTAACACACTTAGCTTTTCTCTGTTTTTTTGATTAAGAACAGCCATAAGTGTAGTCAACTACTTGGGATAATTTATTGTGATTGATCCCCAAAATCCTTGGCCTGCATATTGCAGGCCCACCCTTGTCTCCCAGAGAGGAATACCTATCAATATTTCATTCAACATAAGCATTAAACCATTTCTCTCATTCAGTTGCAATAAAAGCTTCCCTGTGGGATTTAAGCAATCATTTCTACCAATCAAATCCTTAATGTTGATAATCAAATGAGCTCTTAAAGTAGTAGCTGCCAAATCCTCGAAGTCCAAAGAAGAGTTATAAATACACTCTCTTTAGCAAGCACACATAGCAAGAAAATTAATAAGAATCTTGATTGATTTATGCATAGCTTACAGAGAGAAAAAGCTTGTAATGGGATACAAAACATAGATGATATCCTATGAATTGCTGAAGGACTGCCAGATGTTCTGCACTGACCACCTGCAAAGCATAGGCATCAGCATCATATTGCAACAACACATGGAGAAGAATTTAAATTCTAAAACAGCAGGTTGGATTAGAAGAGTCCACTGAATGATTCTGTTTTCTCCTATGTTCATTGAAGAGATGTCCAGAGTCAGATGCTGGGAAAAGCTAATTATGTTTTTGTATCTCCTCCTTTGAGTCTTACTTGGTAACTCATGATCTCATGTTATTCCCTTGAGACAGAGCCCAGGACTCTCTCCTGAGGCAAAATATCCAACTCAAAGAAGCCCATTCTTAAAAAACATGGCCAAAGTAATTTCTAGCTTTCTTGACCTGTGAGTCAAGGCACCAAACAGGGAAGGTGAGTTCCTTTTCACTGTAGAGAAACACAAGCAGCTTAGATGTTCCCTGGTCCTTAACATGCAAACATGTTAAACAACCTCCCACTGACTTTCCCCTTCATGAATTTTACATTCTTACAATACCTTGTTTCACATCACATTCATCTTAAACCACAATCCAGATTGCCATAGAATCCAGTCTATTTCCTGGTCAGGCTTCCTTAGCACCACTGGATGCATCTTACTCCATGGGTTTGTGTTTTTCCAGTAGGCTTACTGTTCTAAGACTTGATTTTCTCTGCTGTGAGTAATGCTTCACTCCCACATGCACTATTATTAGGCTCAGGAACTTGGAAGGTCTGAAGGCAGAGCTAACCGCTGAAAAGCTCAGCAAAAACATGCACACAAATAAAGCTGTGAATTGTAATATCACAGAGATTCCTAACTTACAGAATATTCAGAAAGTACTGTTCTTTCTGGGATCAGACCAGAAAAAGGCCTGCTTGAGAAGATTTTAATTATTTGTGGTGGCCAGTTTCAACAGGGAGTGTCACAGGTAGTTTATGAATCGCATATGCTGCCCAAGCCTAGCATAGATGTGAACCTCCCCTGGCTAATTTGGGTTGGATGGGTTAGCCCCAGTGCACTCCGCACATACCACCCATTCCTCCCTGCTTAGACTCAGAGTCATGAAGGCCAGCACAGAAGCTGGCAGGGCTGATAAACTATTCCTGCGATGCACGGTAATATTTGAAAATTACATTTGAGCAATTTTGTTATGATTTGACTACACTTGTACGATTTGACAGCTCATAGCGTAGTGTAACCTGCAGATGTGCCTTATAGAATAGTCTACCACCCCTACATGGTAGCAGCTCTGTCAGGTTGCCTGTTAGCCATTTCTTTCATTTTTGAAACTTTTTGTTTTGCTACACAAAGTACTGGTGTAGGTGAGATGGTGACAGCTGAGCTCCTCTTTCTCCAGTTTTCATGTTAAAGCAAATGGTAGAAAATTAGATCTTGAGAGTTAGGAAACATTTAGAAGGACCTGACTGGCTAGCTTGGATCTAAGTGTCTCATGCATTTCACATGGTCTATTACTTATATTCAATAAAAATACTAATAACATCTTCAGGTTCTCTTTAACATTAAAGAGTAGCTTCCCTAATTTATTTAGAGCAAAGATTAAGACATAACTGGGGTGATATTAAATGGTGATACACCGGTCTGTATTTACACTGGGTTACCAATAGGTTCTGCAAGAATGTGACAGCTAATTGGCATGTTCCAGAATGATATTCTCAGTGTGTTAGTGACTGTACTTGAATTCAATGCAGCAAATGCAATAAGAATCCCTATGGACCAGGGTTGCTACATAGGTACAATATAAAGCCCACCCATCTATTAAGCTCCTTACATTTATCCTCTAAAACAATTAATCAAAATAAGGCTGCTGTGAAGCATAAATCAAAATTAGCCTTCTCCAATAAAACAACAACAAAAAAAGTCACTCCCATCAAATAAAAATTTTATTGGCATTTTAAGACTTCAGGAATGAATTTACAATACTTCTTTCTTATAGCAAAAATGATGTAAGAGAACATAGTTCTAACTTCTTTCCAAGTCCATTGAAATCTATAAAAATATGAACTAATTTTTTTTTTTACTATTTAAATAGCTACACTAGAAAAATATGATAATGTAATTAAGTATCAGGGACAATATCTTCTAAGAGATTCTTCTTTGCAGGAAGTAGCTTAACAGATCAGAGAATCTTATCACACACAGCAGTTCTCTGCTCTTGTTTCCAAGCTGACAATTTCAAGTATTGCTGCTGCTTCAGCTTTATTAATATAGTTTACCAATATTGTGTCCAACATTTTACTGTAAAACATTCAGGTGTGATTTGGCCCTCATGTCCGTCTGACATCAGAACCACACCTCCTATTTGCTTCAGAAGAGAAAATGGTTTGAAAAATTGCTTAACTAAAGGCAGTGGGAAGGGTTTTACTCAAGGTGTTTATTTACTGTGAATGTGATAATGTTTGAGTCATGGTAGTGATTTCTAACAGAGTTGTTAATAACTGGTACCTAGGTGAAAAGTAGCATCATTTTGGTTTATACTATCAGTGTCTGAAATGAGGTCAGGCACATATCTTGCCCTTTTCACCTTAACATCCCTCCTGGACTAAGACAAATAGCAACAGAGTGAGTAAAGAAGCAAACCCAGCTTCCTACATGAAAATTTCAGACAGACACAGAGATAGCTATCAGAATCTTCATCCAGACTTCTCACCCCATGATTTCTGTGGAAATGGTTGCAATATTAATGCCATAAAAATTTCTGATTTCTCTTAATTCAAGCAGTTTGGACTAATACAGCCTCCACTGAAGCTGAAGAAGTGAATTATTAAGCTGTATCTCCAGGATGTCGTTTACTTGTACACTATGCTCAGTTATTACACATTTAACTGAGACGAACAGACCTTTTGACTTCTCTGCTTTGCCAAGTTGTCACAGATATAAACTGGCTTAAGCTGTAAAAATGATTCTATAAAATTGGCTTTAAGCATTTAAAAAATGTTAAATATAAGTTTTAAGAACTTTTTAACAATCCCCACTTACTTAGAGCATTTTTCTTTTCTTTCTTCTGTATTGCAAGTGAATGAACCAGACTGATAGCTTAAAAATAAGTCTCAGTTTCTAGTCAGAGTTCTCAAAATCTATATTTCTCAGGTGGCCTATTCAGATATATGCTTCTTCAAAACCAAAGCTGGTCTGATACTTTAGGTTGATTTCTATGGACAGAAATTTTTTGGGTTTATGTCATATGAATGAGCAATCGTACTATGAAGCATGGTCCCTTCCATCCTACATGATTCCTCAGTAGATCCATGGGTGCTCAGAAAATAACTACTTCCAAATCTTGTTTTATCCATGAGTGAAAATTGTTATATAAGTAACTTAATCCTGTAACTTGACCAACCAATGATTCTTATTTGCAAGCAAAAAAAGGGTTTCCATATCCAGGTATTCCTTATACACTACACAAAAACCATATGGGTCACCTTTGGTCAGTCAACTTAGTAAATCACTAAGTGTTGAGTAAGTTTGCTTTACTGATGAAACTTTGCCCCAAAACACTGTGTACAGAGCATATGTTTTAAATTGTCTGGATATGCATAGTAATAGAATGTTCCTGCATTCCTAATCAAAACACATACTCGTACATTTTAGGACACTTTTCTTCTTAGCCAGCCTGAGAGTTGATTTATGTTTAACTAAATGTTCTTTTCTATAGGATTTCCAAATCAGTTCTGAGGAGGCAAGCATCTCTGCATTCTTCAGATATTGTGCATTCAGAAATGTGTGAATTATTCAGGAATGTGTGGATCCTGAATTATTGAGGATATGTGTGCTTTCCATGTCTGAATAATATAAACCAGAAAATTCAACATGAAATGTTCCTCCCTATTACCCTCCAGCCCTGAGGTAATGCAATGGTTTTCTGAATCCTGGACACTCCAGGAGAACTTCAGTTGTTCTCATTCATCCTGGGGCTCACTGGGACTGGGCTTTCTCCACATCCTAGGATTCAGTATACACCTGTAGTGCCTGGCTCTCACTGGCTGCTCCCTGCAGCTGGCAGAAAGTGGTGGTCGGCAGAACCACCAAGTTTTGAGATGGGGACTGGCTCAGGCCCTGTAAAGAAACAGAGCCTAAATGGAAAAATTGAATTAAAAAACAAGGGCTGTAAATGGTCATCTCTAAATCCTAAAGGGGAGATGTTAGAGCTCAGTCCCTAACAAAGCACACTGACTTGGTGTGCTATGGAGATGATCTGCTAACAAGTTCCTTTAGCTTCTGTGTATCATTAACTGACCTGTGACCTGGACTACACTTTGAGTAACAGGGGTAGTTCTGTCATTAATGCTGTGGATTGGTATACAGTAAACACATTTCCTAATTCTGCCACAGACACCTTATGATACAAATGGCATGTTATTCAGTTTCTTCCCTTCCTTATTCCCCAAATAAGGAACAGTATTATCAAGATGCTGCAAACCTCAGTTCCCTCTTGTTACTACATACAGATATTATGGAGATGAATCACGGTAAGAAAACAGACAGTGCAAATATCATTACCATGAAGAAATATCCTGTGAATGTGGATTTTGTTCATCTAACAGTAAATCAGCAATCTGTAATGTTTTCAGCAGCTGGCTATGTGGTAGTAAAACATCAGGCCTACAATATGGGCAAATGCCTCTATAAGTTATTTTTTTCATGCAGCTGAGATCAGGATTTGGCCTGTACAGTTAAATTGCCCTGATGACTTCTAAAAATAATCTAGACATAGATTACAGAGGATAAAGGGTATGCTGAAATTCTAGCTCATCTATGAAATCTTTTTTGTTAAAGACTTAAAAGAGCATTTCCCACAGTGCCCCTTTTCTATTTCAGCCCCAGCAGTCTACAGCAAGAATTGGTGGTGATTAAAATAATATGCCACATGAACTGAAGGCAGAGTTTAACTGATGTTAGTTATGGCCTGTTTACAATGCTGGCTGCAAAACTCAACCCTCCCCTACTATTCCTTAAGCCTAAGTGAACAGTTTTACTTAGACTATGGAAAAGTGATACTTTTCAAAGCACTGGTCCAAACAGAGATCTGTGAGGGATGTTGTGGGCAACAGCATGCTGCACCCTTTCATGAGTGCTTAAAATAGCAGTACTTTTTGTTCTTGCCATCACTTTTGGCAGAAGATTGTCCTTTCTGAGGTTGAAAATAGCTACAACAGCAGTATTTGAGTGATATGAGTGTGAGCTGTGGGCTTTGCATTGTATCTCAGTGTAAGAACCTATGTTGCCTCTAAAGATCTCATGTTATTCACACAACATGGAGGGTCTGCTATAAACAACAAACCTTCACAAATCTAAGTGGGTTTGAGATTTTACCATTTTGCAAAGACACTGCAGCAACTCTGATGAATTAATCCCTTTCTATTAATGCTCATTTTTTGTAACATGGATGAGCAAACCAGGCTACGGTCTTGACTTCCTCTTCTATGTTCTTGCTCCCTCCTAACTGTTTTAATTTTAAGATGGTATTTTCACCCTTCGAGGGGCTCCCACAGCCTTAGTATAGTTGTTTTTCCAGAGTGTTAAAAGTACGAGGGCGTAGGGAGCCACAGTGTCCCTGAGAGCAGCTGGAGAGGTGAAATGACTGGGATCAGGAGGCAGGCAGCTTTTAATTCTGATTCATGGATATGTTTGTGGAGAGTCTGTGCACATTAGATATTTTCACCATCCTTCAGTACCTTTGGGAGGCATCAGAGCTTGAGTTACACAGTTTCTGAAGCTGCCATGTAGGGTGATAGGCTTCCTGGTAAACTTACATGGAAAAGACTCATTTCCTTCCTGAGGGTGATCAAGGGGAGATGATAGAAGGGAACATCATTAGGGTGGACTAAGCTAGAGAGAAGTAGGACCTTTCAGGAGGACCCAGTTTATAGAATATAAATTCACACTCAATCACTCTTAAAATGTTCTTTGAAGCATGCATTACCTCTAACTTGGGTGTTGAAAGCTGTGGAAGTTTTTTCAGTCTCACTGTGATGGTATTAGAATGATCATATCCAGTATCTAGATCAAAAATCCCTATTCCTTTGTCGGGGTGAACTGAATACAGGAGGCAAAAGAAGGCAGCTTGCAATTCAGAATAATATTGAAAGAGTATAATAGAGTGTATTCAGCCAACATGCACTTGGCTTGGAGAAAATAAAACAAGTTAATTCCACTAGAATCATGAAGGGACTTCTGAAGCTGTTGACAATTGTTTTCAAACACTTATAAATAAAGAAAGTGTAAATCCACTGGTTGTGTGATGAGAAAAATATTTTAATGGGTGCCTAGGCATCAATGTAGAGTCTCTAATGAATAGCTCAGCAGGCTACAACTGAATTTTCACCAAGTTTTTAGTTATAACGCAAATATAGTGCTTCAAACAGCATGTTAGCTAAGTAGCTAAATCTGGACTAAGTTTGTGTGACTGGCCAGAGCAAAAGGTCTTTGCTTTGGCCTGACAGGCTAAAACTTCAGTGATCTTCACTAAGTTGTGTATAGAATAAATCTTACTACTGTTCTTCCTGCTGAAGCCCAGCCAGGAACAGAGGAAGGCATACTGCTGATGTCATTGTCTGGAGCTGTTAGGTCCACATTTATCAAACTAGACATGCCATGGAGGCTAAATAACAGGTTGCAAGCACTGAGGGCTCTAAATCTAAAAATCTTCATATTGTTTTGATAGCTTTAAATAAAAATCCACTTAAACTGGCAGTGAACATAGAGAAAATCCTCTATTCTGACTACACTTGCATCTACGTTACCATTTTCCAGCAGCATAAAGAAGTATGTGAATTCATGTCCTGTGAATGCACAGAGACAAGAGATTTTTAGCCATACCTCTGGTAGTAACAGAGGTAGTAAGTTTGTTTGAAAACAAGTATTTGTCCTAAGCATGAGACATAGAGAGCATTTGATATTAATGTGGAGGGGATTATATGCCTCTTCAAATGCATTGCCTGAAAGGTTGTTGGTACAAGCGAGCTGTTCTTAAATCCCAAGTGCACCAAAAGACTGATGTACACAGATAAACATCAATGGGTGGAAAGTAGGCAGCTAGCCAATTTTTATTTTGAAGTTTAATCCATTGGAGAAATAGTTTCTAGCTTATGCATAACATTGTTTCCATTTTTGCACAGATTTTCATATTCATTTTCTAAAAATCTGCCTTTGATTATCTCTCTATATGAAGGAAGTGCTTTGTCCTTATCACTGAAAACAACAAAAGCAAAAATGTACGGTTTTCTTCTCATTCCTTTATGGTTTCTAAATGACATAGAATGATTAATGTCAAAATCCTTATATTATTACACATACTACACATATATCAAACTGCTTTCATAGTTCTGTTGGATTGTTCTGTGTGGCATGGTCTGTCACCTGTAATGCAGTTATAAATCTCTGAAGTCAATCAATTTATCCTACAGATTACTCCTAGGAAAAATTAAGTAACTGCACTGTTTAATTTATGTTGGGCTAAGTACATGTATGTATCACTTTTCCCTAAGAATTATTTGCTTAGAGCTCACATAACAAACTCTGAACATTTTCCCCTTAATCCTTCTGGGATAAGTATGCAACATATGTAGTTTTATTTAAATTGGTGGGCTTTAAAATGTCGTCTTCTGCTAGGGAATTGTCTCTTTTCTCTTGCCTAGAAAATGAGTGCAGCTTTCACCGCTGAAATTTCAGTGTAGCTAGAGATTTTAATGTGACATCGTTTAGAATAATAAAAATAAACTTCTCCCGCATAAACAGTGTGTATTGAAAGTTATTAACACTTAACATGCTTATCCAGATATTGTTCTCTTAATTCTGAATAGAGAATACCAGTGTCAGTAACTATTAGTTTTCTTTTTTTTTTTGAGGTTTTCTATGTCTGTTTCTTGATCTTAAAAAGTCCCGAGCCCGACCCAAGAGACTGGACACTCCTGCAGATTCGTGTTCAAGTTGTTTATTGTTTCTTATCTCTCAGAGTCTGGAGCAAGGACAGCAGGACCTGCTCCTCCAAAATTCACAGCAGGAATGACGACTGAGAAGGTCGTCTTTACCTTTTTATCTCTTTCAGGAAAACCAACCAAGTTCTACAACGTATAATTGTTTATCAATTTTTCCCAATTAATTTCTACCTTTTCTTAACATGACAGTGCTACCTTCACCAATCCCCCATCACCTTCATCACAGAAGAAAATGGAGGAGAGAGAAGAAAGAGGAAGGGGAAGGGCACCGCCCTTTGCCCTCCATCTTAACTTTTTTCCCTCGTACCTCCATAAATCTAAAACTACAATCACCCAGTGACAAGATAAGCTAATTACACACTCTCTTTCTATTTTGTATTTCATCTCTCAATGTGGGCAGCGTTCTCCAATGACACGGCTCAAGCATAGAGTTCTGTGCTTTCGTCTCGAGTTCCGAAACTGTCTGGCATGGCTCCAGACCCCCCTGTACAGTCCGAGGAGTATTCTGGGCTGCCACAGTAACAGCATCCCATAATTCTAATATAAAGCATAGGTAAAGCTTTAAGGACATTTTGTTGTGGAAATGGAGGGCAGTCTCCATTTCCAACCCATAGTCTCTTTCTATATAAGTAACAGGTGAGACAGTGTGTAAGTTTGGTTCTTTCACAGGCACAGGCATCCTGTGTCCAGCAGTTATAATCTGTTAATGACATACACTTTTTATTTCCCTTCTTTCGTCACTTTACATTCTGAGAAGTATCCTTGAGTAGCATTGCAATTTGTGATTCGTGTAAAAGGAAGACCAGCTAGAATGAGGACTAAGAATTATATATATATTTCAATATGTAATATTCAAGTAATATTTTAATTACATGACTTTCCTCTAGTGTGACATTGACATTTATCTTCAGAGCATTTGAATTGCAGTCATTATTTAAGCTTATAATACATCCTCATAATCTTTTTCTCCTAAAACTGGTGCAAGTAATGAAGACTGAATCTTTAGCAACATAAAGAATTTCTCTAAAATGACAACATTATCCTGTTAAGAAACTTTAAATCTTGTTTAAATGAGCATAAAAAGCACATTTTTAAGGCCACTTTTATGGAACAAGTGATGCATAATGGACAGCCACACTAATCATTTTGTGTGAGATAATTTTTGTAAGTATCATTATAATGTTCTGAGATAAACAACTAACAGTTTAATCTTACGAATCAGACATATTCTGGTTACTGTGATGGAAATCTTCAACCACCCTCCAAAACACCTTAGAACGGCCAGAATAAAAAACAATTGTGGAAGATTTTTCCTTTAACTTAACTAGGTGTTAGATTCATGTGAGACTCTTTTAGAATTCTAATACACAATCTACAGAAAGAATAAAATAATTTTTCAGCTTCTAACGTCACAGATTGATATTACTGCTGTATCTCTTTAAAATAATTTGAAAGGCAGTGTCAATTGGTAGGAGAGAGACTGTTGTTTTCAGGGGTTATTCTTTCCCCAAAATAACTCTTCAGGAGATGGGAAATGTTTCTGAAGAGCTCTCAATTTCTTTTACCCTTTTAGTGTCCTAAATAGTGAAAACGTTTTAAAAAATTCAGCGTCCTAGAGCACCTTCTATAATACTGCAGCTTCTAAGCAGCATCAGATATTGAGAGAGACAGATTTATTAGAACATCAGAAGGAAATGAAAGAGAGGGCAGTGGCTCCACTGTGCAGCCCAAAAATCAACCTCACTGGTGCTTCCAGTCTTAGCCCAAGGCTATCAGTAGGCCAAGTACGTGGTTTTCTTTGAGAAGCGGAGCATAAGTGCTTCCAGAGAAATTCAAGCAAGCGTGAAGTTTCCAAGCCAAGTTCTATTGCTGCTCTCCAAATTTACAGTTCTGAGAAAGTATTCTACTTAAACGGAAAAACAAACAGATTCCCCCAGTTGTAGCCCCTTCTTCCACGGGCACAGATAAATGGCATAGGAAGCTTTTTTTAAGCTAATGTGGGACCCTAATGCTAACACTTGCCCTCTCTGTCTGAAGGACTCTCCCAAGAATACTTTTGACCATTATTTGGTAAAAATCATTAAACCCAGGCAGTTTGTTTTGGCTGAGTTTGAGACTGATTCAATCCATTCTGAGCTATTTTGTAGTGGTTTAATGATCCAAACTTGTGTGCATCTTCGGGGCTCAGGAAATGTTGGCATGAGTGCAGGGTTCTTAGTTTCAAAAGTATTAAAACATCTTACCCTTTCACCAGGGTTTTATTTCTCTCATTACACCATACAAAAAGAAGAGCTCCTCATTCTGCTGCCAAATTTTACTCTCTTAATAATAACAAGTAAATGAAACAAACAATACAAAACGGATCATTTTAATTCTACCTAGCATATGTACATATGTTTGAAAAAGGATGACAAGACAACACTTTCTTCTACAAAATCTGTCAAAGTGCCAAAAGTTAATTCCTACTTCAAGGTCTTTGTAAAGGTGTATCAAATCAGTAGGGGTGATTATAGATAATGATAAACATAGCAGAAACATTAAAGAGAATAGTGAAAGTATGAGTACTTCAAATAGTTTGGTCTGTTATTTTGTTGCAATATCATCTGCTTGCAAATGGTGGACATCTTTGACAAGATAGGAAAAATAGTCACAATCTTAAAATGAAAAATGAAAAATGTACTCAAAAACAGTTTCTATGAAGCTGAGGGTTAAATTAGGTAAGAAGAATATATACCTATGTCATTAAGTGATTTGGTAAAATCTGTGGCATGTTGCAAGCAACAGCAACCACTATTTACTGGGCTACAAGGCTACAGATTTTTAGTATAGATTGGGGGATTTTTTGATTCCTCATTGTCTATACCATTCAGATTGATCAACTGATCCATCTACCTATCTTCTGAAATTTCATTCCCACACAAGAGTAATTCATCTTCTATTGTTGCGTGAAATTCTTCACAGAATCACAGAATCAAAGAATATGCTGAGCTGGAAGGAACTCAAAAGGATGATCCAGTCCAACTCCTGGCCCTGCACAGATCCGTCCCCAAGAGTCACACTATGTGCCTGAGAACATTGTCCAAATGTTTCTCGAACTCTGTCAGGCTTGGTCCTGTGACCACTTCCCAGGAGAGACTTTTCCAATGTTTAGCCAGCCTCTGGGTGAAGAACCTTTTCCTGATGTCCAGCCTAAACCTCCCCTGACACAACGTCAGGCTGTTCCCTCGCTCCTATCACTGGTCACCAGAGAGAAGAGATCAATGCCTGCCTCTCCTCTTCCCTCACAAGGAAGTTGTAACTGCAATAAGGTCTTCCCTCAGTCTCCTCCAGGCTGAGCGTACCAAATGCCCTCAGTGGCTCCTCACACAGCTTCACTTCAAGGCCCTTCACCGTCTTTGTTGCCCTCCTTTGGACACTCTAAAAGCTTTATACCTTTTTGTAGTGCTGTATTTCCCCAATCCTTTTCTTACTAAATGCCTGCCCTTCCCCCATTGTCCTCCCTTCCCTGCCCCTAGTCCTGGCCACTCCCTTGGGTTTTCCCTATTGGTTCTGGTACCCCAACCCCACCCATGTACCGCCCCTGGGCCCTGAGACCATCAGTCCATGTGCCCTCTCCGCCCCCCTGTCCCCATAGAAAATTCCTGGCTCCCTGCCATTTTGGGGCTCTCTGCCTCTGGGAACCTGCATGCCACCATGTGAATAAAGTTCTTCTGTGGTCCCCATGCAGAGACCCTTCTCGGCTCCTTTATCACCTCCGTGTTGCGGAGCCGACAGCCGGAGCAGCGTGGGGCCGCCGGAAGGGCTACGGGAAGCGGAACAGCCGCTATTCCCCAAGGCAGCCCCGCAGCGCTCTCCGGGAAGGTTTGCAGCTTCCCATGCCAACGCAGAAACTACAGACCGCAACACTTTCTTACATTGCGGTGCCCAAAACTGCCCCGAGCACTCAAGGTGAGGCCACCCCTGTGCAGAGAAGAGTGGGACGATCCCCTCCTTTGACAGGCTGGCAATGCTGTGACTGATCACTCATTTCATGGCAGCTTTCCAGGTCTTTGTCATCCTTGTATCCTTCCTCTGAATCCTTTTCAATTCTATCTTACCACTGCTGAGATATGAAGATGACAGTACCCTGTCGTCAAGATGGGGCTGCGCTGTGGACTCAGTCACATGGTGGAAATGTTTCTTTTTTCACTCTTTCGGTGCCTTCCCCTTTAACTCTTACTACTTGGACTGTTTCCATGGCTGTTACTGGATATTCATAGAAATATGAATTATAAATCTGTGATACTTTTTCTGAATAGTAATCTCTAATTCAGAGCATGTCGTGAATTATCCATGTATGTGTGTGTGAGTGTATGTAGGTAGCTAGTTTAGGTATTTAGGATATATTTAGTTAATTTTCCTTTCTCTACATGCATCCATTATCACCGATTTTCCTAAAGCATTGTACCCCATTATCACACACATATACTAATTTGCTCAAATGTTGACTAAATGGAGATTTTAAATGAACTTCTTCTTTATTTTAAATAACTTGCTTTGAATTGGTTGTTTTCTTACTTTACCTAGCATTAATTAACTTATGCAGAATAAGAATAACTTAATTCTACTTTTTTTTCAGAGTGATTTTGTCTTCAGGAATAAAAATATGAAGAATTTGACTTAACCTAACATACAGTCGACTGCTACTTGGAAATACCTTAAATGATTTATAACTGCTTTATTAGATTTGAAAATCAAGAAAAACTCTTAGTACAGTTTAAACATTCCGTTCAAAGTCTTTCATGTTTAGTAGAATCAGTTGTTGTCTTTCTGCACTGCCTTTTCCTTCTGCCTTAAGTCATTACGAGACACGCTTGTAAGCTAATTGGAACAGGAGCCCTCTATGTCATAAAAGGCAGAGTGAAATTGTAGAGGATGCTCATTATATTATATTATAGTTTCAGAATGAAATTATAGAGGATATTCTTTATATTAATATATAATATTGTAGTCTCAGATTCATTAGTTAAGTTCCAAAGTTCATTTATGATTCACTGTGGTTTATATCTATGTGAACAACAGCCCTCACAAAGACAATTTTCACCATGACACTGAGAATAATAGTGTTATTTATTCCACAAGGTGATGAGGATTCGCAGTGATTAATATATATTCATACATATAAAATAACAATGAATTACTGTTGATTTTTGTCTTTGGTTGAGGGTTGGGGTATTCTTAGTTGTTTCCATTTCAATTACTTACTTCTAGAAACTGTAATCAAATTATTTAAATGCTAGCAGACTGATCAGATGTTTGATCAAAGCAGCACAAGGAGCAATGCAAGCAATTACATCTGGACCTTTTGATGGGAATTTTGATTACTTGTCTGTGTGCTCAGAATTAAGAAGGAAGGGCATATAAGGCCACAATGTCCCATATTACTAATGCCACAAAAAATTTGGAGAACTAAAAATACCTAGAGAACTTCTATATCTATAAAATGGTTTTAGGGGCATCATACAGTTCATGGAAAAAAGTTAACTCATTATGAATATCAAAGGAAATTATTGTGACAAAGTGTTTACCACACTATAGGGTAAATTTACAGTTCCAGCTGCAGAGCACAACATGTTGCCCAGAGAAGTAGTGGCTGTCCAATCCCTGGAAAAATTCAAGATCAGTTTGGACAGGGTTCTGAGCATCCTGATCTAGTTGAAAATTTCCCTGCCCGTTGCGGGGGGTGTTAGACTAGAAGGCCTTTAAAAGTCCCTTACATCCCAGGCCACTTTATGATTCTATGATTATTTATATGCTAAACGATAGAAATTGTTCACTGAAATGGATCAACACGGGAGGCCACAGTCTGTGGCCATCAGATGGGATGGGGAGCCCTGCACCCTGAGCCAGGGCAGAGTGTAGGCTGCAGTACTTAAGGAGACAGACTCATGTTTTTCTTCTCCCACTCTTTCAGATATAAGACCACAGAACAGGTGTCCAGGTCAGCCCTGCCATGAACTGGAGAAATGGTTTCTTGTAGGAGGACAAATCTGAGATCATTTCAGTGCTGTAATGTCGTGTGCTTAGGTTAGCAAATTTGTGTGTTCCTCTGGATCAGCTAAGGTCTTCAGCAGGAGTGCTAAAACAGCTGAAACAAGGGCAATTTGTGAAGTCCAAGCTGCTACCCTGAGACACAAGTGGAATTATTCCAAGGTGCTGCTCTCCAGTAAAGTGTGGGCAGCTTGTAGGTAGTTTGGAAAGTGGGAGTTTAGCTGGAGGTCTGGCAAATTTTATTAATCTCAGCAGTTTTGTAAATCTCATTACTGGAACCATGACCTATATGAAAATGGTGCTTTTCAATCATTCCTAACTTGGTCTTTAACATTCACTCCAATATTATCCATTTAATCTCAAACATTTTACCTTGCCATAATCTTTCAGACGGGCTTCATTTGAAGTGTAGCTAGCAAATTGCTTTGTAGGTAGGATGAAGAAAAAATGGATTACAGCAGCTGTAGTGTTTCCTTTTAAAAGCAGCTTCTCAAAAGTAACTTGGATCTGTTTTTCAAAGAAAACAATAACTGTGTTCTCTTGTTCATGTTCCAGAAGAGAGTATTTGATGCTCAAAGAGCCTTTTTTAAATGGTAGAGAAAGCCCAAAATTTAGTTTGGCATGGAAACCTTGGGGATATCATCCTCAACAGGGATGATGCTTCTGTTGCTGCTGATTGTAACCCCAGTGCACCTCTTGTTATAATATAAAATGAATTAATACAGATGCAGAGGAAGGATTTAAAGAGAGTTTAGAGATAATCTCTGGACAATAGAACTTCTACAATTTAGGTGAAGGAGTTAAAACAAACAAACAAAAAAAACAACTAAAAAAACCAACATGAAGTTTTAAAATTTTTTTTATGGCGAAGATGGAGTGGATGCAAAAAAGAAAGTGAAAAAAACAGTCTGGCATGAGCCACAGGCGAAGGAAATAGTGCAACTTCAAGTATTAATTGGATTATTATCCTTCACATGTTATAATGTTTTTTTCACATAAATTAAAAAAATGGAACGTACTGAAAACAAAAGCTTTTTCTTCAGCATTTTATATAGAATATTTTCTATTAGTGCATATTAAAATCTAGAGATTTGTCAATCAAATGAGAGATTTGGCAACCTAGGTAGCAAAAATGAATGGGCAGAAGAAACTTCTTTGGTGTATAAGAGATATAACACATATTATGGATCTTAATTCCCAAATGCTGGAAATAACATTTGCCACAGAATAACATAAAACCTTCAAACTGATTGGTTGAAACAGTATAGATCAAGTAATCTCATGGGCTTCTCCTCCTGTTATTAACATACAAAAGCGCAGATGTGTTGCTGGATTCTGAGCAGTGACAATATGAGAATGTGCGCTTCATTTTGTGGTGAATCTACATCAGTAAAAGAACAGCATCAAAATAAATATATTATCAACCCCAAAGACTTTTAAGGTTTCTTTCATCTTTGATTCCTTTTGGCAACAGATAGTAACTGGAATTCTAATAATGAAAAAGCACTATCACGATTGTTTGAAGTGACACAGCACTCTACAGCCTTTAAGAAATACTTTCTTGTTTTGGGTCAACTGCGGTATCACCATGTGGGTGTTGGCGGAGAAGCTGCTGCTTGTTCCAGAGGTGTTCCCTGGTGAAGGAGCCCCCGGCAGTGCTGCTTGGCACACTGGCAGGCCAGCTCTCTCACCCGTGCGATGGAAACACGCAGCCACGCTCACACTGAGCTGGCCGGCTCAGGCGTAACTAACAGCAAGGAGTTCGGAGGCGGCCCCCGCATGGAGCTCCGAAGGGTTTATTACCAAACCACATCGAAGCAGTCCAGTCACAAGAGGGACAGCTTCTGCCTGGGACACACTTATAAAGGGGGACGGAAGGGAGGCGGGACAACACAACAGCAACCAGTGGGGAGAAGGAAGGGGCGGAGTGGGGCCTGGATTACAACCTTTTAAGGGATACAAGGGGCGTCTGGCTGCTGGCCAGCCAGCCAGACCGAATCTACCTAGGGTCACAAGATCTGGTTGAAGAAGCCTCTCTACTGAGTTAAGGGGGGATCTTTAAACTTTGGAGTTGGACCCTCTGTACCTGGGCTCTTTGGCCCCCCAGCCACCACAGCCGCTGGAACACTGCGGCTTTTCCTTTGTTTTTTTTTTTCTCATTCTCTGAAATGTAGGGAAGAAATAGTAAAATCACTGGGTGAGAGGACAATATGAGTTATAGAATCAGAAAATAATTTAGGTTGTACAGGAAATTTGCAGGTCTCTTTCTCTAGCCCTGTTTAATAAAATATAACTTCAATGTTAGGTCAAGCCACACAGCTCCTTAATACCTTCTGTTTTTAGACAGAAATAGGAAAGGAATTATGGAAAAAGCAAAGAACAACAAAGTATTTCCAGGCCACTTCCTTTTTTATGTTCTCCTTGTTTTAAATGGAGGTTTTGGACAAGTTCCCACATTGGATAGCTGCAAAACTCCAAGATAGCAGATTCAGTAGCTGAAAGAGGACTGTTGCCATCACTGAGTCTCACCATACGTGTAACACAAGCGATGGATCTTCCCTGCTTTATTTATTCAGACCTACTACTCAGTGCTTATCTGTGGGAGGAAAAAAAACGAAGGCACAATACAACTTAATTGAACTAGTTAGGCATGTTGAAGTACAATGGAAACTTAATCATCTAATCTCGAAGCTTTGTTTGGTGCTGCTCCTTCCTACTTCAGGTTATAGTCAGTGAGGATTACCTGTGGAAATTATTTTTTAGAAATTCTTTTAACAGTCTGTGGGCTACATAAAGTACAGACTATGTACATGTCTGACAGAGCTTTAAGGCAGACCCTCCACACTTTATTTTCATAATGACCAATGCACCCAAATGACATTAAAGCCCTACAACCCTCCAACTCAGAACTTGGAACAGAGAAGCCTCATATTTTCTGGGCAAGCAGTAAGGTTAGAAAACCAGTCTCCCCTCTGTGGGATGTACTCTGCCACTCAGGACATGCCCTTCACCCCAGACTTTCAGCACCTTCCAGAGCTGTGTCAGTATTCATGTTGAATGTCAGTGTTCACCTGAGCCACAGTGTGATTTTTTCCAAGTATCTCCAAAGCCTGGTTATTGGCCTGCATCCTGCCTGTGACCCAGGAGCCTCGCAGCCCTGATGAACATTGCCACCTACCTCTTTGCTGAGCGTGTGGCTTATCTCTGCGTGCAAACACTGGGCTGATCCCCAGCGAGGAGTAGATGTTTCTCCCCTCCTGCCACACGTTTCTACCTGACACAAACAGGGCAGATGGGATAAGGACTTGCTCAACAACATGTCTTTAATACACCTGAACATATGGTGTGCATATAGCAAACCGAGCATAAATGAAACCTTTACACTGTCTGTCACAATGTGTCAGCACACGGAAACTCTGACATGAGCTAGAACATCTCTTTTAGTATGAATATTGGACTGCTCATGGGATTGGCTTTGACAATAATGATTCAATCCAAAATTACGTTTTTTTTCCCCCTCCTGAAAGAATGTGGCAATATTTGGAGTCAGTATTTGGGTTCAGACTGTACCTGGGGTGGGATGGTTAGAGAGAATAAGTCGCGCATTGTTCAGCATAGCACTTGGCAGTTCTGTCAATAAGCAATGAATACAAAATTATTTGCTGCTACAAAGAATTATTCAATTACTGATTAATTCTTATTCAATCTAAATTTGAGCCAGGTGCCTGTAGTTGACACTTCCACAACAGGGGCCAAGCTATTTCCAAGGCTATGCCTTCATTAGAAAGTAAGAAATCAAGTACAAAAGCTTTAAAACAAGGCTTTAAATTGTTTTTACATCTGATATTTGCCAGTCATTTTGCGTGAATAGAACTTTGAGGAAAAATGTAATTAAGTAGAGAAAAAATTGTATGGTAAGACTATGTGAAAGCAAATTCACTGTCCTATAAAACCTTTCAACTTCCATAAAATCTTATTTTCTCTAGTAGGACTGAAACCTGGTGCAGAGGTATGTGATCAAATCTGCTCCAGTTCCAATGGTTTGAGAGGTTGCCTTGTCCTAGTTGACTGCAAGGTCATTTCAGGGCTGCCTTGTTTGCTTATCTCAGGTGTGAGGTGAAATTTATGAGTCTATCTCATTTCCACTGTCATTTAAACTACTGCATTTTCATTCACAGCTGGGACGCTCCAACACCACATTCTGGCAAGAGGATAACTCACTAAGGTGAAATAATTTAATTGCATGTGATGAAACATCTGTACTCCGAGATTATTTTTTGCTATTAAAAAGGAATAACAAGGTGCTGACAGCTGGTGCACTTCAGCTGGTGCACTTCTCTGCCGTGTGGGAGAGCTAAGATCCAGTCTTGACATCAGGGCTTACTTAAAATCATGTTTGGAAACTGAAACAACTCCAGAAGACAGACACAAGGCAGCTGGTTTATAAAAAGCCAATCATTAGAGCAGGCAAGTTTGAACAACAAGATGTCCGACTCTCAGTTTCTCAGGTGAATAAAGTACAACATGGATTTAATCTCTCAGATGCCAGGAGACTGCTTAACAATTTGGATGTAGCATCTCACCTTTTTCATAAATTCTTAGCCAGTGAGAGCATAGAGCACAGGTATTGCCTTGAACTTGCAATTTGAAAATGGCTTCTGAGACCTGATGAAACATAATCTGAGTTTAAGATTCAGAATATCATGTGAAAATAAAAGGAGATGTTGCACAAGATTGGAGAAGATTGGTCTGGAAATAAAAAAATTGCTCAGAAGGCAGAAAGAAGTCTTTCCTAAAAACATCAAAATATCAGAGTTTATCAAGGACTCTAATCCAGATTCTCTAAAAAATTATTCCAGTATTAAATACTTTTAAAAATCTAATTATGACATCAGTGAAAGTCAAAGTCAAAAAATTGATGTAGATATTTTTGAGAGAAAATGACAAACCATTGAGATAAACTCTCAAGGGGGATCGTGGAATAACCCTCTCGGGGTTCTGATACACATCAGTCAAACACAGGAGATGCAAAAAAAGGAGATGCAACACAGGAGATGCAACAAAAAAAGAAGAAAATACAAGGGATTTTACATGTAAGCTTTTGAGTGAAATGTAAAATCTGTTTGGAAACAAGACGATGAGCTGGATTTTCCAGTGATCCCTTTTCACCTAATTGTTATGAAAGAAAAACAAAACAAAAACAAAGTATGAATCAGATCACTTCTTAGTAATGGTTCTTCGAATGGAATGTTCTCTTAATCTGAGTATTTCTGTAATGTTGTCAAATCAGCCAGTCATATTTTCCTGGTACAGTTTGTCCTTTATTTACTTTTTACCCTTCTGGAAGTTTTCAATATTAAATTATACTTCCATTTGCATTAATGGAAGCATTTTCATGAAGAAAGAACTGTGATGAACTGGACACAATTTGTCATGCTGGTTGTCTTATTTTGCAGTTTGATTTACTTCTCTTCAGACAACAGGGCTGTACCAAGAATTTGTGTTATAATCAGTCATTTGAAAAGGTTATTCACTGTGTAACTACTTCATTTACATACAATCTGAACTGACTGGCTATGATATATTGAAGTGTCTGGGTAATATATTGCCTTTCTTGTTTTTTTGACAAATACCTCAATTCTTAAAGGGGTTTTTCCAGGGAAGTAAGAATAAAAAGGAGGTAAAACTCTGACAACTACAAACAAGCGCTGAAAAATATTGCAGAGAAATTTGTATTCCCTTTTTGTGCCTCTTCGCTCCGTGGTCTGCAGTTTATGTAACACAGTGTCAGATGGACTGTGGTCTGTAAAGACGATTGAACAGCTTGAAGCATGCCAAGGAAGAGTTCTTATTTCTTAAAAAAAAAAAAAAAAAAGAAAAGAAGGAAAGAAAGAAAGAAAAAAAAGGCACAATAACAACAGAATCATTTTTTTAAAAAGGTTTTTAGAAAATTTTTCCAAAGTTTCATGACACCTTGCCACAACAACCCCCTGCACCACTACAGGTTGGGGACAGAGTGGCTGGAAAGCAGCCAGGCAGAAAGGGACCTGGGGGTGCTGATGGACAGCCAGCTGAACGTGAGCCAGCAGTGTGCCCTGGTGGCCAAGAAGGCCAATGGCACCCTGGCCTGTATCAGCAATAGTGTGGCCAGCAGGACCAGGGCAGCGATTCTTCCCCTGTGCTCGGCACTGGTGAGGCTGCACCTTGAGTGCTGTGATCAGTTCTGAGCCCCTCAATTCAAGAAGGATGTTGAGGTGCTCGAGTGTGTCCAGAGAAGAACAATGGAGCTGCTGAAGGGTCTGGAACACAAATCCTTTGAGGAGCTGCTGAGGGAGCTGGGGTTGTTCAGCCTGGAGAAAAGGAGGTTCAAGGGAGACTTTATTACTCTCTACAGTTCCCTGAAATAAGGGTGTAGCCAGGCAGGGGTCGGTCTCTTCTCTCAGGCAACCAGTAACAAGACAAGAGGACACAGTTTTAAACTGGGCCAGGGGAGGCTTAGGTCAGCCATAAGGAAGAAGTTCTTCACAGAAAGGGTGATTGGGCATTGGAATGGGCTGCTCAGGGAGATGGTGGAGTCACCATCCAGGAGATGTTTAAGGAAAGACTGGATGTGGCACTCAGTGCCGTGGTCTATTTGACAAGGTGCTGTTCAGTCATAGATTGGATTTGATGATCTCAAAGTTCTTTTCCAACCTAGCTGATTCTGTGATTCTGCGATCTAGAATTCTAGATGAAGAGAAAAGCCAAGTAATTCCACTTCATTTACACTGTACCAGTGTTAGTAAAAAATAATTGGACTTGTCACATTCAATTTAAGACTTCTGAAGAGCATAAACAAAATCGAATTTTGTCAGTTTGAGATGGCAGGGTGTCATGGGGTGACTATGTTGTTTGTATCGGTATCCCATATCACTGCTCTATGCCTAGACATGACTCCTGTGCCTTCTGTGCCTTTAAGAAGAAAACTGAACTTTACAAAGCAATCTGAGTTTTCAAGGTCTTGCTCTCTGCATTCTGGGGTTGGGAGGAGAGGAGCAGAGGAAGCAGGCTTGCTACCTTTTTTCCTCTCTCGTTTTTTTTCCTTCAGCTTGTTCTTCTCTGGAGTTAGTTATATTGGAATTTTGGAGGTTTTTTTCNCAGCCCCTGCCCCCACGCCGAGTCAGCTCCGAGGGCAAGAGAGAGAGGACACCCACAAACGGACTTTTAAATCTTTCAGGTTTTCTCCCCACAGCGGAAGGTTTTAGTTTTTAGCATTAGTAGTCCTTACCTGTCTGTTTGTTGAATAAATAGTTTTTATTCTCTCTTTCACATTCCTCCGAGGAATTTTTTTTTCCCGAACCTAGTGGGGGAGGGGTGGCTATAGCCTGCCTTTCTTTGAGGAGACGTTCCCTCTGGACGTTTTCCCTAAATTTGGCCAAAACCATCACACAGGGCAAATATTCATCATATGGGAAAAAGCAAAGAAACTGCCTTTCTGGAGTTAGGTGATTTGGGCTCATTGCTCCTTGGAGGCTGGGAAGGAAATCTTCATGGGATGACTTTTCCTGGGAATGTTTTCCCCTTTGAGCTTGGCCATAGTTTCTCCCCTGTGCCCTCACGCACCAGTTTCAGCAGCAGTAGCAGCCACCATCCAGCCCTTCCACAGCCTTTTGTCTCACCCAACTTTGTCCCTGCACCCAGGAGTAGTGCCTGAGGAGTAGGCACTACTGTAATATGCAGCCCCTCTGGTACCCACACCTGGAAAAGAGAGAATTAGCCCCCTTAAACCAAACAGGGTGGATGTTGTGATCTTCCTAAGTCCAGCTGCATATGCAGAGCAGTAGCACTGCAGTCCACTGCCCCTGCTCTGTTGTGGAGACTCAGAGACGAGTCTTTGGCAGGAGGCACAGCTGTGTCAGTAGAAGTCCCAAGAAGACCCAAAATGCAGTACACCACAGTTAAACTGCCTTCTTTGTCAAAAAGAGGGAAAAAAAATTATCACTCCATTAGGCAGTCCTGTGATATAGGATCCATATGGGACTTGAGCGTACAAAATTTTGAGTTTTCTACACTGAATTTGAATCTTACCTCTCATTTAAATGTGAAAAGGCCACATGAAAATGATACAACACGGTTTCCTTGTGATTGCCTAATCATAGTCAAACCTATATTTTTCACGGGTCTGCAGATGACTGAATATTATCATCATGTATGGCTAATTAATACTTTATACTAAAAAAGTCTTCCTGGTTCTCCATCATCAGTGGCCAGTGGAGCCCAATGGCCGCCCAATTTGTATGGACTGGAAGTCTCCTCCCAGGCTGAACTGAGTTCCCAGCTATGACAAGCAACCACAAGCTGTATAAACAAAGGGTATTGTGGTAAAGAAAATATCTAACTCTGTATTTAGAAGTTACCAAAACAAAAAAGGTACTCAGACCGATAACAGATAAAAGTAATACAGATGAAGGATTTATGGGAATGTTGGTTAAAGACACATTGTTAGTGTCTGATAATAAGGAAAAGATATTGTCATATATTTGCCAAATTGCTATGAATTTTTTTAAAGATCCACACTCACTTCCTCCTTGTATTGAGTATTTTGCCTTCTGCACAGCTGTAAAGATCACAGTCTTAAGATGTCACAGATATTGAATTTGTGATAGTTTTGGCATGTCTGTTTGATGCAGGATTAAAAAGTGAACAATATGATCTAAATCTGTGTTTACATAGCTGGCAAATGTACCGTATAATTTCAAAGGAAATCATAAGTTATACCATGCTCAGTTCTTCTGCTACTTAATCATGTTTTTCCCTATTTCTCTCTGTTTAGATCATTGTTCAGAAAACTGAGAGACACTTATAGGCATTTGAAAAGGCCTGAAGCTCAGATTCCTGTTATCAAGGATCAGCATCCCCCCTCTCATTCCAACCCCAGTGTATATCTTTAGCTTTGACCAAGTCATCTACTCTTGACACCTGTTCTAGGAGAGGAAGCTGTAAGATCTTTTTCACAGTTAAGCAAAGTGAGTAGCGCAGATGAGACATAAAAATGAAACTCTATTTCAAAGGAAAATTGCAGATTTGTTTCTGTTTAACTACTTGGACATAAGTTCGTAACATGAACCACGTGCACAGATCCATTCAGTTCACCAGTGAACTCACTTTCTCATGAGTGCATCTCCCAGAAGCAGAGAGAAAACTGGTGTTTTGGACAGACAGCTGATAAAAGTACTGAGTGTTGGCTCCTTTCCCTGCTAAGTCATCCCTGCTACTGCACAACTTTGCAACTGCAGCTGAACCACACCACAGGATTGGTCCTACGGGCTGAAGATCAAAAAGATCAAGTCATTTTGATCTTTGTCTTGTTTTAGATTCCATAGACATCTTAGTACTGTGTCCCAGAAAGAGTTACTACAAATGTTTAGTTTCCATGTTCACGTTTTCTGACTTCTTGTGAAATTATTAATATTCCTGCAGAAAGTTTTTGTTGAATATACCAATTTCAAGAAGCCAGTCAGTATCTTATGCAGTGAAAATTGTAGTGGAAGGAGCAAAAATATTTTTAATTTTATTATGTATGATTTATTCAACTGAGAACTCAGGCAGCTATTTCAGGCTTAAATTAATAAAAGCATTCATAATTCTTGAGAGTTCCAAAGATAGCCACAGTATGACACATAAGGGGCCCAATCTCAGCACTGTATGTGTATAGGTATTACTTCGTCCTGTTCAAGAATTCATCAGTTGAACCACTGTCTCTTCAGACTATTCCATTTCTCATGTGGTTTGGAATTTGCAGATTTCATTAAAGTTTCTTTTTATCAAATTGTTTGGAGCCTCAAAGTAGGACTTCCCTGTTCATTAGGACTGGGTGACAAGTAGCACTAATATATTAGAAGATTTCTTTTCCATCAAGCATGCAAAGGAATTATTTTGGTTTATTCATCATAAGCATAGTGATTCTGGTGTAGAAGTCAATGTAGTTGTATTAATTTTACAGCAATTATGCTAAATATGGTGTTAATTACTAGCATATTAATAATAGTCTTAATAGTTTTAATTGAAGTATCAATATCTGAGTTCATTAAGGCCACACTATTCTATATCTTGTGTCTCTGCCATCTTTCTTAAGGACCCAGAACACTGCTGGCCTAGGAGCCCTATATCCATTCCCTACCATACCTCTATCTCTACTGAGCTGTGTATTTACTATGCATGACCCAAGTTTGGAATATTCATTTCTACATAATGTAGGTTACCTTGTGCATGGGTAGATTCTTATAGAGAATAAAATTTATCACCCGCTCTTACTTAAGTATAAATTACCAATATAATTTTGAAAAGATCATACAATAAAACTATTTGGCACAGTGCTTTGGAATAATGTCAAGAAATGCGAGAGAATAAATGGGACAGAATTACAAGGACAGATCATTATGCAGAAGTCATGCTATTTTCTTTTTGTTTATAACAAGCTAAAATCAGGCTGCTTAGTCCTACAACTAAGAAACAAAATCAAATTAAAAAAAGCTCTGAACAAAACAGTGAGTGTATTTTCCAGCTGTTTCACATCAGCCTTCTCAGATGACAGAAAAATGACTGCTTTAAAGAAAAATTGTCATTTAAATATAATAATATAGTTTTTGTCGGAGGTAACAAATACATCCTGATTGCATTTCTGGTTGGATTGGCAACATGTTATTGGCACACATGAACTTTGACCTGTAGCTGCTAGTGTCTTTTGACAAAAGGAGCTTAAGCTGGAGTTCATTCTCTGGATTTAGCTGATTGACCAAACACTGTGTGATTTACCTTATTAGGAAAGACGTCTGACAGCGGCAGCCCCATCAGCATTCCAGAGGAGAGCCGTTCGCCACTGACCGGCTTTATGGAAATTACAGTACAGAATTTAAAAAGATGAGCATTCCATTTCCAGTGTAAATGTCATTGTTTTATTTCAATTGCATCTTGGAAGAACAGCTTTACACGGATAGTACTAAGGTCTTTTTCCTCCTATATTTAACTTATATATGTACAGACTTCTTCACACTTACAGTAAAAAACAAATAATAGACATAAACACAACAGGTTTAAAATTATTTATGCTGATTCAAATTTTATGAGACCAATCTTTGGTTCTTTACTTGGGACATACATGTCAAAAATCTGACTGGAAAGAGCATGAGCAAAGACTATGCTTCTCTCAAAGAAAAAATCCAATTGTCACACTGTTCTGCTACAGAGAACATGAGAAAGAATATATTCAGAGTCAATAACCACATTTTGCAAACTCCCAGCATACCAAAGTGAAGCAAGTTTTGAGTAGTAGAATTTCATCACAGAAACATAAATATAAGTGTCACAAGGTTAAACATTAGCAGATTTTCTAGACAGAAAGGAGAAAAATATCTTTCTTTAAGCACTCACATTTTTTTTTAATTGAACTGGGGATGAAGCCCAACTCAAGCTATAGGATTCATGGCACCTGAGATTCCTTCACAAGGGGAAGAAGAGGGGCAGGCACTGGCCTCTCCTCTGTAGTGACCAGTAATGGGACCAAGGGAATGGCCTGAAGTTGTGGCAGAGGAGGTTTCAGTTGGGTATCAGGAAAAGGTTCTTCACCCAGAGGGTGGCTGGGCACTGGAACAGGCTCCGCAGGGCAGTGGTCACAGCACCAGCCTGACAGAGTTCAAGAAGCACTTGGACAATGCTCTCAGGCACATGGTGTGATTCTTGGGGCTGTCCTGTGCAGGGCCAGGAGCTGGACTGGATGATCTCTGTGGGTCCCTTCCAACTCAGTGTATTCTATGATTCCATTATTCTATGGTTTCTGCTGAACTTTGAGAAGGTTCTGAAGTGGATTTTACCATCCTAAAACCCTGTCAAATCCAGATTTACTACTCAGCTCTTGGTTTAACATAGGAACATGATTTTGAGACCTATTGCAGAGACTGTTTTACCGTCTTTCTGGAGAAATCAGAAATTATTTTTTCCCCATGTCACTGAGATAACACAGTAGGAGGTTTTTCTGTTCCTCATAACACCAAGGACAAAGCAGGAGAGACAAAGAAGCACCTGTCCAGTTGCTGACATGGCTTTCAGGGATATTATAGAGGTTCAGAAAGGGCTCAACCTCCTTGTAAAATTAAGCAGAAAGGAGATTAAGAGGGATACAGCCCCAGAACAAGCTAGGATGCCCCACTGTGCCTGTGAGAGAGGCCCTGTTGAAATGGAGAAAAGGCAGCTATTTATCAAGCAGAAACAGCTCTGTAAAGAAATATGATCCCAAATGTGACGGTTACTGGTGTAAAATCCCAGCCAAGTTCAGGTAATAAATGTGTGACCTGAATAAACCACATCCCTCCATCTTATTTTCTTCTTTCAGGTTCAGGACCATGGGGCCTACGTGGTGGGCACAGCATAAATTTCACTCTGTTTTTCATACAGTACTTAAAAAATACACAAGCCTTTAGTTCTAAAGGACAAGTCATGTGCTGAATATTTTGGAAGGCAGTAATACTGTCAAATTTAATAACCAGAATTTAGAAGTGGTCTAGCTGTTTCTACTCAGAAAAAAAAAAATGGAGTATGGAACAATAAGTTTTATTGCACTCATAGATAAAAAGCAGCTCTAAGGCCATGAACCTTAAATATGGGAAAGGGCCTGTTTCTTTTCTGTGACATCCCTCAGCCAAGTAATGATTGAGTTTGTGCAGTATTACTTTTTCAGCATGAATCTTACAAGGCCTTTAAGAAGAGACAGGAAAGGGGCAGCAGAGGAGATAAATCTTATGATCACCAAACTGCCTGACCTGCTCTTTTAGGGGATGACAGCCTTGGGGGTGCACTGCTGTTCATCTGCTGCATCAGGCACCAGCAGTGACACTGAGGGAGTGCACTTCCTCCCTGCTATCCCATGAAACACATCAGGTGTTTTCTGCCTTCTGCTCCAAAGTTTCCTGTTCAGCTGCTATCCTGCAACTGAAGGTTGCTTTGAATCTTCCTGCAAGTCTCCATCAGCCTCAGCATTCCACCACCGTATGTTTCATCGGTACCCAGACTATCACAGTCCCATTGTGGGCGATCCAGTATCTCCCGTGATGCAGCTTTAGCTCAAAATGCTGAATCTGTAGAAGCTCAGATGTCCATATGGGCCATGTCTTGTGTAACAGAGGCCTGCAGTCATCAGCAGTTTCAGTAGCTTTCTGCTCAGCTGCTCTGAGCCGCAGGGCTGGCCACAGCATCATTTCTGCATTCCAGCTAGCACAAGGAGTTTTAATGACCTCTCCTTCAGGATTTCAGCAACTCTTAGCTCCCTTTTAAAGAACTGTAAAATATATATGTTTATTTATTGTATCTTCTGGTGAAAAGGTAGGATGTATTTTATCTTATATTTCATTACTAAGTTTTAGGCTTACAATAAGCTCACTTCCCTGCCCTGCCCTGCCCT